>JAUBNY010000281.1:95128-123253 GCA_032275445.1 Crypturellus soui
TATTCTTCACTAACGTCCAATGTGGAATAAAATATGTGTTTCCTTAAAGCACATTTTGGAGAATGAAAAAAATGCAATTGATTGCAATCAAGCACAAGGCTGAGCATGAATCTCTTCTCCTCAACAGTCCAAGCTTCAAGCTGGCTCTGCAGGTCCTGAAGGATTCATCAACAGTAAACACTGCTTTTGGCTCCCACTCTCTCTGATAAAAGCTCTGCCACCACTCTGGCCTTCCCCATGCACTGATGACCCCTGCCTGTGCCACAACTATCTTTAAACCACTTGTCTTTTGGCACTGATCATTAACTTCTCACTATGAGCCCTGTGGGAACAAGCAATAAACCAAACTCTTTATTCCCCAATAACCCAAACCTTAATTCAGTTTTATCTTTGTGCTGGCAGATGCCAACAGCTGAAGTTTAATTCAGAAGATTAGGGCTGATGGCATAGACTTTCATCAAATTCATTTTAAAAGCATTTTAACTCATTATCACAGTTACTAGCCAAAATCTCTTTCAATGCTGACAAAGACATCAATTCCAGTGATTCACTTTAGCTGATGAAACCTGGGAAAGATCAGATGCTCAGTATCCTCTAATGGTGCAATTAAGAAGAGCTATAAGGACAGCAGTAGCCTTGAGCTCCTTGGCCTAACTGTGCTCTCTAGCAACTGCTCAGCTCCTGGAGGGAAGTGCTGCCTAATTAGAAGGCAGTAATGAAGAGAGGCCACATGGTGCATCCTCTAGAGACAATTCTGTAAAGCCTGGGTTAGCAATTCTGAAGGAATTCCCCTGCCTTTTGTGTATGGCTCTGAGATCACATTCAAGCATTGCATAATTCCACCAAAAATCGCAGTCAATCTTCCATGGCTCAGATATACTATGCTGATTATTGGACGCAATCACTGTGGGGGAATCTAATCTCACTATAAAACTAGCATAGTAATTTAAAGGTGATCAGAATATATATTCCAGATGTTTGTACATCTTTATCTCAAAGTGCTTCTGCAAAAATGGTATCCATACGACAGAAAATCAAAATATTGTAATTCTTTATAGTAAGTATTCATAATTCTCAAGGTTTATTCTTACAAATGATTTTAAAAAGTATTAATCTTTCTTCTTTCTTTTTCTATGCTGGTGATAATTCTATTCAGCATTCAGTCATTACAGAGATATGATAATAAATACCATTTACTAGCAGAAAAACAGTATTAGATAAGAGGCAAAATATTTTTGACATTTTTATCCCTGAAACTGCAGACTGTGTTTAAAAAATAAGAGTGACATCATCAGAGAAAACCTACCTTGCAATTTGTAAAGAATACTAAACTTACGAGGCAATATTTTCTCAGGCAGCTTGCAAATATCCATTCCCTTCTCTGGTACAGCAACATTAACACAATGTAAACTCTCACAGATAGGCTTACATAAAATTTGTACACTACAATGCCATAATGTTCTCTCTGCCTCACAAACTGATTAAACAAGGACACCAACAGAATGAGGATAAACGATGTCTAGAAAATATATAATTATTGTCACAACTCTAATCTCACAGCTTTTGCTGTACTCTCCATAACATACTAGGAAAAAAGATGGTAAACTGTCTTTGATAATTAACCCCAAAATTCACCAGAAATATTAGTCTAACATTACGAGATAATCATTCATTGAGGAAATTGAGCAAACTCTCCAGCACTCAGGCTGCCAACCAAAAAAAGGCTAGATCAGGGTCAAAAGGCTACACAGTAAAGTTGTTTTATTACAATGATCAGCACTTTTTTCTCAGGAAGTGTAAATACAAGAGACAGCAGTATTAATCAGTTTGCATTTTGTTCCAGGATAGACACCTGCAAAATCAACTCTGTTCTCTCTCTCTCTCTTTTTTTTTTTTTTTTTTTTAAGATTTAACAGATATAGTCTTAAATCAGCACAGAAAATGGAACACACTCTGCATTTGGGGTTGTAACTATAAGTATACTATAAGTATACTATAAGTAAGCAAATGATGTTTGTGCATCCTCTCACAGATCTGCAAACATGGAATACTTTTTCTGGTATATAGATATTCCTTACTATAAGAATTCTTTTTTTTTTACTTCCCAAGTAAAGAAATAGCATGGGTCTGTCAATCTGCTAGGAATAACCAAATTTGACCATGAGGCTGACACAAATAAAAGGCTCTGCATAGGTTTTAACAGACTGTAGTTCAAAACTTGAACCTGTCCAGTTGCAAGTTAAAAGCCTCATGGCTTATCCATGACTAAAGAAAAAAATGTATTTCAATAGTTCAGTCTTTTCAAAGGGATTAAAATGCTAAAGTATCTTTTTGATATTGAAATAGGAATTTATCATTTCATTTGATATTTTCAAATCATTTCAGAAACAAGGGATCCTAGCTTGCTCTGCAAACAGATTGAAAGATGTCAAAAATCTCATGACTCTCGGGTAACTTTTAAAGTTTAAAGTTTTAAAGTTCTGCTGCATTCAGCTCCCAATTACCAACGACTTGCAGTGATTTCAGGAGAACCAGACTTCCACCCTGATCTCTGACTAGAGAACACCAAGATGCATGTAGGTTGTCACCAGGATGAAGATCTTACTGAGAATAAATGCTAAAATATTTGTCAACTCAGAAAGCACATACAGCTTACAGAACACGCAAAGCATCATAACTGGAATGTGGAAGTACTGCATTTATTTTCAGTTTTCCTATGTTGTAAAGTACTTTGCTGTTTCATGAGAAAGGGGACTACTTTTCCTGTAAGTTGTTCATTTCAAGACAAAGTATAAGAGTTGCTATGACTTTAGATTATTTGTTTCACAGATTCTTTTTTTCCCCTTTTACACTATTAGGATTCCTGGTAACATATACTAATACCAATGATATTCTAAAAACTGATCCACAAATTGGATTAAAAAAAAAAAGTCACTTCATATGTCTGAACACATTACATTTCTATCACATAGAAATATAACACATATACAGGAACATTAGGACATTTACTGCTAAGACTCAGCATTTAGGTCAAGGCCCCTCTGCACCACAATAGCAGACCAAGTGAGCTGCAGAGATGTGCTAGAGTTTATACAGAAGACACGGATTTGATGCAAAAGTTGGCACAAACTGTACCTACTGTGTCATGGAGGTTCTGCATTACAACTACATTATCACTGCAGTTTCTTCTGCGGCTAGCAACATTACTCACCATATTACTATCTCCAAGCTACATCTTCAGTCTGTGTAAAAAAAGTCTCATTGAAATGAGTAAATGTTCCCGTACCCTCATCCAGCTAGCAGCAAATTAACATTGGCACATGCTAAACACTAGTTCCATTACAATTAGCTGATAATGCTGGGTGAGAGACGAATCATGTCTCAGAGCCTTTAGGTCCAATATGAAGCTTCAAGAATGATGTGAGCATTTATCATGCTTGCATTTCAGAGATGTTTCAGTAGAATTCAATAACATTCAAATACCTTGTAATTAACACTTATGCATCTCACCTTGAGGCTAGGAAAATAATTTCATAATCTGTCCACAGTGATCTCACTTAAAAATGCCTAAATCAGCAATGATGTACTCAAGACAAATGCTATTTTAGATATTTTCATACAAATAACTCATTTCACATGAATTATTATTTTATAAGTTGTATAATGCAGGAGAGAATTAATGATTTTAATATAGAAAAGGTACATAGTTTTAGAATCTTAAAAACAAAATGTATCTTAATTTAATGGTATAACTGAAAAAAACTCACATTATAAGAATGTCTGAAAAGGGATGAAATCTGAAATGGATCAAATTGCAGACAAAATCTTATGCATGACAGTCCACTCGGTTTCCAATACACTGGAAAGTAAAAAAATACCTATACCTATATTTCTCTAATTATGCTAGAAAATAAAAATGTCTATGACAGCTTATATACAGTCCTAAAAAAAAAAAAATCACTATATTGCTTGAAGTGATAAATATGAAGAACTAAAATGAAATAAGTGGCTAAAAAAGTTATTGAGGAAAAGGATGCAGAGAGGAGAAGAGAGGAATTAGAGATACTAGTTCATAATGACAGAAAGAAGTTATCAAAATAAAAATCGACTGACCTCAAAAGCAACACGATAAAATATTGTGCGGCAAAGGCTGGGCAACTGGATATGAAAGAACAGCAAAGAGGAGTTTGAAAATAAATGATACAAGTGACACTTATTTATGCCAGGAAGAAGAAAAGGGCATGAGCACATCTGTCAGTGCCACTACCACCTTTTTCATCCTAAATCCTGCCAGTGCAAGGATAGCAGGTTTAAATAATTTAGGATAAGAAAGTTGTTCAGAACAAAAATTTAGACGTTATAGGACAATAACAGAATGAGAGAAAGAAATTCACCTGAACAACTTAGCTAGTTTATTTCAAACTACTTGACCAAAACAGAGGGTATGTATTCCCTAAATTTTTAACTCAGTTGACAGATACATGGTGCTTTTCAGTCCAAACAAATCACCTCAGGGGGTGCGGGAGGGAAACCACAAAACCTCTGTGTTCCTCATCCCAAGTTCTATGTTCCATACTAATACCTGGGGCCACCACACTGCAGAGACGGAGCCCCACCGCAAAGCAACCTACCAACCTATCCTGTGCACGCTGAGATCCACAGAGTGGTTGAGGTTGGAAGGGACTTCTGGAGATAATCTGGTCCAACCCCCTGCTCAAGCAGTATCCCCTGGAGCACGTTGCCTTGGATCATGCCCAGAAGGGTTTTGAAGATCTCCAGAGAAAGAGACTCACAACCTCTCTGGACAGCCTCTTCCTGGGTTCTATCACTCTCCCAGTAAGGATTTTTTTTTTTTTCTCTTTACGCTCACAAGGAATTTCCTATGTTTCAGTTTGCACCCCTTGCCTCTCATCCTAAAACCACACACCTTCAATTCCTATAGGAAGCCTGAAAAGGAGTAAGGAATTAAACCCAATGCATCCAGTTCTCTGGGTAGGGAGCTAAGCTGTCTGTTTCCTCAAGTTCAGAGACTGATCAGATTATAGCACAGCCAATCTCGTCCTTCCTCATCTTCTGGCCAAGGCCCAGGACACCTCTGCAACCTCTGTATGTTACGAGACATATATCTCACTATGCAAAACCTTTGTGGTCAGGGACCTGACAGTTTTGGTGTTCCTGTACACTCACGACCTCCCTCCTACAGGAGGAAGGTGAGCAGAGGAGGCTCAGGAGGAAGGAAGTCTAACCTCCACGTAAAAGCGGGTTTCTAGAGAAGAAAGAGAAAAAAAAATTAAAGAAAAAAAAATAAAAGAGAAGAAGACACCCGTGCCCCTGGGAATCGCTTTTAACGGCGCACGGGTGCAAGCAACGCCGCGCAGCGCGCCCCGCCGCAGAGCCACGACGGCCGCGCCGGCAGCCGCGCCCTAACGGCCGCGCGGGGGCGTTAACGGCCGCGCCGAGCCCGAGCCCGAGCCGCAGCGGCGCGGGAGGGAGGGAGGGAGGCCGGGTGCTCGAGCCCGTGCGCCGCCGCCGGAGCTGCGCAGGTCCCTCCTTCCCTCCCGCCGCGCGGCAGCGCTTCGTGCCCGGCTCCCTCCCGCGCCGCCGCGGCTCTTACTCTCTGGTGGGTGCGCCCAGGAACCCCGAGCTGCTGCGGCTCAGAAGCTCCTTCCTCCTGCTCGCCTTGGAGGCCATGGCTGCGGCCTCGCACCGCGTCCGCCGCGTTGCCGGGCGACCTGAGGCAGCGGCGGAGCCAGCGCCGCCCCGCGGCCCGGCAGGTGCCGGCCCGAGCGCGGCTCTGTTCTCGCGGCGGGACGGGCCGCGGCGGCGCCATCGCGCCTCGGGCAGCGCCGCCCTTCCCACCGCGGGGCGAGCGCCAAAACCGCCCGGCCACGGTCTTCTGCACGAAAAGACGAGGTGTTGAACGGGGGGAAACCGTTTTCTGGCTCTGTTGTGTAGTCTCCAGGATCTTTCTAAAGACGCAACATTCAAAATATCCAAGGAAGCTACCTTAAAAGAAAGTTCATGTTACGGCTGTTCTAACTGCAGCACTCAGTTGCTGTCGAACAAGTGAAGAGCATGGGCAAAAACAACCCCTCTGAAACGGTGGCATTCTTTGCTCACTTGGTGCTACTACATAAAACTACATTAAAAGCAAGCAAAATCCCCTTTGTCTTTGGTCTGTTTTTATTTCAAAATAAAGGGAGTAATTAATTCCTAATAAGGCTACAATTTCTAAAGTGAATATAAGTTCCACTGAGGTGAGCTAATCTTTACATTTATCAGCTAGCTTGGGGACTCTGCAGATACCAACTTTTAACTAAGTGAATTTTTCACTAATACTCCCCCAAATTTCTGTTTTATAAATTGCTCAACCTATTTGCTATTTCTCTGTAGTCTGCAGTAGATGATGGAGGATTCCTGCTAGAATCAGACAGACCTGTTCGCTCAGTCTTATTCGAGCTAAATCTATCATGAATATGAATATCAATGAAAATTTGTCAAGTCACATCATGAGCAGATCAAAAGATAAAATGAAAAATATGCACAGCTGCAGTATCTAGAGGCTTATTTTAGACAAATATCACATCTTGATTTATATCAAGATGACAGAAGGCCAGATGTGTTTTCAAATTTGAAAGTGGAAAATTCTTCAGTATCTTCACATTTCCTTCAGCACTATGTCCAACAGCATCCATTTTAAATAAGGTACCTTGTGACACTTGAAGACCCTGTAACCATTTCAGGTTGGTTTGTTTATTGTCAAACTGAGCAGCTAGTCTCCCTCCAGACAATTATGCTATCAAATACTGATCAGGATGTGCAGATGAATAATGGCAGACAGGGGTGAATTCAAGAGCCGAGGGCTTCAGCAGACATGCAGGTCCTGGGCGCTTTTTTTTTTTTTCTCTCTGTCTATTAAATAAACTCTGAGATTGTGGAGTTGCCACAGCCCATCCTTGCAGAGCCAGCTAGACATGGCTCTGAGCAACCTGCTGTAACAGGGGGGAGTTAGACGAAGCAATCTCTAGAGGTCACTTCCAACCTCAGGGATTTTGTGATTATGGGAAGCTTTCCATGAAGGAGAAAAAAAAATTGCAAGGCCATAGCAGCTTCTGTAAGAACAGAGGCTGTTGATCTCAAGCATGAAGAAAAAAATTCTAATGATACTGTGTCTCGTTTGATCTTAGCAGGGACACGAGTTATCTAGTATTGCAGTTGCCATAGGAAGAGACTAACTCACATTACTACTTCCACCTACTGTTTTATCATTATATTCTCTCTACTGGAGCACCTTTTGATCAAAAGGTTGCAATACCGCTCACCTATCCTATTCTTCACCCAAAGCTCTTTGGGGGCAGACAGTCAGCCACTGGTAAAATATTCAGCAGATATCCAAGCTCAGTTTAAATGTGCCAATACCATCCAGTTTTATGAGAGCCCTCAAAACCCCATATTTAACTTTAAGCCTTTAAGCCAAAGTGTTTTCATGTACTGGGGCTTATGCTTTGATTCTCTCAACTTAAATATTGGGGGAACTGAATTGAGAAAAAAACAAAAGCACCTCACAGAACCAAGCAATGCATAAGTCCTTCTTTCATAAGTTTACATTGGTAATTCATGAGAGTAAAATCTTTCTATATCGACATGAAAAACATCCTGGCTTTGAAATGCTGTGAAAACCCTAAAATAAAGCTTGCAATGAGATTGCTAAATAAATACTTTAAAATACGTGACTAACATTTCAAGCAAAGCCATGAACAAAACCATGAACAGCTATATTGGTAATATGTCTTCAAGCTTTTCTTTTTTTCCCCCCCATCTCTTTTCTTTTCCCTTCTTCCTAGGAAGGGATGTTACTCCGTACAGCAATCTTATTCCACACCTTCGGGCTTTATTCAGCATAATGATGACAATCTAACTGCCACCATAGTTAGCTGAGTTGCTCTTATCTAATTGTGCTTAAAAACAGTAATCAAAGGCGGAAAAAAATCTAACTTCACAGGCAATCTAACTGAAAGCCTTTTTTCCTTAAGCCACTGAATACTAGAAGGCAGTGATGCTGGCTACCTTGAGGCAAAGCATAATTAAAAAAAAAAAAAACTTTAAGTTTCAGGCAAAGTAGATTGCCTGTGCAAATAACTATAGAAGCTTTAGCACTTAAACTGGCCAGTGCTATCCAGAGAGGAAAGACTAGAAGCTCCTTGTGCACAATACAACTATATTAATACGTTTGAGTCATAATTCCCCCAGAAGTACCAACTTAATGTAAAATCACCTGTTCAGACTACAGTAATTTAAATTTTACACATAATATGGGAAGGTGAGGTGGGAGAGCAGACATTTTGCCGCACCAGTACAGTGACAGCATTGTCAAAACAGTATAACCAAAGATACTTAGACACATTATGAGCAATGGAGACATCCAATGGAAGCCATGTACCATGCTACCAAGCTTCAATACCCCACACCCGGACAGGATAATGAATACGTACCTGGGCTCCTGTGAGACTGACATTTCACATTGTAAGAGCTAAAGAAATGGAGCAGTAGGGGACCCTTTGTTCATCTGATAGAGATGAATCATCAGTTTACTCTAGATTCTGCGAGTGTAAAACAAGTGATGTTTGTCACTTTTTGCTTGCATTATTGCCTGAAGTTAAACCGTCTAAGCTTCAACTATTTTGTTTAATTTCTTTTAGGGTTAGCCAACTGCTGGATCGAGTTCCCCAATTCACCCACTGTTATAGTCTCACATAGAACTACTGCCAAGGAACAGGAGAGAAAATGACAGTAGCAGCAAAAGGGAAGAAAATACATCTAACCAGAAACTCAGTGACCATGTATTAAAGCTTTCCCTGCCCTGCCCAACCCCCCTTCCCAAAAGGAGCAAAGAAAAATGGTTTAGCAAAGAAAAATGATGCAATTAAGTTGTTTTGTAGGCTGTTAGAATTAGATGAGCTCAGCAAGCCTGCTCTAAATACAGTCTTTGCATTGGCACTTTTGACATTACTTTTTTTTTTTTTTTTTTTTTTTTAAAAAAATATAGCTCTTCCTGAACCTTACCCTGCCTCATCTATATCAAGAGTAGCACAGACCACTGTAGTTGGGCAGTCCTGGCCACTCTACATACATATAAATGTTAAGAACACAAGCCACATACAGAACAAGAAAAGTGCACATTGCAGTAAGAATTTTTAAGCAGAAGCTTAAACATTCTTAAAACTATAACCTATATGGAACATTAGCCCAGGAGACAGTGCCTACTATCAATGCATTAGGGTACAGTCTAGAGCTCCAGAGCTGGTCTTCATTCTGCTACTTCAAGAATCTCTTTAACAGCTGAAAACTGAAAGCAGATGCTGGTTGGTTAGCAAAAAAAGAAAAAAAAAAAAAAAACACACACAACAAAAAATTTTACTCCTCCATTGGCCATTCTCCGATGAGGTATTTAATAAATGAGTATCTTAAGTATCTGAATGTAATTAGACTTTGTGTAGTATACTTAGACACATGAACAGGCAGAAGTAGTGGCATGCTTCTCCACAAGTGAACAGCTTTGCATAAGAACACATGTCTAAAAATGTAACTTCATGGTAGTGTTGCTCCAAATACACACATCTTTGACTGGTCACCAGTTGTTACTGTATGCTTTGATCTCCTCCAGTGATTTATACACCTGCCTCTTGTTACCAGTTACCGAGTTTGTTCAGTTATGTTCAGAAATAGTGTGCCCGAGAAGAAGCTGCTTTAGAAAGCCAGTTTGCAGTTCAAAGGGAGCTGCTCTGTAAGTGAATGGACAGGGATATTAGTTTCAGATTAGGTAAAAGGGTTGACACCCCAAGATGGTAAATAAGGAACAGGAATAGGGGTAGTTTCCTTTCTGAAGAGATACAGGTTATTAGTAAGTTTGATTTGCAGCCAAGCTTTAATACCCAGTAACTCTACACAAGCCTAATAGAGACAGGTTCTTCAGGGGTACACAAAGGAAAGATGAGACACCACAGAGAAAAAAAAAAAAAAAAAAAAACAAGAGAGGATCAATCTAAATCAAGAGAAATATTCACAGTGAAGTAAGTCACATGTTGGAACAGCTGTCCAAGGACTGTGCAGTCTCTATCATATTACACAGTCTGAAGTTCTCATCACACTGGACTGATGTCACAGCTGACCTTGCCTGAAGTCAGAGGTCGAATTAGACAGTACCTAACTTCCTTTCAATGTAAAATATCCTATGATGCTAATCCAGCTAAAATCCAGGTTTAACATAGGCCAAGCTTTACTGTAATAAAAGTCTTTGGTACAGCAGCCAGTGGGCCGGGGGAAGGGGAAGCTTTCAAATGCCATTTATGTATAAAGTTAACAAATGTAAAGTTTTGAGCTCTGAAAAACACACATCAACAATAAGATGCCCAAATATATTTATTCATCTCTTAAAAAAAAAATGTGTTCAGAAGACAGTCAAGGAATTCTCAATACATCTTGGAATATCAATCTGGTACAACTAATGCTTATGTTTAAACACCAATGCCATTAGGCCAAGCAAGCTAGGATTTCAGAAGTCAGCAGCAGTCAAGGCAACAGGACTTAAGGAGCCCTTAAGATAAAAGGGAACTTCAAAGTTTCTCAGCCAACCAGAGTCAGAGTTCAAGAATATATGCAAGAACTGTAAAAGCAAGTCTCTGCTCCCTTTTGATCTTTCTCTGCTGCCAGAAATGCATGCAAGTTACAACAACAGCAAAAAAGTTGAAGCATCTCAGTGTACTGAGTTACAGACTGGTAAGCCAGTTCACCACCTCCAAGTAGTCAGAAGAGTGCAGCACTGTTCTAAAATTGAAAAGTTAGAGTTTGGGGTTTTTTGATTCATTGTCACAGGACAGCAATTTTATCTACTTTTTTTGCAGCTCTTGCCAGTTTCCAGTGTTAGTGCATTAAAGGTTCTAGATATTTATTTCTCAATGTGTCTGTGGGTGAGATCATCACAACCGTGCCTGCTGCACAACTGTGTTTAAGTATGGCATAGTATGTGCCTTAATTGTTGGAGATACTATTTTGTTGTTACCTCTAGTGCTTCCCCCCTACCATTTTGTTCTTACTTAGTGGCAAAAATCTGCCATCTACTACTCAGTCATGGTGAACACACTAAGGAATGTCTCCTGTCATTGACAATCAGCTATTTCTACCCATTTCAAGATTTCTGTGATGTTTTGATCCAGGAGAATCAGCAATGAGATAGACCCACATGGTAAGGATAATAAATAGGGACAAGTGCAAGTGACAAGTCAGGTTAGAGTGGGACATCACTGGTGACAAGGAAAAAAAAAATTTATGGCAGAGGTATAAGTGCTTATTCAGCTAAAACCACACTGAGTGTGTCCTATTTGGAATATACCATGTTCTAGAAGCAAGCTAGATACCAAATTTTGCCTTTGTTCCTTGTGTAAGTGTAAACACTACCTTATGTTCTCAAGTAGGAAACTACTCAGATGCAGCCGCTCAAGAAAGTGGAATGATACCACTCACAACATACTCAATTCCATGCTAAACAAGAATATGTAAACACCCACAATCATGGCCTATTCCGAGAATATCAGGCACCCCATGTGGATTGTCACAACGCAGCACCATAGCAGCTGTGTGATTTAAGGAACAGTCTTGCTGCTCATTCCATCATGTTCACAATGAGCAGTGGTAACATTAGCAGCACTGTGATTTACTCTCCGCTTTCAATGGGTCTAGGTCCAGTTTTGGTTTCCCCGTGTCATTCTCTTCATTAGGAAAGGTTTTGTAGTTTGCAAGGATGTTTTCCACCAAGAACCGAGCTGCTTCATCTATGTTGATGTTATCCTAAAAAGTGTTGAATGCAAAGAAGTCAGATCTTTTAAACAAAGGTCACACATACTTATTAAGACCTGGCCAAATGCAAACCCTTCTATACAGTCTAATAGCCTTGACAAACAGCTTAAATACGTAAGATCATTGCTCATACACTTGCTTTTGCAAAGAGCTACTAGAAAAACATTGATTGATTCACCTGTATAACATACAGCATACTTTGACTCTAACCTGGTAGGTGGTCTAGAGAGGAATGTCACTTGAACTGAAAAATTAGCAAGGGCTATATTGTCTCTCTGCAGCAGGAAGAATAGTATGCAATCACACAATTTATAATAGTGTTCCACCTTCTGTGGCCTTTTTCTGCCTTTGGTACAGTTTGAATGCACTTCTCTAAAAGGACAATTTTCAGCCCAGCTGAAATCAGGGTGCCTCACATACACTTTGCTTCTTACGCATGCTTTGTAGAGTGGCTAACACCAACCATCCTCAAGTACTATGCCAAATGCCTAGAGCTGCATTTCAGCAGGATACCTCAGACAGGCTCTTAGCTACAGCTTCTGCTCAGACTGGGCTGCCTTGTACCTTACCATTGGGTATCCACTTTTGACACTACTGTTATCTTCAGTATCAATGGAGATACTGAGTCAGTGCACCACAAAGACTAGGTCATGGAAAAATATTTAAGCAGTTGCTGTTGTAGTTTGAAAGCTAGTGGTTGACAGGCAGAAATTGCTTTTGTGGATTTGCAGATAGACACTTTTCCCTGCCCATAGCAGGGGAAGAAGATCCTTTTCCTACTGGGCAGATATTCATAAGACTTCTATGCGTGTTTATATTCTGTGCAGTTCTACTACCTAATCCACACCTAGTGGACACTAACATGATAACTAAACTGAATATTTAAATATTAATTGTTGATGTTGATACACAGGAGTTAAGTACAGCTGAGAAGTTGTACAGCTGAAGTTTCAAGGAAGACAAAACCTGCAGCCGAATATTAAGAAAAAAGGCTCTTCTTAGTAAACCATTTTCTTTTTGAAGAGCAGAGTGGGTAGGTTTGAAAGTTAATATTCAAATTCAAATAAGTAATTAGCTAATTTAACTCCTGCCACTGTGTACTCTTCTCCTCTTTTAAAGTGTGGTCAGGAACAGACTTGTTACTTTCCTCTTACCATACTCCCTCTTGCAGATCTTTTCTTCTTTTAAAGAGTTATCTAAGCATCATGAGGTGCCAGAAATGGTTCACACTTACAAAAACAGAGAACACTTTGTGCCAATTCATCTCAGTAGTTCAAGGAAGTGGGCAAGCCAAGGGGAAAAAAAAATGGACCTTGTGCTTCAGTGTATATGCAGAAATTTAGACAGACCAGGAATTTGGTCTGTTGGGCAGATTAATTCTAGAAGCAAAAGGTTGCTCTGGATGAGGACAGCCAGGTTTTAAGAAAACATCTGATTCCATTTCTGGCTGAACAGTAAACTTATAAGCATATTAACTGGATTTGTAGACTAGACTATACAATATAGACTTTAAATTATGAGTAAAGCAGCTGCCTACCTTAGCTTAAGTTACTTTGCCAAGCAATTTGTTTTTCCCTTGTTCAGTTTTGCTACTATATTGTAGATACTGGATAGAAAGATGATTTGGTGGAATTATGTAGCTCAGTAACACAAATAAGCAAAGAGCTTGTTCATTTCTAGAGTCTTAACAACTTTGTACATGTAACAGTGAAAAGCTCAACTTAAAAGAATAATCTTTAGTTGAAGTTTAACAGTTTGATCAGTGTTTAGCAGTACTAACATCTAAACCACACTGATCCTTGACACATGGATTATCTTAAGACTCATTCAAGTCAATTAACTCAACGTTTCTAGTTAAGTTCAGAGCTAACCTTAAGACTAAGATGCAGTTTTTATCTAAAAGAAAAAACAATGTTGCAAGTTTTCCTCATCAGTAAAATAATCCACATACCAGTTTTGACTTTGACAGTCCAGGTCTCTAGTGCTTAGCAGTTCCTGCACCCAAAGAATTTAGTGTTAAGGCTCACCTTGGCAGAGGTTTCAAACCACCCAACGAAGCCACCTTCTCTGCAGAATTGGTCCATTTGAGAGAGATTCTGGCTGCCATCCTTTTTCTGGTCACACTTATTTGCAAGAAGAACTGCAGGGATGGGGCTGCCATTGGGAAGTAGCACTTTACTGTCCAAATCGTGCTTCCATTTTGAAACAGCCTCAAAAGTGGAGCCTCTTGTGACATCAAAGACCACAAAAGCCCCAACTGCCTCTTTGTAGTACACCCGGGTCATATTTCCAAAACGCTCCTGGCCTGAAAGACAGTGACAAAGCATTCAGTTTTCAGCATCAACTGCAGGAAATGCATTTCAGTGCCTGATTAGTAAATATGAGTTTAGCATTTAGAAGCATTTACCCAGTTTATAGAGTATAGCCCTGCATCTACCATCCTGTGTTAAGTCTTAATGAGCTATTATGCATGCCATGCACGACAGATACCAATTGTCTTGCATTTCCAACACTTTCACACTTATTTTTTACTTACTGGTAAAGTAGTGTTCTGTAGGACTAAAAATACTACCAGCACAACTGCTGGGAGAAAGCTTCCACGTACAATTGAGGTAGTAGCCTGGTTTCCTCATATAAAACCTGTAATGTATTTTCACTCCCATACTAGTTTATGGTTGCTTTTTTATATCATCTGGAGTCTTATAAGGAAGTGACTTTCTTTTTATTAATTTAAGTAAAGAGATGACAGAACATAGCTTACTTAAAAAGGAAAAGATTTTTGGCAATAGGTACACAGTATAAGGCAGAAAAAAAGCATCCAGTACTAACTGATGAAACTTTCCATACAACCCAGTTAACTACTGACAATGCACATGCTTTAGGCTGAGCCTCCGAAGGAAGAAACAAGAAGATTCTTGCCAGCCTTTTGAAAATTTAACAGGACTTTTGGGCAAAGCTCTTGCAAGTGCTTTTCTGCTTGAGAGGAGGCGGGTGGGAGGGGAAGAAAGAAAAAAAAAAAAAAGAAAAAAAGAAAAAAAAAAGAAAAAGAAAAAGCTCATATACAAAAGCAAACTGTAGAATATTTTACTCCTCCAAAGTCTACAGGTCTGAACATCATTTGCTGATTCTGTCTGAAAGTATAAAATGACTCCATTTTCACCATGCCCTGTTCAGCCAGTAACTTGTTATCCCCCTTCCTAAAGCAGGCAGAACTTTTGTTGTCTCCTCACATGGCAAAATGACTAATGTTGAACAGTACAAAAGGTAGATCAGACCCCCAGAGGAGAAAAGGATAGAAGTGATCAGAAGAAGTTAAACTCAGAGTACATAGAATCATGAAGGGAAGGGAATAGGAATAAAGCTACTTGCTTATGGCAGCACTGCAGAAAAGACATTGTAGGATTAAATACAGTGGTAGGTCTAGTTCCTTGACACAAGCCTAATGGTATCAGAAGGGTATCCATCCTTATTTGAGGGAATGATTGGTTAAGCTATAGGACAGCCCCTCAGATTTTTTTTTTTTTTTTAAAGGATATGGCAGTGGTCATATGCAATACGGAGTTCTGCATTCTTTAACCACATAGTTTCCACATCTAAATGACTCAGCACATTATGTCACCTTATTTCCAGTAATTGCAACAGCATTAAGTAAAATTGCATAATGTCATACATGGGAAACTAATGCAGTTCCATGCAGCAGAATCTTAATAAATAGAAGTTTAAATTAAGCTTATCAGTGCTTAGGAGCTTTCCTTATTTCCCAAATCACATTTTAGATGAGCTAAAGTCTAAAAGCTAGAAGACACACACACAAAAAAAGTTATAGCCTGTTCTATTACTTCACCACAAAGTGAAGGCATTTAAAAGGACAAAGAAAGATTATCACAAGTTTCAGAAAATACAAGTCTTTTCTTGAAAGAGTTAAAATCTTCCACACCAATCTTCCTCAACCTAAGGAATAAACAAGGGAGTCCCATTTATCATGGCAGTGAGACCGATCATTGTGTCAGTTTTGCTTTAGTTAACAGAAGCTACTCCATGCTAACATTCTGCTCAACTCCTGTTTGAATTGAGGAAATAGATTCAGAAGTGATTGCTGAATATCATGCTATTAAGTTTCCTTCTCCGAAATTACTTACCATACTTAATGGTAGAATTAAGTCTTTAAAAGACTGTTATGCAAACAAGCAAGAATCATCCATAAAGAACAAAGTTGCCAGTCTAGAAAAAGCTTCCCCAGCCCTAAAGCTTATCAGAAGTAATATCATTGGACAAAAAAAAAGAAAAAAAAAAATCTGTGATGAGACCAACAGTACCAAAATCTTTCCAAACTTAGATCATTAAAAGAGAAGCAGGAATATGACCCAAGGGTTATAAATGCCCCAAAACTGTAGAGAATGAGGGAACAAATAATTTCTTTTGCTTAGCTCATGTTAGCTCAAGTCTTCTTTGACAGGGTAATCAGCTTAATGGATGACCAGAAATTTATATTGGACTATTTGATGTGGAACTGTCAATTTGTTAGTCTTAAAACAAGTCAAACTGAATCCAGACTGAAGTCACTCCCTGCAGAAAACAAACGCATAGCTAGCTGAAGAATTTTATTTCAAATTTGTTTGCTGTCAACTGGAAGAGTGCTGCTTAAGAAGTTTTGCAGTATCCCCTGCATCCAGTAATAATGAATTTTCTGGTAAGCAGTGAGGAATTTTCAACTATAAATAAGGTCAAGCAGTTATTGCCAGAATTTTGTCCTCCAGAGTAATAAAACTCACAGATCAGTTAATTTAAAAGACATATTAAGTTCAAGAGAAAGTAAAGAAATATTATATAAAGATACATAAAATAAAGCTAAGAAAATTACAATAGCTTAAAGAAAAAAAACACCACAACAACCACCACCCTCCCAAAAAGACAAACCCATACCATAATCAAGAGATCTAGGGGGATCAAGAAATTGAGCAAGTTATATCCTACTGGAGCACTTGAGATGCTCTGCTTTTCTGTCAGTAGGTAAAGCTCAAATACAGTCTCTAGACAGGCATCTCTGCTAGTCTCCTTGAGGCCGACCTCCCACCATCACCACCACCTGGGCTTTGATTCACACCATGAGCAGTCTGCACAGATCAGCTGGCTTCCTATCAGAAGGAATCATGCTTCACGCCCAGGGCAGGCAGGGCCGGCCTAGCTCTAGCTGGACCGCATGCACCATGGCTACCAAGTCCTCACCATCAGCCCTCCTTTAGCCACTCGGCTTGCTCATGTGGCCAGCATCTCTGTTTTGATCCTAGTGTCAAACTGGAAATTAGTTCTTTCAAACAACTGTTCAGGACCCAGAGATGCAGGTGCTTTTATTTAGCCCAGAAAGGAAAATAAATTTAATAATTTAATAAAATAAATACATAACAATCAGTTTAAGTTGAAAACCCTTCTTGCCAGTATTTCCCTGACAGAAGAAGGTCTAACTAACTAGACAAGGAGGTCACACTCCTTATTTCAGTTGTGTTGCTTTACAGAAGATGCAGGTCTCTGGTTGTCTGAATTTCTAGAGTCAGATTTGCACATAGTAAAGTTATGAAACATCTGAGTGGCAGCTCCTTATTCTTGATTCCAAGAATTTTAGATTTTTTTTCAGTTGGGGTAAATTTAAATCAAAGGAGCATCCAAATGACTTGACATGCAGCTCAGCCCTTGCAACATAAGCAAGTTTTGCTGGACTTCAGACCACCATCCCTTCGGAGCTGTGGGCAAGAACACACTGCATGTTGGATGCCTGTTGGTCATACAGCGAGTGCTTGGCACAAGATAGCCAATATCCAGCAACACCCTCAGAGTGCATCTCCCAGTTCTTCAGACACCTAATGTGCATTTTAGCACTACGAGGGTCAACTGAGAACCAATTGCAACTCCTTTGGAGATACATATATTAATATGGAACTGACAAGGCACTACTACTGACAGTATTTTACCCGAAGCTTGCACAGCTCAACTCGGAAGTGTCTCACCCTATTAGAAGGCTTCTGTTCAAAGCAGGAAGTAGGTTAACCCAACCACTATCAGTGTAACAGGACATCCTAAGTATGTCACATGGGGAGCAACTTTAGATCTCTAGAATAGACAGTCTGTGCCAGAGAGTGCGAGACAGTCAGCGCTAGATCTCTCTCGCCTCCTCATCCTTACCGTTTAAGCTATCTGTGCAAAGTTGCCAAGCATGTAGACTACAGAGGTGTTGCACTGTACTTCTAGCTCTAGCAGTTAGTAGAAACCTGCAAGAATTACAAAATGCACATCTAGCCTGAGTCTTGTTTTCCTCTATTATGCAAGTCATATTTGAGATCTGTGGTTCTACTGACAAATGCCAAGCCATTATAAAGAACTTCAAAAATATTTTCCTAGATTAGACAGTACAAAAAACAGTTTCTCTGACTTCAGCTCTTAGCTTCTAACATACAAAACAGCCTAAAAACCTCTTTTTAATTGATTGCTAGTGTCATTACTTGAGGGGAGGCGGGGGGAGGACAGAGGAAAGGGGAAAAGAATAAATGCTACTAACCACTGGATCAGCCTTGTGGTGAGTGTTCCACATCTCCAGAGAAAGGCAAGAATAACTTGCCATTTCATCTAGCTGTCACCTCACCATAAGACCACTGATGCTCTGTCTACATTATACAGGAGTAGATCTTCAGAGGAACAGCCTGTGCTGGAGGATCTGTCACCCACAGTATACACAGCAGCATAGGCAAGAAGATTTATCCTGAACCACTGCTAGTCTAAGGCAGAAGATTCATCCAAAAGAAGTCTGCCTATTATAATACACAACCACAACCATTTCATAAAATACAGCAAGGCACAGCAAAGCCAGAACAAACAGCTGTCTTTTTTCCAGACATTGATATAGACAATTCCTTCTGCTTCCATTTGGAGTTTAACTTATGAAGTTTATTAACTTCTCTCTTTCCTAGCCCTCAGCTTCTCAACTGAGATATTGAAGAGCAGAGGCTTCACCTAGAGAGGTTATGGTCCTTATTAGTGTTGATCATGAAAAGCTACTTCCTATCTTCTGGTTTCGTGTTCCTTTCTTACCAGCTAGGTTTTTCTTTAGACCACTATCTTTATTTCTATTATAGAATAATAGGAAAAAAGAATGAAACCAAAACTACCTAGATATTTCTATTAATTGCACCAGTTCTTCACTTACACAAGTTATTTAGGCAAATCCCTTTAAAAGGCTAAACAGCTTCCTTGCATAAAACCAGTAACCAGTAAGCCACATGCTGTCTCAAAAAAAAAAAAAAAAAAAAAAAAAAATTACTGGATACATAGCATTCACTGTAAGAATAGCAATTCAGGTTGATTATTTTGATTCTTTATATCAAAGATGATCTCAGGTTCAACATTTTTTCATTACGAAGCAGTAGGAAAGAGTTTAAAAGATCATTGTGCAACATAGGCTGAATCTAAATAGTTTAGTTACTCAAATTTTCACAAGTACTGAGATCAATCGCTTCAGTTCCTTTCTTTGCTGTTGTTATACTTTACTCCAGTGAAAAACAGGTTTGCACTGTTCCCTACAAGTCATCAAGCAGCAGGAACCCTGAAGACCAAGTGCTCTCAAATGGTCCCCTTGGTCGCTTAAGTGGCTACACAGGATATCTATAGTAGAACAAGATGAACTGCAGATGGCCGCAAGTTTGTCCACTCCGGCATCTACAATGCTGTTTATTCCCCATGTTCTTGAGGCAGACCTTTTACTATTCTCAGAGTAGTAAGGGCATTCACAACCTGATATCATCATGATATCATAACTATGTAATCTTTGAACCTTGGTATCCCCTTTGTGCTTTGGGACTATCTTATACTACACCAACACAAGGAATTAGTCATCTCCTAGAGTAGATTTTAATCATGATAGTGAACCTTGAAAACCTGCATGCAGGTAGTAGGCTACAGACAACAGCCTTCCAAATCCCCTCTTGATGCAATGGCTATTCTGATTTAATCCCCATCCTAGCAGATGGGAAAAGACCATCTGCTTTCACAAGAATACGAAGTTTGTACCAAAACTCTTCCTGAACAACTGCACTGCTCAGGAAAGCCAATAGAAAAACTGAGCATCTTTTGTTGCCATCCTTAACCTTGGTTTGAAGGCCGAGAATTAGTCCCCATCAGCCTAACAATTTGCCTAAGTTTACAGGCAAGACTCCACATTTAGGGTTCAGCTGGCTTTGTCTAGCATCAAGTGCGTTATATGGGAAAGAATGAGTAATCTACTCAGCATTAGAAAGTTTTACACATTTATTTCTACTTGTTTTGCTTGCAACTTGTGTAGAAAGCATTTGAGCAAAAAAGGAAGTTCCTGACTGAATTCCAGATTTCTGTCCCCAATCAAGTATAGTTAAGGGCTAAGTAATTTCCAGCTAGATGTTAGGCACAGCCTATATGAAAACTCCTCCTACATTGCCCAGTTAGGGACAGCAACAGCATGAATGGGAAGTTCCTACTTTATTCTAACAAGACATATTCAAACACGTCCTCCACCAGAGCTGAGCTGTTTTGTGCCCCCTACTCCCTGGTCCGTTTCCTCTGGTTCACTGCCACGCAGCCAGAGCTGTGCTGGATGCTTAAGTGATGCTGCATGGCCCTACAGTGTTTTGCAAGACAGAGTAGAACAATTCTAAAGTCATTTTGTCTCAAGAAGTTTATCACGAGACTGAAAAAATGTTAATCTCTGAAACTGTAAATGTGTCATGGCACATTATGTGCGACTGGAATTCAGTGTCAACTTGCTGCCACATTGCTCTACTCTACCCAGCACTCTAATCTGGGAGTGTTTAAACAACAAGTTCCCATACTCTGTTTTATTCTTTGAAGATCTGCTAAAATCAGTGCAGCAATAAATATTGTTTTGCATTTGCTACTAATCTAGAAGATACCCCCACTGAAAAGGTAAGAGACTTTCTCTGGCCAGAGCTAGGATCTATTTCTAAACAAGCCCTGTGGTAACCCTGAAATCCTGTTGTGCTTCAGAGTAATCTTACCACATCCACCTTACCTCTGTGTCTCCACAGAGAGAGGAAAGCTTGTAATGCCTAATGTTTTAGCACAGACAGATTGAGAAGCACATTGTACTTTGTGGTCATGCATACTGCTGTTTATACTAGTTTTAATACTCACAGGAATTGTCCAAACAATACAAGTAAAAGATCTATAACTGGAAATTACCTCCCTGGGACAGCATAGCACACTTCAGAAAGCCTAAACTGAACACTTGGAGCAGTGGCTACAGCTATCCTGTGAGACAATTTCAGC
Source organism: Crypturellus soui (assembly GCA_032275445.1). Taxonomy (NCBI): domain Eukaryota; kingdom Metazoa; phylum Chordata; class Aves; order Tinamiformes; family Tinamidae; genus Crypturellus; species Crypturellus soui. The sequence continues at coordinate 116,288 of JAUBNY010000281.1, forward strand.
AAAGTGTCTCTCACTGGAGAACTGCATTCTCGCTTGCTATTCGAGCACAGAAACTTGTTTTGCACAGGGGCTGCTGGAGCCAGTCATGCACACCGAGAAAACTGAATAAAAGACAATCAGATACAGTCATGAAGATAATTTTTAAACCTGATATTGCTGCAAGAAGTTTTAATAAAAGTAGATTCGCATTCATGTAAAATATTTGCTTTTAATGATGCATTACTGTCCACACTCGATTTGGTTCCACAGGGGAATGCTCTTGACAAACGCTGATTTAAGCAGCTAGTAGTTAAACTTGTTAAACATGAAAGGCAAGAATTTAGCCAATATTTAATTCAAAAAAAAAAAAAAAAAGAATCTTAACGACCAATAAAAGTTAATGGATTTTTGCACCATTTCTAGTTTTAGTGCTCTATAATTTGATCCAAAGGTTAGTATTATTGAGCACTATATGCTGTTTCTGTTCTGTCTGCATATAAGAACACAGTTTATTATAGTTTCCATTTAAGGTAGAATTTGTATATCCTTCAAAACAAAACACATCCACCCTTTATCTGCACTAGAGACCTACAGAAATATTTTCACTAATCTTTCAGCAAGTGCAGTTTCTGCTTAAATGCTATGACACATACCTTATATATGTGCAAAAAATCAAGTGGAGATTCAGATTCACTCATCCCATAGCAATTAGAAGCTCATATAGTAAACAATATTTCCAACTATGAAGTGCTTCCTTGTCAACAGAAACAGTTCTCAAGATCAATACAGCAATCTTTATGCTTTAAGCATGATAAAGCACTTCATTTTCAGCAGAAATTAAGAGTGCCTGCAAACTCAATACATCAGTCTTTAGGCTTTACACAAGGCTTAAAAAAACTCCACACCTTTAGCAATATTTCTTCTAGAATGCCTAAAAAAAAAAAAAATCTTGTAAATAATTTCTGAGGTTATTTCCAAGAAGCTCTTTCAAGCCTACCATTTAACTGAAAGAACTAGCCAGACCCATTTTACATAATCAAAATGGACTAGCACATTAGACTGCCTAACATCACCTTCAAAGCACTAATATTTTGCATATGCTTATGGTATTCCTAATTTTAAACTCAGTCCCAGAAAGGTTCTGTGGTGATAGTTGAGATAAATAACTCAAACTACTGTGTTAAGAAAAACACTTACCACTTACTTCAACTATAAGATGCAGTACCCCTCCCCCCTCCATTTAAGACAATCAAAGTAAGCAAGCTGGTAAGCAAGACCTTGATCAATATCCTTTGATAACAAGTTACTTAACATGATTTCCCAGAATCTGGATACTATAGAGAATCTTTTCAGTTATGCTTGTGGTGCACAAAGACATCCAAGACTTGAGACAAATTAAGAAATGCCACAGAATAAACATTTAGCATTTTAGACTAAACTGCAAAGCTCCAAGGTCAGCAAAGCACCTTCCCAGTTAAAAGTTCCCAACTATAAATCTGCTGTTTCAGAGAAGCTGCATCAACAAATATCTACTTGAGACTTCTCACAAAGGGCCATTTCCTTCTACAAGAAAATTATTTTCAATTCTCTACAACTTCAACTTTTCTTTCAAAAAGAGCAGATCCTGAAGCTATCCTGAAATTTCATCTAAAGAGATGAAAAATAGCTAATGTTATCCTTATGTAATTCTTCTAATATGAATTTTATACTTAAATGTGTGCTTGCAGCAAGCTTACAAGCCTGTGACTGCCCTCTGTTCACTCCGTCTTTGAGACCAAACTTCATCACATAAAGACTCTCCAGTCCTGTCTCTGGGATTTCTGACTTGCCTCAGGTGTTACCAATGCTCCCAGCTCCACATTAAGGCAGCTGCAGCTGGAGCCTCCATTGCTGGATAAGAAACAAGGAAGTTAACTTGTGTAAGCAGCTGTCATCTGCTAGTTCTTCCAGTTCCAGAAATGAAACTTTAAGCTCCGGTTTTTGCATCTCTAATGGACATTAACATGTACATTTTCAACACATTTTACTTTCTTCCTCTCATTTCATTCAAATACTCTTATTTTGAGTGCAAAAAAGCACAAGCAAGCAGGTTATGTCAAGATTCTCTGGTCTCTACGCAGACCCAGAGCTACTCAATTTCTTAATGATTTCTTTGTAGGGATTAAAATGCAAACTTCTGCATGGATCCTGAAAGTGTTACCTACAAGTACAAGTTGCTACAAGCTTTGTCTTGCTTTAGAGAGTACTCTGAGCTCTCCACAGTTAGGGCAGGCTCATCTGAAAAAGCAGCTACACGTGCCTGTGCTGCACATGTTGCTAAAAGAATAGTACAACAAAGAAGTTTTCTAGATATCCCATAAAGATATGGAAAGGAAAGAATTAACTTCATTTAATCGTCATCATGCTTTAGACCTTATAAAAAAAGGTCATCTTATAATTAAAATAACTAGTTCACGACCTAATATACAAAAGTAGTTTGGCAGTCTTCTGACACACAGTATCATAAACAGAGACCTAGAATACCCTGAAATATACAGCTGCTTAAAGCTATAAGGATTTTACATACTGGAGCAGCTTGAATGCCTTTGAAATTCAGTCACCAAGCTATGCAACAGTACAAAACTATGCTCCACAAGTAAGTGCACCATCAGCAAGCACTCTAGCCCATCCAGACAAGATACACCTCATTCTGGGGAGACAGGAAGATAACAAGCACAAAATCTCTTCTGCAGATCAAGGCCAGAAGGCTTGCATTTTGCATTCATTTTCTTCCCTTCCCAGTACTTACTTCACTTGGAGATTTCTTCTTTACTGCAGAATACATTTTAGAATATCTTCCTCTCCCCTGTGCCACACAGTTTCTTGCACCCACTTTCCCATTTTTATGGCTTTCTATAGATAAGTACAAGCCAACCTCCTAAATACATTAAAAACTTATGCATTATCTAATGCCTATTTGTCTTTATAGAAAAATATTTTATTCCAGCCCTTCCTCAGCTCAGTATTTATGCAAAAATATTTCCAGATATTTACTTCTCAACATCTGAGATTTCAGATGCTTCAAGGAGACATACAAGAGTTTTATTAAACTTGCCTGCAGTGAGGCTTATCACACAACAACAGAATATTTAATTTTCTAAACATGCTATATCCGTAAGTATAGTTGTTCCTCTTCTATTTTGCAACTTCATAGCCGTATTCTTCCAGTTAAAGCAATATTTAAGTTTCAGTAAGTCACAAAAGGCTCCGTTACTGAAGATAACGCAGAATGTCTCACTGGAAGGTTTCTAAAGGAGTTAGGTGTCAGTGACACGCTTCAGTGGAAGCCAAGCTCAAATGATCACTGATGACTTTCGCCACCCTTCCCCTCTAGATGGCTTCCTGTTCACACAAGCTGACGTGAATGACAGTGTTAGCGGGCTCTTTAGGACCGCATGGCCTGCCTTCAAAGGTAGCCATCAGACCAACAGGCTCTAGCATTCAGAAGGTGTCCTTTACAGTGTTCTTTCAATGAAATTTGATTTTAATCAAATATGCTATATTTGCCTCCTGCACTACCCTGTATTGATTGTAGTTGCTCTCTCAGCAAGAGGGTATGCTCAGGAAGCAAATTTTCTTCCATTTCTTTGGCCAGTTATTTATGTGCTTTGAAGAAGTTTAGCCTGCTTCTAACACTTTCAGAGTTATGCCAAGAAAAAAAAAAAAAACAGGAGTAATTGCCCAAGGGCTGCTGCATGTTCATACATGAACAAAACTTTCAAGTTGCATGTAGTCTGTTCAGCTTCTTTCACAATCTTTCGTGCTACAAGATCATCTGACCAAACAGTCTAACTCACAAGCCCTTTTGTCTCCGCTGTTCAAAGATTCATGGCCTGCGTCAAGACAAACTGATGTGCCTGAGTGTTTATTGAACATACATGTATAGACACAATATGCTCCCTCTCCATTCTGCTGCAGGAATTGTTTTGTACCTTGTCACAGGAAAGCAATTTTCATTAAGAAAAAAGTGAATGTAATATAACATTCTAGTAGAGAATTTATATCTTTAAACATAGAAAGAGAGGAAAGCGGGGAGGGAAAAGAGGGTGGAAAGAAGGAAAAAAAAAAAAACAACAACAAAAAAAAACTACACGTACACACCCCCACCCTTATCTAAACAGCACAAGAGAACTCAGACACTTGCTGCATTGCACTCAACCATTTGGTTACAATCACACCAGAAACCAGCACAGTAGGTACATATAATGCTGAGTGGCTGGGCTGAGCTATATGGTTAGTTCTTATCACCCATTTAAGTTGCCAAACCTTAGATCTCAACATCCAGCTCTTGAAGGAAGGCTTTTTTTCAGTGGACTGTAAGCACAAAGTCTGATGTAGTAAAAAGAAACACTATGTGCTATGCTTAAGGGCTTGACTTAAATTCAGAAGCCATTTTAAAGTCAACAAAATCAATCCAGAATGCCACACCACATAGCTTGCAGGGAAGTCACATGTAATATTACTTACCATAAGATTTAGATCTCTAAAGCTGTTTGTCTGCACCCAGAGTTATCTACGTTATTTGCTGGAAGCCAGAAGACAGTTGAGCTGATGAGTTAAAAGAGCATGACTATCACATGCTCAAAGTCTTAGTTATACACTTTAATAAAATAGCGAGGCTTTAGGGAATGAGCCATGACTGTTTAGGAGCCATCTTCTGCTTGATTTTCTGTAACTAATAATTTCTATATGAAGTTTTCAGCATCTTCCAGTTCAGGGGAGTTCAGAGTACAGACAGCCATAGAATATCTTCCCAGGTCAAGAATATTAGCAGTTTTAGGACCATTAAACAGCTTTTTTTATACTAAGATTCATTGTATTTCAACTATTAGTGCTTCACTGAAATACATCTATGTGAATCTAAACTTGACTGCTACACCAGCCAAGCTTAGCCCAGATATCACTAAAAACTAAGTGTGGTTCTGTTCTCAGCCTTGTTTTTCTTTTGAGGAAGGACACAGTCCATCAGGTGCAGGATACCTTAAGCCTCCAGATTAGATAAAAGAATTCAGAATACAAATTGTATTTCATACCCTCATTAACAGAAGCCTCCAGGGACTGAACAGCAACCCTTAACTGTGTGTTGAACTAGCCATGTCCAGGATACACTAAGGGCAATAATCAAGAATGAAAGAATAGTCTTCCGAATCTTGAAATTAATGCACAGATGTGCTGATAGACCCTAGTTTTACTATGGGAAGTTCTATCCAAACTGTGTTACAAGTTACAGCTAGATTTCCAGCTAGCCTGCTGAAACAGATTGCTTAGGGCATGCTGACAGGTACTCCAGCCTCCAAAATCAAGGGCTGAAGAAGTTAAACCCAAGGATGGGAGCCAGCCAAAGCAGAGTATCCTGATCAGTGTTCTGCATTCAGGTTTGGGGGCTCCAGATTTGACTGCTAAGATATACTGGATGTGTTATGGCAACTTGCACCGGAACTACCAATGGATAAAAAACACACATTCCCCACACAAATGTTCCTTAAAAGAATCCTTCTGAAACTCTTATCCAAAGGGAAAGGTGGCCATTATTTCACTTGTTCCCCAAAAGAGCAATTAGCAGTTATGTTTGTTTTCCCTACAGGACAACATTTCAGCATACTGCAATAAAAAAGGAGGGTTTTTTTGGTTTGCGAAAACCTATTGAGGTGCTTTACGATGATCTTCAGAGCACAAGCAGAGCTGAACCTGGCGGCCAGCCAGGTCTACCACAGGCCCCGGCTGCATTACTTCTTACACTTCCTGTTTCGGGAACTTCCAGTCCAGGGGGAGGCCACAGAAACAGTAACTCCCAGCTGTTCCTGCTTCTTTATAGTATCTCCCGGCAGCACAGGTTTAAAACAACCTTAATTCACAATAAAGCCCACCGTCTCACAGCCCCAAAGATACACTGGGCACGCTAAAGAGAAGAGATACGAGTTAACACCCAGCTACATGCACAGAGAGCTACAAGTGCAACACAGAGTTTGGGATGTTAAGGTTACACATCTCGCACAAGAGCACAACAGAATAGTTTGTGCTGTGCCATTTAACATCTTAGCAAAGTAAAGTTAGCCATGACTTGAAGTATTCTAGCTCTTTCAAAGAACAAGCTGGAACTAGAGGGAGAAGTTCTGTGCAGTCCGCAGAGAGGAACTTCTCCAACTCAGTGTACTCAGAATATCATTTTAAGCATATAAACCCAATACGCTGAATGGAGAGCTAAACACAACACAAATCCCCTTTACCCACACCAAGATGCAAGGAAAAAAAGCTACTTTCAAAGTAAGTATGTAATTTCAAGCACACAAAGTTTGCTCACAACAGCAGCTACTAGAGTTAATCCTTACCTGCTAGGTGAACCTCCTAAACACGACCCATTGTGGAGAAAAAAAAAAAAAAAGGGGGGGTATTGCTGGGTGTATCTAGAGGTGTAGAGCACAGCAGCTAAATGGTGGAGCAAAGAGAGAACAACCAAGCAGAGAGTCGCGGTGCTCACCTGCGATGTCCCAGAGCTGCAGCCGCACCAGGGTCTTGCTGTCCCAGTTGATGACTTTGAGGGCAAAATCCACGCCGATAGTGGCCCGGTAGTGCTGCGAGAAGAGCTGGTGCACGTAGCGCTTGATGATGCTCGTCTTGCCCACGCCCAGCTCGCCGATCACGAGCACCTTGAAGAGGTGCTCGCGGCACTCGGGCACGCCGGAGCCCCCTCCGTCCCCGCCGGCCATCCTCGCTGCCACCGGCCCCGCGCGGAGCCCCGGCCTGGCGGAGGCCGCTCGCGCCCGGGAAACTTCCCTGCAACTTTCCCCGGCCGCGGGAGGGAGGGAAAGAAGGAGGGAGAGAGCCCCGCAACCACCTGACTGCAGTCACAGGACGCGGAAACTCCGCGCCTTATGAGGGCGCGGGCGGGCGCGCGGGCGGGAGGCGGAGCGGCCGCCGCGGCTCCCAGGGAAGGGCCGGGCCGGGCCG
>JAUBNY010000281.1:130455-147687 GCA_032275445.1 Crypturellus soui
TAAAAGGTAGTTGTAAGATTTAAAGAAAATGTACATTTATCCATAACTAATATCTCAGAAATTGCCTTTCTTTCTCTCTTTCTCTGCTTTTTCCTTGTCCTTCAATTCTGAGTTGTGTCTCATTTCTACAAGGCAACATGGTATAAATTGTGAAACTAAGAATCTGGCATCTTACTTTCTATTTTATTCACAGCTGCCACTAACATGCTGCGTAATTTCTTTTTTTTTAAAGGGTCATTAGCTCTTTCTGTTCAATGTTCCCTATCCATAAAATAGGAATAATTGTACTAACTTTTCTTTGGAAATCTTTAGGTGAAAACTTATCAATCAAAAATGCCTTAGTCTGACATGTGGTTGATATCCTAGAATCCTTGATCTATATCCTAATTTTGATAAAAGTCAGGAAAAAATGTTGTAGCCTAAAAGTATTTCTAATTATTTTCTCTCACTACATATCTATCTTTTTTGTTTACTCTTTTCTACATTTCTTCTATATTTTCCTCATTAGAATATTCTACTAAAGAAATTTAAATTCTGTAAATGTCTTTTTGAGATACTCTGTTTAGTTTACAATTCAGGCAACATCACCTAGTCTAACATTTCATTTAGAGGAACAAAATGTTCCTGATTAATTCAGAAAGGATGCAGTACAGGATTTATTTACTTCATTGCTTATTTTAACCTTCTAATTACTGGGTTCCATCTCAACAATTTTAAAAGTGTCTAACCACTCTGGTCCAGAGATAACTTTCAAATAATAACCCAATTTCAAATGTTCTACACAGCAAACTTGACAGGATAAAATTTTGCAGGCCACAAAGCACAAACCCACCATTTCCATGCTGCTATTACTCTATGCCTGTGATTTGTGTCTGTGATGGAGATGCTGAGATCTCTGCACAGAGCTTCCACAAGACATATATTTTCTGCCTAACAACCTTACTACTTGCAGAGTTCAACTATTGGTCATTTTGAGGTGCTTTGACAATCTCTTGCTGTACTAGAAGTACACACAGAAGTTCCTCCTTGACAGGAGACAACTGACTTAAGGAAGAGGACAGCTGTATACAGTGAGGAGTATGTATTTCCTACAGAACACTTGCCTTGAAGATCAGAGAGTTTTCCACTGAGAATACACATCTCAGATGTGTATTAAATCTTAGCAACCATAAAGAGACTTTCCGAATTGCAGTTTGGCACGTGACATGACATAGATACCAGCAAAGGCTTTTCTTTCTTTTTAGTCTTTTTTTTTTTAATTGGCTACTATTCTGCTTCTCCCCTCCCCACCCCCTCAAAAAAAAAAAATCCAGGATGTTTGAAACTTGAGTGATTTGACCTAAGAGCAATTCTGATTTTGGAATTAGTAATATATTTCAAAACTCCTGATTTTAATTCCAATGTTGCTGTAGATTATATATACTTATTTTCAAACATACAAGTTGATCGTGGTAGGCCAAGGTGATACTTAAGAGTCATGCCTCAAATGTAATGTATTTAAGTGTTTTATTAAATGACTGCTGAGATATCAAAACCTAGAGGACCCTGCCAGTAGATTGCATGTAACAATAAGAATTTTTCCCATACTACTCATCTGCTGAATTGAAGAAATGGTCATCTAATAATCTCTTGACTTCTCTATTTAATATGCCAGAAAACAGTACCAGTTCCACATAATGTAAGTTATAACCAGTTGAGGTGACTTCTGGCTTTCTTTTTTTAAGAGGACTTTTTTGCACATTACAATTTTACATATTACAGACGAGATCCACCAAAATGTCCACATTAAGAAACAATGTTCATTTTGAAAAGCCAAGTGTTCAAAGTCATGAAATGCATAAACTGAAGCCTTCATTTGGCACTGTGAATGTGCATTATGATAGAATGCTTATTAATTTCACCCTTTCTGTTTTTTTCCATATACTCCTTCCCAGCTTCCTTCAATGTAGTGTGGTGTGTTTGCAGAATACAACATCTGTTCAGTGTTTTTATCCTCATTACTTAACTAGTAGTTACATCATATAATGAATTAAGAATTACTCCTTTCCTCATGATCCCTTCTAGAGCGTTCATCACAATAGTGCCCAAGTGAATCATAAACATTAATAATTATATTTCTACTATGAGGTGAAATGCATTTTGTTACCTTCATTTAATGTCCTTGGAAGTGGAACAAATCCATCTCTGGAGGCCATGCAAGGAATCGATAGCATTGATAGGACTGTTTAGGTTAATTTTAAGTTAATTGTTTCAGGCTTAGAGGAGAATTCACTATCTCTGCCTTTAAGCTATCACTTTATCACATCTATGTTTTTGATTTTCCATTCCTCGTGCTATAAGAATTCTGAGCAGCTGTGAGAACCATTAGCATTGGGCTACTGGTATACACTACAGTATTTTAAATGTTTCAAACATGAAATGCTTAAATCATTGTTTCCTCAGTTCTTGCAGCCCATGGACAAAGACTGTATCTATAAGTTGTAGTGTACTGCATATATTTAATCCTTACATCTCTTTAGTGATGTCCACAGAAACCCAGTGAAGAAACACCTCACTGCAGTAGAAATACTCCACTTTACAAGGGGAAATTACAGCCATCATAATTGCTTATATCTCACACTGTATTTCTGCACATAGGAGATAACCAAGGAAGACTACTCTATACTACAAAATTTGCAATTTAAACAATTGTGCCCATGGACAATTCAAGCAGCATTATACAATGATTATATTGTACGGTGCATACAATGATAGTGATAGATAATGACAACATACTGTGTAAAGCATGTCTTCTATTGATCCATTTTATTTTATTTTGTGTTTGGCAAATGGTGGATATAATGGATACAATAAGAAAGAGAATTCTAAAGCAAAAATGTTCCCAAAGATTTTAGCAGCGTATTATCTGAAGAGGGATTGTACGATAGGCATGGAACCATTTAAAATCATTTGCACACAGCGTGACTTGCTGATAGATTGCTGTTCCATCACAGCTCTGCTTATTTGCACTGAGACAAATCCATTCTATAGCTAATGAATTAGCCGTGTGATTGCTCTTTTTTTTTTTTCCTTTCCTTCTAGCAATCCCTAGCAGGATTAGGACTGTCTTCCCTTTTGGATGACAGACCTTGCTTCACACGCTCTTACCCACTTAACAAGTGGTTTCTTGAGTTTTAGGGTTGCTGTGAAATGTAATGAGCAGACTGTGCAGATATGAAACTTCACACCAGAGGGTTTAATTTCTTTATGTAGTCATTCATTTATTCTCTGCCAGCTTTTGCCTGTATACCGTGTTTCTCTACTTTGTCACCCTTAAACTAAAACAAGGCTGCAGGGACTTATTTCTATTTAATAATAATCTGAGTAAAATGAGCCTTGTTAAGTTTAGCAAGTCTGCAAAAGTGTGAATCTTCCTCTGATTCCAGTTCTTCTCTGTAAACTAATCACATTTCCTGATTTTACTTGTTATAAGAGATGTAGTTGTATTTGTCTGAATCAATGAATTACTCCTTCCGTTCTAAACAAGTGTTCATAATTTAAAACTGCTTACACCACATTTTCCACTAAACACAATGGCGGTGGAAAAATAAGGACACTATGTTTAATTTCATGGGCAAAATCATCATTTATATTGATTAGGGCCCTTGTTCTGATAACCTTTTATTTCATCCTTCTATAAATTCACAAGACCAGGTTAGATTATTTTCATTCACAATATCCCAGGTCTCTCTTGTCATCTGACATTTTACTATGACCTAATCTACAGAAGAGTGAACCAACGTTACATATCTAATTACCATATTGTTACAGTGCACAGGCATTTCATTACCTGCCAATCAAAGTTTATGTGCAGAATTCCAGTTGTAAGGTTGTAATCAGGAGCAGGTGAAGAGCGGCGTAATACTGTTAATTAAATATTTTTCAAGTTAGAGCTGCCAGACAGTGATAATGTTTCAAATTCTAAGACAGATGAGAGCAAACGTGTGCCTAATCCTTGTGAAACGTATGGAATTCAAATATATTTTCATTTGAACTACAGTTATACACATCCCATTTCTGTGAAAAAAATTCTCTTTGCATTTCTCATGAAAATTACAAATAAAGTATTAATGACACTCTGGTTGTGTTTATGAGTCTGTGATTCTATCTTCCATCTCTCCCATTCTCCTGAATATCGACCATTTTTCATTTTCTAAAATATTCTGAGATTCTTTGAGTCCACAGTTCAGGTTCTTTTTCCTCCTCATTGATAACGTACATGGAAGTATATTCCAGTCTACATAAAAAGACACAAGATTTCCAGATAGGAGGAAGGTTCAGCTTTTATGATCAGCAATAGCAAAACCAATTCATTACTACATTAATTCAGGACAGAGGTCTAGTGTGAGCTGCATAGGATAGATAGCAGTGTTGGCTGGTGCTGCAGTGTTTAAAGTCATTTTACTAGATAACACTATGCAACCAAAGCCCCTTGGCAGAGGTAGAGAAGGCAGAGAACTTTGTCAGCTTCACTTATGCTGTTTGTGTAGCTGATGTGATGAGATCAGTGTGGGGAATCTACTCCTATCTGCTAAGTTTCTGCTCAGGGGCTCTGCAGATAAAGCCTTGTCCATAATTCAAAACTTTTCTTATTGTTTTTCCCATCAAAATCTGTGTGCATGAAACAATAAAGACTTCACGTCTCATAACATATGCACAAAGTATTATTTGTGTATATCAAGCCATCTGTTCTGATAAGCCTTTTCTGCCTGCAAGCCAATTCAGAGCAAGACAAGGTTATGATTATCTTTATTTACAATATTACCCTAGTTCTCTCTCACATGCTAACATCCACTTCTTGGGATCTGACTTCCCACAGTGTAGATCAGTTACAGCAGCAGACATTCTGTGCAGAATGTGCGTGTTCCTTACCACATCACTCAGAAGTTATGAGCTGCATGCACGGGTAGCTCAGCTGTCCCCGCTCTGCACACCGGGAAGACATCTTTGAGGAGACCAAGCTCGAGCCCTAGTTAGCAGCTGGGAATGAGGCAGGAGCTGGATGCAACATGGTTTTTATGTGAAGGCTTTTTATGTGAGGCTGAGCTACACAAAGATGAGCATCAGTGATCTAGTTAAATTTCAGGTCATCATCTTACTTCTTGACTGCATTAAACTTTGAGAACTGAATTTCACACCACTTATTGTGAGAATACTTATTTTAACCCTTTATTCTTAAAAAAATCCAACTTAGATATTAGTTAGAGAGTTCCTGGACTCAGAACACACCAAAAGTATTTCCGAAGACAGTAAAGATGCAGCTTGCCACAGGCACTTGTAAGCAAAAGAGGAGAGCTAAGATGTGGCAAGAAACAAGTAAAGGATAAATGACGATGAACTGTCTGAAAGAGGGGAGGACTTGAAAGGGTTAGGCTAAGACACACAGCATAATCTGAAATTTATGCAGCGAGTCTTTACATCGAGCACTGAGCTAAATAGGTTTTGGATTATGTCCACGTTGACATCTGAATTTGGATCATTCCCCAAGAGACAAATTGTGTACCAAGTCAACCTCGTCAAAAGTTTTCACATAGGCATTTTGATCTGCTTGGTGAATAGAGTAACCCAGCAACACCATTTACACTTAGAGGGGTTATTTTGCAACATACTGCACATATCTGATTGAAAATTGTGAAAATTTTAGTCTACAGACACTGAGCACGTAGCAGTGCACACCTTGAAGAACTAGATCTCAAATGTGATCAAAAAACACAGGACATCACACCTGCTGATAACTAGCTGTTATCTTTCTACATGTGTACATCTGGGTCTGCAAAAAGTTATAGTGACTTACCAAAGATTGCAGAGTAAACTCAAAGAAAAGTTAGGAGCAGGATATAGCCCCATGTTGTAACCTCTGGGTGGCTGTTGTGTATGATGGCAACACTTATCCAAAACCAGACAAATCTTATGTCTCTCTTAGGTGAATATCATGTTCATATGAATTGCAGTGCTATATTGCTGCTCTGTTTTTGTCAGATGTTTACTGCTAGAGTAGATGGGCATGATTTGCTGTAAAAAAATGGCTTTTTATCTGTGGAAAGAATCTATCTGTGGAAAGAAGTGGTTTAAAGCTGGAATGGTTGCTCCGCAAAAATAAAATGAAAACCTTACTCAATTCTAAATGTATGGAGAACAACTTATTGGAAAAATCATGCTTCAGATCAAGTTTTTGTTTCTCATCATTCAGTAATTATTAATTATATGGAAAGGATATTTAGTTGAAATCAAATTATACTGAATTATATAGCCCATAGCACTGTGAAGAAGTGCATTCCACTGTGCCATGAGTGATTCCTGAGTACAGTGAGGGTTGGTCTCTCCTCACACAGCAAAGGAGAGAAAAAGGATTGGAAGGAAAGACTGTTGTTCTCATTTTTGACAAGAAAAACTGAAACATAGACAACATTATTTGCACAAAGTCAGCTATCTGGACAGACTGAAAAAAAAATGTTTTCCAGCAAAACACCAATAAAAGGTTTTAAAAATTCATTTTGAATATTTTGGACATTTAGAAATGAAATAAAAGGAAATGTAGGAATTAAGTCTTTACATCAGAAAGTCAAAATATTTAATTCTGAACAGAGGGTAGGTTTCAGAGCTAGGAGCTCAATGCACCAATGCACTGACCCCGTGTACAAGGCTGTCTTACAATCCTTGTGTTTCAGTACATTTAAGCATTTGTATACATATTTCCTGGCACCCAATTATATGAATTTTTAGATCTCGTTGGCTGAGAAAGTTTTAAGAGAAGAGTTTTACTTGGAAAGTTACTAGTCAAAAGTGCAAGAAATCACTGAAATATGTCAAGTTTGGTGGAATTTTCATTAGAAAACCGTTAAGACTAAAATAGCTTTTCTGGTCAAAACCAGAATACTATCACCGGTGTATAGTTGTCAGGGAGCAAGGTTCTTATGGGCAATAAAATATAGTGCCAGATCCTCTTGATTCAGAACAGGACTTCGAGCCAAGATTTCCTACATTGCCCATTATCACCAGGTGAGCCATAGTCAAGGATCATTTGGGAATTGTCTATAAATGAAAACTTTTACAGGCTTCAAGGCCAGCAGAGACTATCTCATCAACTAGTCTTTTTCCTATGTAGCATCCTTTCAATACTGAGCCCAGCAACCTATTTTGACTGATTCAGAAAGTAATTTACTTTGCTTTTGACAGAAATTGATTCAGAAGTGGGAAGGAGCACTGACGTGTGTACCTCCATTAAGACAAGCAAGTGCAAACAAGTACAAAAAAGAGAGAAGAACAAACCTGAACAAGCACCATCTATGGCACTTTCAGTTGTTTGCCTTTTTTTTTTTTTTAACTCCAGATGCCTATCAGTATCTATGTCCTTCCCCTGAGCTTGGAAATGTTATGAAATGTAAACAGTATTTTTCTGAACTAAAATAACACAAATGAGATAAGACATAAATGGTGCCTGGAACTAGGACCATAAAAAAACCCCAACATCTGCCCAGCCTGTAAAATAATAACAGCAAATGCTATGGGCTGAGGTTGTGATCTGGGAGCTTTCATCTGTGTCTTCGTTCTAGCTGATAACTATAGGCATATAGTCTCTAAAAAAGGCCAAATGCTCAACAGAATTAATTTCCTGTGCACAGTGCTAAATGCACAGCGAACTGGAGAGTATCACGTTGCTGTCACTGCTCACATATAGTCCTGCGTACAGTCCATTGTAGCAGATATTCACATTTCTTTATTTTGCCTTGATTTTAAAACAATCATTTTCAAGAAACTCCATGAGCTTGTCTGCTCAATTTTTTTTTTCATGTGAAAAAGAGAAGAAATGAAGGAAATGTCATTTTAGCAACATTTAAAATGAAGGCTGGATTGTTAAGAAAATCATAATTTTCAATCATTGAATACAATAAGTGAAATATTTTCAAGTTACTTTTCTTTACTAAAAATACTTGTTTTTTTTTTCATAACAGGACATTGATTTCAGTTGCTTGGCTGGGGCTAAGTTCAGGCACCTTGTCAAGCTTCTTTTGGTGCCTACGCTCTGAGCTGAAGCAGGTGAGGGCAGAGCCGAGCCCTGATCCATGGGACTATCCAGGACAGCCCAGATCATTCTACCCCCATCCCCCTTCCCAAAGATGAACCACCTCTGTCTGCCTTAGCAAGCTAAGTAGGATTAGCAAAGCCGGTACTGTTGAATTATTATCACAGTCCCTTTGTGGCATATTGTCTCTTCCAGAGCACTTCCCAAGCAATTCCTGGGTGGCTTCAGGGGACAGTCCCATGGCTCAGGGACTGTCTCCATTGGCAAACTGAACATGACTACTAGCCTGGATGGTACAGGCTTTTACTGTAGAGAATCGAGTTGTGCATTACCAGAAGCCTCGAGGGCGGAGAATAAGGTCCCGTTCACTTAGCATCCCTATAGCGCATCCTTATACGCTGCAGGATATAGTAGGAAAGTTTGAGATGATTGGAGCCTGCAATTCCCCTTCCTCTTCAGGAGCTGCTCTTGCACTACACACTGACTGGTGTTTGGGCCTAACATCAGCTTTGTCACATATGCTGCATGTTGCTGGCAGTCTGGCAGCAAACGCTGTCCTCTGAACATTGCTGCCTTGTTCCACGGGATGGTTATAGTGAGCACAAAGTGAATTTGAAGGATCATATAGTACCTCATAACTGAAAAATTAATGCAGATATCTGACATACCTTGTTTTGCTTGGAGATGGGCTTTGAAACATAAGCTTTCTCTTTAAACAAAACTTTGAGGTGAAACTGAGAATTCAGCTTCCAAACTCAAGAAGGTAGATATATTTTTTATGTTAAACATATGGAAATAATATTATTAGGAACATCAGAATGGGCAAACTCAAATGCAGCAGTTTTGCATACTTCCAGGAATGTTATGAAAGCAGTTTCTGTGAAAAAGCTAATGACCTTTTTTTTTTCTACAGTAAAAGTTCACTAACATGATAATCTGACAGTTTAGAAAATATGACTAATAGTTGCTGAAGGTTTCAGTAGTTCCCTGCACTCCTAAAGCACTAAGATCACCTGTCATTTTTGTAGTAGCCCCATGTTCAGTTCAAATTTGTTATTCATCTTATTGTGTTCTCAACCTAGCTACTACCATGTCCACAGTGTCACTGTAAATCCCATTTTCCAAATGTTTACACAAGATTGCAGACACCCTACACTGTTTTATGTCTCGTAGATCTCAGCTGGATTTTACCTCCCACTAAATACATGCAGCCTCTCAGACTTCAGTGCTCCAGCTTGGGCTACTGTAAATCTGCACACTACTGCTGCAGATGGTGAGAGATTTCTCAGCTTCTTCTTTTATTTTGCAGAAAATGACAATAGTTTCTCAAATAATTTTATTTGTAGTAAAGTCTGTTTTCCTAAATCAATTCCTTAATCAAGATGTGCAGTTCTCAGCAACTCTATGCAAAAAGATACTCCCTCACGCCTATGCAAAGCATGGGTATAAGTATTACAATTAAACATTTTAACTTTGCAGCCATTGGACTGCTTGGGCCAATTCTTGGCTTACTTATCCATGCATTTAATTCTCCAAATTATAAAGTGTCCTATCACAAAACAAAGTGGGAAAGTATTACGGTGGTATCACCAAGTTGTATAATTTTACATACTGGTATTAAACTTCCTTGAATACATACTCTTATCACTCAAGGTTAAAGAATCATCAAAACAGGAAGTCCCATTTTGCATTCATTTTAATCACAGAACATGGTCCAACCTTTATCAAAAGAAACTGATAAGCTCACATTTTTATTTTTTCTTCAGCCACTTGTCCAACTCTGACAGAATTCCTCCAATAATTTCCCTATAATCCTTTTCACAGCAGTTCTACACAAATATTTGGAGTAAGGTTGATTACTGGAATAAAAGCAGCTTAAAATCCCAACCAAATTATCTCTTTCCTTCAGCTGTCAATTCACAAGGTGTTGTTGAAACGTCCATTGTGTTCCTCTGACAAAATGTATCTGCTAATGCAGTGATCTTGCAATGCTAGTTTTACTTCTAGCTAGTTTTACTAGCAGCTTCTTTCAAATTAGTGTGCTTAATAACAGAGAAGAGCTTGAACATCAGAGCTCAGTTCAAAATAACTGCCTGTTGTTGAATATTCAGAATCTTGTTGACTATTAATAGTACTTACCTACAAGAAGAATGATTGTTATATTAACATTAAAGATCACATGATGGAATTCAGCTCTTTCTTATTTCTTCTGTTATTTTATTCAAGGAATTTAGCTAATTAACACAGGCTTCCTCTCTCTCTCCACCAAGTTACAGAATTTTATTAAATCATCACATGACTTACAAGTAACTGAATAGCATGCTGCTTTTAATGAAATGCTTAATTGGAAGGACAAAAAATGCCATGTCAGTTCCTGGTTCCTCCCTCCTTCATTAAATCGCTCTTATTGCTAAGAGGGGTAAAAGACAGTAATTTAATAAGTAATAAGATGGTGTGTAAGTTAATGGGCACAGCCACCCACCAACTTGCCAAGCTGGACAATTATGTGTCCCAGCCAATGAAAATATCCAATTGGTTCCACAGTGACACTTAGACTTGCTATTTGTTTTCATATTCATATATTGGAGAATCATCCATGCTTGTGAACAGTCTCCCTTCGTCAGATATTCATGGTATTCATTCCCTTTTCAGTAGTACTAAAATGCCAAAGGAAAGTAGTAAATGCAATAGTTGACTTCAGAACATATTTAACAAATAAATAATAACTAATAAATAAACCCGCAGCAAGTCTCCAGAATTAACAAAAACTCATAGTTGAAAAGCAGTGATCTCCCTACTAATGTGCAAGGTAAGGTGCCCAGGGCACATGGCCCTCTGATTCTGCTGAAAGCAGTTGTGTGTCTTGCTGAAATAGATGTCTCCCGCGCTGTGCTAGGAAGGCAGGGGATGTGCTCAGAGCTTGGGTTTTTACCCAGTTCTCACGCTGGCAAAGTTTCTGTGGATCACAAACATAAGGGCAGTACAACACCATTAACGAGGGATTTCCATCTTGTGTGCAGTCTTCATGCTCGTGCCAGCTTGAATCGCTTAATACTATTCAATTGGGTTTTTAGAAATATATTTTAATATTTTGTCTGCGTGTGTGTGCAGATATTCTTATCTCGCTGGAGATGTAATACTTCGGCAGTCAGCTTTGAAGTGCTTTGGAGTGCAGCCAAATTTTAACTTTCTGAAATCTTTTTGAAGTTCTCCTTTTTTGAACCGTGAAAATATTTCATTTTCTCCATCTCAGACTTTTTCTTTTTCTTAAAAGGATACTGCCAGCCTTGTCAGCTTTGTGTTATATATCTCCAAGCATGCTTTGTGAAGCGCCCCAGATGGAAACAGGGCTGGTGTTCAACTGCATGTGTGCTTTGGCATTCCATGGAGAGGCCGTGTCCAAGGATTCCTTATGGGTAATTGGGTTCTCTATGCATCATTGCAAGATAATAAAAGAATATCTGTTTAAATGAATTTGCAAGACCAGAGCACCCAATAAATGATCTTTTAATGAAGTGTATTAAATATCTGTGACTTACCTGTATCTCCCAGTGACCACACAGATCCAAGTCATCAGTAAAATAAATTGATGCAACAGATATTTCTTTCTATATATCCTCCAATAATAGCACTCTTGCTTTTTTTTTTTTTTTAGAAATAATTAATTTATACATTTAAGTTTGAATTAATGGAATCCAGAATTAATGGAGTTAAGTTTAAATTAATTTCTAAGTTTAAATTAATGGAATCCAGAAATGTGCAAGGTTCTGTATTGCAGAACAAAATATCTTATTTCAGGAAGAAGAAAAGAGAATACTATATCTAGGGGTTTCTTTTTTCCTTATTACCAACAGACCTCTGTACTACTCCCAATAATACTTGCTATGCACTTGCTAATTATGTAAGATGACTAATATTTGTGGACATTGAATATCTGGCTGATACATGCATATTTTTAAAATTCATATGTGTGTACAAGGGGGAAGTCAAAATATTTCTGAGCTGATGAAATATTTCATTAAAATATTAAATATTCCTAAACTTAATGTGTGTCCCTCATTTCAGATATGTTGCTAAAGATGTAAGAATAATGTTGTAAGGTTACATTCTAAGATTTTACAGCATTTTTCCTTTCCGTTCTCCCCTTTCTTTTCGTTAGTTGGATCCTTGGGTGTCTTAACAAATGCAACCCAGGAGATCTTTTATCCCATTTTTAACCATAAGAAAAATGTTTTTGAACTTTCTTGCTTTTCAGATTGCAGATGGAAAGTGTTTTTGCATGCCACTGAGAAGCTCACTGAATTTTATTTTGAATGTGAGAAAAGAATGAGCTAGTGACACTAATTATTTGTCATTTGAAAATGATTCATTAGGGACTATTATATCACACTATGTCTATCTGCATGAGATAAGTAATCACACCCTCACAAATTTGAATTATCAGTTAAAATTACAGAACTTTTTGGTGAGCTCAAAAAGCTGTGAATTATTCTCCCCATTCCACCCCACAAACACACATGGCAGAGACCTGGCAATCCTTGTGACTCTTTGTTGTGGCTCCTTGTGACCCACAGCACCTTATGTTTCTTTTTTCAGAGAGCAGCTAATAAAGCACCAGGGCCACATTGCATATGCATACAGAAAAAACGTAAAAAAAAAGAAATGTTCACGTGTACTTGCCTGTATGCCAGGAGCTATGGGAACAGCTCTCTTTCTCAGCCTTTGCTGCATATTTTATGTCACTTATGTCTTGTAAACTATGGCTGAAAAAGCGACACAATGAAAGGCTACTACACGCTACTCTTTGGTAAACTGATGAAAACTCGTCTTACAATGAGGCAGAATATCAAAATTAGCACTGCCTAACAAGCCAAGTTGCCAGATTTCTTAGATGAATTATAACATGAAGAAAAAAAACGTGGTTGTCTGATTAACAGTAGTGACAACAAAAGCCCCAAGCCCAAGTAATACCATTTATACTGTCAAATTATTCCCAGATGAATAGCTTCTCTTTTGTCTAAATAGCACACAGTCATAATAAATATCAAGAGATAATGGATGCATTTAGATTTTCAAGACAACAGACTGCTTGACAGTGGTTTAGAACTGCTAGAATTACATGAAATATCCTACTGAACAGGAAAAAAAAAAGGTGCCTCTCTATTCTTCCGAATCAGGCTGGCAGTCCACCCCTATGTGCATCACTAAGGACTGCTACCTTGACACGCTTTAAAGCTTTACAGCACTTGTTGCTGTGGACTTCACTTGCAGTTGCTGAAAATATTGTTAACCGCCTGGACTGCAATTTTCCAACAATTTGACAATTCTCAAATTCTCCTTCAGCAACTTAAAAGCCTTGGTCTGATCTGAAGCTTTGGACACATGTATGTGACACCAAAGTAACTGAAAACTACGCTTTCATATATGAATTTTTTTTATGATAATATTATATCAGGTGAAATAGGCTGCCCAATCCAATCCATGTACCCCAAATTAGTTTACAGTGTTCCTGTATCAATTTCATATTAGTGGATAAGACATATCTCCTCAGATCTTACAGGAGATTTATGAAATAAAACTATTTTGATAAATTTGAGAAAAAACTTAGTAAAGAGATCTTCTTCACCTTTGTTCAAAGGACAACAGTAAAATTCTGAGAATCTACTCACTATCTCAGCAGTCTATACCCTGCACTGGAAGACAGAGATCCTTTAAAAAGCCAGTAATTATTTGATGACATAATTAAGACTTTGTCCTAGGGGATGTCTGAAAAGATATCAGAATGATAGTTGGATAAGCAGTCTTACTTTGAACATGTCCTATTTCAGAAAGCTAGATTTTAGGATAGATGGTTGCAAGGTACATTAGTGTAGCTTTCAATGTTTAAGACCAAAGTAGGCAAATAATCATCTATAAGACAGAGTATTGAAAATCACTCCTATTTCTGCTACACATCGTGTTACAGGATTCTGCCCTTTAAGCAACACCTTGAAGCTGTCAGAAAGGCACCTAAACCCATTAAAAGGTCAACATACAGGTCAGCAGTCTGATTAATATCCTAAGCTGCCATAAACTTCAAGAGAAAAAGGGACTGAAACAGGCTATTTCTTTGCTTTAAATGTCAAAATAAGAATTTAGTGCTCAGCTTTAGGAAAATATTTGCAAATGTTGCTGTTAGTAGATGATGTGTCAGCCTCCTCACCTGCCAAATGGGGAGGACAGTGCTACATCCCACACAAACATGTTACATTAAAAAACAGTCTAAATTCATGATTATTTTATAGTCTGCAGAGCTTTAGGAGAGGAGTGTTGGAAGCTTTCTAAAAGCCAGCCTTTAAAGAGCATAAGTGTCTTTTACCAGGTTGTATCACGGCACAAATCTTAGAGGCAGAAAGCACTTCTGGAGTAAGTGGTTTAAGTGTGAATATAGTATTTGTGTAAGATGTCACATGGTGAGGTTTAAAGATCTTCAGTGTACTGGTGAGATAGAAGCACGAGGTTGAAATCTGTCTTGAGAAACTGAAATGTGTGAGAAGCACGAGCAAGTGAGTTTCTTCGCATATGACTCTTCACCTCTAATATCTGCCAAGAAAAGTGCTGTTACTGACAATTAAAAGATGGGAATCCACCTCTTTAAAGACAAAGCGACTACTTTTTCTGCGTGGCCTGAGATGATTGCCCGTGGTAAAGGCTGAACCACACTGTCTTTATCAAATGGTACTGGCTTATAAGTATTAGGCCCTCTGCCTCAGTGCAAATCTCTCTTCCCACACTGGCAGGAAATTAACTTCACTGTGCTTTTTCTTCAGAGCAAGTGTGCTCCTGAGGTGTTCTTTTTTCCCCCAGTGTTGAGCGACATTTTCTAGGAAAAGTTTCAGTGAAAGTGTGATCTCTTTATGGCTTCTGCAGGGCTTCAGTCTCTGAATAAAGAAAATAAATCAAAGGCAGCCTTATTTCCAAGGCATTTTTACTTTCTTTGAACCTGTTTAAATTTATATCAGCCACTCGTGAGAGGTATGAGTTGACAGTAAGGGAGCTACCTCTTTGAAAGTGTTAGAAAAACTGGCCTGGCTGGATGACTAGTGTCAAACTTTAGCTCACTACATCAGGTTTTCAACCGCAGTCAGACTACCTGGAAAGTTCGTGTACAACATCCTTAGATGTAGCTGTTTTAGCAGAGGACATTACCAAGGGCTTCAGAGAATCCTCACCCCTTTTTTCTTCTGTGTGCCAAGCTGTACACATGGATAATGCAGGAAAGGCCTCTTCCTATGCAAGTGTCTGACAGTTGATGCGAGAGGTGTGGTTTACTTCAGTAAGCACCTGATGGTTTACAGACAGCTTATTTTTTGCAGTATGCTAAATAATAATAAGTAAATTTTTGCTAAAAAATACATACCTTGCTTCTTGCATGGGCCTTTCCTGACAGGAAGTGATGCAGATTTCCTTGGCAGTATTGCACAGACGTGATGCTTTCAAACCAAGGCTGAAGAAGGAAAAGACTTCTTGCCACTATCTTCTGTATTTTTCATAGTAGGAGCTGGACTGTGATTCTTCTGTTCCGATGGCTTCACATTAATCACCCTGGGGATTTTGGAGCTGCTTAACAAAAAGAGTTCAAACTCCCTCCAAAGTGCAGAATGAAGAAATTCTTGGCACAACACTAAAGGCTTCTCATTCCTTGATATCCTGTTAGGAATTACTCTAGGTTTTTCTGCACTTAACATAAAATATTGGGAGTACAATCTTCAAATAGATTTTATCTATTGGCTAATAAATTTGATGGCTGTGATGCTTGCTTTGTAAGAATTAATTCTTGTTCTTGCCAAGAGGTAGTCTTGTTGCCTGGATGGGACTTCTTTTCTTTTGCATTTTGTTCTTTGTGTATTTTCTAATGTGATCCACAGAATCAAGGAAAATCACCCACTGGCAGATGACATCTGAGCTTGGCCCATTAGGACAATACAGAGAACTGCAATGGACAGAGGGTAGCACTTCTTCTAGCCAAGTCAGTCAGAACTTTGGATTCATATAATTTAATGTGATTTAATGGATGTCAGAATGAAGCACCTTGCAGGAGGGCAGTCATGCAGCAGATTTGGCTTCTCCTCCTTTGTTTCTACAACTGTGCGTCATTTGTACACTATCCGTGTCGGAGCTGTCACCCTTGCTCTCCTTTGCCATCTGGGACTGACAGCAGACCATGAGCTGGCTCACTTTCTCTCAAAGGTAAACAGTGGCTTTTATTTCAATTTGTGCTTCAATCACAGACAAGCTCCGAATACATCCTCTGAGACCCCTGGAACAAATGAACAAAACAGCCCCACTTCCTCAAAACATAACAGGTTGTACCCCTGCAGAAGGGACAGAAAACGAGTGGAAGACACAGGGCTGCAGCGTCAGAGCACCTGGAGGAAAAGCAAGTTCTGCTAGAACTAGAGAAGATGCAGGCTGTCCCCATTGTACTGAGTCTTGGATCAGACTCTTAGGAGATGATGATGTCAAGTAACTGCTTGTTCTTGCCTCTTTTTCAAATCTCTTTGCCCCATATTGATCCAACCTGCACCTTGGAGGCAAAGCTTGAGGCACCTGTGAAATTACCTGCCTAAGAAGCCTCCATTTGTCCCATCTGAGAGCACAAGCTCCCATAGCTGGGTCAGGAGCCGTCTGTAGCGCAGAGCGCTCTCAGGAGCATGGTTGCGGCTCAGGAGTTGGATATGCATGTGGTAAGGTAACCGGCAAGTGTGTGGGGCAAGGCATGCAGTGTACTGGCAGGTCCTCCAGCCCGTGACTGGAAAGAGGGTGGACCTGGTGGCCTGAGTACATTTGCTGATAGGCAAACAGTTACAGAGTAGCCCTTGTGCCAACTGCTTGCCCTTGTCCACTTCATGATTCTCTTGATATCCACTGACTCCCCAGATCCACTTAAACAGAAGATAAAACCTCTAAGAAAGTACAGAGTGCTGCCCAGGCCACAAGGCCCTGTCTCCTGTGTGCATCTCCTTACACAGGTGTCCCTGTATTTTGTACAAGAGTGTCCCTAGTGTCACCTGCCATCTTTAGCTCTGAGAAATATTTGCACAGAAAATTTTCTTTTCTCTTTTCTCTTTTCTCTTTTCTCTTTTCTCTTTTCTCTTTTCTCTTTTCTCTTTTCTCTTTTCTCTTTTCTC
>JAUBNY010000281.1:147819-165440 GCA_032275445.1 Crypturellus soui
TTCTCTTTTCTCTTTTCTCTTTTCTCTTTTCTCTTTTCTCTTTTCTCTTTTCTCTCTCTTTTTTTTTCTCATTCAGGCTTGCTTCATTCTGTCTTTCTCCCAGTTATTTGTGACAGGAAAGTGAGAAGAGTAGGGAAGACAGAAGACACAGAGGGTAATTCTCCTAGCAAGAGTGCTGGGGAATTGAAGTCAAAAAGTAAATATTGCTTGCTGCAATGATTTTTGCCAGCTGTTCTTCACATTGCTCTGAACAGAGATGCTGAGACTGGCTGCACATGAGCCTCCCATATTGCTCAGCTCCAGAGGATACTGCTCCCTTCTGTCCGTGATTTGTCTCAGAGGAGGAAAGACGCATTTAAAGTCTGTCTAGGGTGTCATCTCATAAAAAGGAACTGGGAGCTGTTCTGAAAGCATTGCAGCTGGCAAAACAGCACCCTGTTGACTGAACTAGGACTCCAAGTCTAGATCTTGCCAGGAGCACTACATATCCCTAGATCTACCAGCTTATCTTTCCTCCTATGGGTTAACTGTGCTGAGGACATTTGCGGATTGGCATGGCTTAGAGTTATAGCTTCTCTTCATGTGGTCATTTTAGTTCATGAACTTTTGCAGACTTCTGAAGCCTCCTATAACACTCATTATGAGATCGGGGGAAACAGGAAGTCAGGAATTCCTATTGATGTAGATGGCATCTCTTTCACAGCTATGTCACAGGGATTATAAGAAAAGGCCAGAAGGAGCAAAATGTGGAGTGACATTGAGAAGAACCTGAGAAAGTAAAACTGTGGAAGTCCTGGTTTCTCTATATGCCCTTCTTTCATGACTGTACACAAAGCAGAGGGAAAGACAGGCTGAGACTAAAAAGGTGTCTAAAGCATTTCTGTGTCCAGTTTCTTCTATTTTACACTGGCTCCCAGTTCCCTTATTCAGCTTTGAAATATCTCTGTGTAGCGGAATGTCCTGAAATCACAAAATGAGTCAACAGCAGGACAGAGTCCTGGGACCAGGCTGAGCTCGTCCCAGGCAGTGTTACCTCATCCTGGCTTCCCTTTACAGCACTTGATCTATGGACCTCTTCAAATCCAATTGTCAGAAACAGAAGGTGGCAAAACTCTTCTATTTTGTATATTCTTAAAAAAAATGACTGTATTGGTCAAGGATAAAAAGCAGGATGAAGAGCAAGACAGGCAGTGTAGGCACTTTTCAGGAACGGAAGCGGAGCTCAGAAGCAGAACTTCTCAGGATTGCTGGGGAGTTAGGGCCTGTCATGTCCTTCCACTCTGCTGTTGTCCTAAGGCAGGTAAGGGCACTGCACAAAAAGATAAGAATAACAAGTAGCAACAGCAAATGCAGAGATAAACCGAAGATCCTTATGACTATAAAATGGAGCTGGGGGGTGGGAATTGAAGGAAATCTTTAGGTAACTCAAAAGGTAATAGCAGAGCAGTTGAACCAGCTCTTCAAGGAAAATGACACTATTCATGGGCTTATTTATACCATCTGAAGATCCTAACATTTAAAGCCTTCAGTTTCTCAATTAGCATTATGCAGATGTACTTGAAAAACCTGTCTTAGTTAATAATGTTGCTAGTTATCCTAGATACTATTTTTGAGCCAAAAAAAAATTGCCAAAATACTTGTCAAATTAAAATACACTTGAATGGGTTTTGCTTAAGTATTCAAGCACCATGTATACGAAACATACCAGAAAAATACATCAGTTCTTCCCTTCTTTCCTAAAAGACATCTATTTGTCAGTGAATTTTAAATCCAAAAGGAACATTAAAAAAATCTATGCTCTAAGTTTTTGAAGTGGTTCAGATTCAGCTTCTGTCGAGAGCTGTCACTCATAGAAGTGGTATTTACGTATCTTTCTTTGATGATATTGCAGTGCCTATTTTAGAGATTAACAAGAGCAGCTAAATAATGAAGGGCCAACTCTTCAGCTTTTTTCAAAATAGAAATCAGAGTAGCTGACAGGACTTTGCCAGAATGGAGGATTTAGATGAAATCTTTGGGGATACATTAGTCAGCTGGTTAGTCAGTAGAGTCCGGCGTGCTTTCCCTGTAATAAGAGAGAAAAGATCAGTTCTCTCTCTCATTAAGAACAGTGAAGGATAGATCTAGCCCTCTGCGCTCCCTCAGACCTGCTGGTGCTGGTAGCTTTGAGGGGAGCAGACAGGATGCTTCAGCCTCCAGTCATTTGACAGCATGTGCTGCTGGGCATTCGGAAAAGTGGCAGCTCATAACCCTATGGAACAGAAGAGCAGCTCCTTCAGGATTGCTTAATCATAGTGAAGGAGGCCAGTCTCACCTCAGCCCTCATGAAGCCTGCTGGAAAGGAGCAGGGAAAAAAAGTTCTTGTTAAGATATTTACTTCATCTGAGGCCCTCCATGGTACTGAAATCTGATGGTGCATTGCAAAGAAGTTCTGTGAAACGCGGGAGCAGACCTAAACCAGTCTCATGGGCACAGTGTGTTTCTGGCAAGGAGGGGTCACAGATCTGTATTCCTAAAATGGATGCAGAGCAAGACAAGGAGGTAGGAGTCCTATGCAGTATACTTTGGCGTGGGCTGGGGGGATGGATCTCATACCACCCACATGCTGCATGGTGTGCAATAAATAAGTAGGTGGATTGAATGTCATACATACACAGCACTCCTAAGCTCTTACTTGACTACACTGGTGTCTGTGCCAGCTGCTTTTCCACCTACCCAAAGGCCTTTTGATTATGGGAACCCATAACTCATGTTTTACTCCTGTAGAGATATACTGCTTACATCCACCTTTGAAGTAAAGTCTGCAACAGATGCTCTTTCTGGGTACCAGTGACCTGTTTTCTAAGGTAGGAAGCCATCCTTCGTGTGATTTATGGAGAACTGGAAGCAGAATTAAGTGAACAAAGAATACTTTGTTCATTTTTTAAACTGGGAAGATTTTACCCATAGCATTGCAAATGGTAAATGGTCTCTCCTGCTCTTGTTGCTCTGTTACCATCTCTGATTGGAAGCTCTCAGGGTTTACCAAACTGGGGCCCAGGTCCCGATATGGGGGATGTAATCATGCTTCTCTCTTGACAGCCTGACATTCCTTATCTGCCTTTTTTTCTTTTGTCCTTGTTGAAAATCTTATGTTGATAAAAATAGGCCCCTGATATTCACTACAGAGCCTGCTTCTCCTTCCAACTGATCTGCAGATGGGTGCATGCCAAGTGTCTAGTGACTCATTTATTTGGGGGAAAAAATAAAGAACCACCACAATGCAATCTGCAAAACCACACTTTTCCCACTGCTATGTGAGAAACATTTTCAACGGTCGCCCAGACCTTGGGCAGAACAGCTGGTAGCAACTTATTTTTCTGTTCTTCCCTGAAGAGCGACGGGCAGCTGCAGGGCCCCATTTCCCCTTTTGCTTTTGGTTCTGGTAGTGAGGGACTTTCAGCAAAGTGGATGTAACACACAAGCTGGTCCAGAGACCCAGCTTAGCAAGGAGAGCTGTGCTGGGTAGGCACAGGCCGAGCTGATGGAGGTGCCAATATTCTGTCCAGGCACGAGACATCCTTAGCATGAGCCCAGAGACTAAAGCAGAAGCATCTGCTTTGCTACTCTCTGGTCCTGGACCACTGCATCCGTTTACTCAGCTATTTTACACAGACTTTCTTGACAGCTTGCAAATATTATGATCATTTAATCTGACCTCCTGCATAGCAGAAGCCTAGCAATTCTGCCCCGTGAATTCTTCACCGGTTTGAAGACTTAAAGGAAATTTGCTTAAATCGCTCAGCCATCTGCTACAGTGCTCAATTATCTTGGCAATTCAGAATTGCTTGCTTCTAATTTAAAACCTTCAGGCTTATGCCTCGCCGGTCTTGGATTTTGTATGCCTTTCATGTGCTAGATTAAGAGAGATGCTGTTGCAGGCATATAGCTCTGTTGCCTTCCCAACTTTCACATTATCTGTCCTTGAGACTGGGGAAAAAGGCCTTTAGAAAGACCCTACAGCACTGAAGCAGCAGTCCTTCCCATCATCAGACTAAGGCACATGAACTCTCTCTAATTCTAGGGACTAATAAAGTAGCTTCAGCAGGCTGGAGCATCTGGCTTTCTACATATTTTCCTTTAGCACTTCCACCAACTGTTGTTTGCTCATATCTCCTGGATTCTGTTTATATAGATTTTGCCCAATCTGCTCTTTCTGGTAATGTTCATATTGTTGTGTATTTATGTGAAGAAAAAAAAATGTACTGAAATATTTATGTGGTCTAAAATGACATAAACTGAGATGATCTTGATCCATGCTGAAAGCACAGAGTACAACAATATGAAAACTAAAAGTGACTCAAGAAAAAAAGACTTGCAGGGCTTGTTAGGTTAGTCAGACTGTTTGGAAAGACAGGCATAAAATAATTAGTACTAACCTCCTCTGTGAATATTGCAATCTGTAAATGAAACTAAGCATCTGTGTAGTTAGAAACTAGATAGCAATTCTTGTAATATTGTAGATGGTTCTCAGATGTTACCAGGGCTTTTACTCCCATGTCCATTGTACTGGACTTAGTCTGGAAGTAGGTCTACTTCACAGAATTAGTATAACATGTTTCTGGGTAAGTGAAAAAGGATCATTTTGAAAAAAAATATATATTTAAAGAAAATAGAAACTGAAATCAAAATTCCTGTCCATAAAAATCACTTTATATTTTGAATGTTTAATGCAGCAGGGTAGATATATAGTGCTATTCATTTTGATGGGAGTTCATACAGTTGTTGTTTTTACAGATGATGATCTGTTTGTATAGTAAAAAAGTATTCTGGCCTGCAGGAACAATTCTGATATCAGATATATATTGTACATATATATCTGTTGATATTGAATTAGTTTGTAAACTTTCCAGCATAGGTAGGATGAAAGCAAGATTAGGCATAAACCAGCACAACTGAGGTACAGGATCAGGATCAGATGCTGTGGTGTGGGTCCTGCAAAAAGTAATTGCAAGATTAATGGTGGCTGCAGTCTTGGACAGGATGCTGTAGGGAGGAGTAACTCTGTGATACCAGAAGGTGTTTTAATGATCAAGGCTGTTTGGTCAGCACAACCTTCACTAAGAAATGGCTCGTCTAGATGTTATTCAGCCTGCCTCCAAAAGAAGCAAACAGAAACTCTTCCACAAGCAAAAAAAAAACAAACTTGGTAGCACTTACTGCGAAATGTAACGGCGCTCTGTGGAAGTATTCCGGCCATGCAGCAGCTACAAGCGGCATAACTCGTCACATGAAGGCTCTTGCAAGGTCAAATACAAAACAGGGAGCCGCTAGAAACAATCCTATTCCCAAGCAGAAAGAGGAGAGCTGGGATTTTTATGTTTAGAGTTACTTGGGTCTGAAACTAGTGCTCCAGAAGACATTCTCTTTTAACACATCCCACTTTGCTGAGGCGCACGGTAACCCAGCGGTCCCTGAAAAGCCACAGTGTGAGGGAACCACAGAGCTGAGCAGGAGTCAGAAGTCCCGGTGCTTTGCTCTAAGTAGAGGCAGTTGAAGCACAAAATGCCAGGGATGGATCAGTGTTTATCACTAATAGCCTTAAAAAAGCATGAATGAATTTCTAGAACGGGAAAAGTTGGCATCTCACAGAGTCAAAAATTCACGAAGCAGTTCCAGTGAAGGCCTGTTTTTTTTTTTTCCCCAGGTCTTTGGAAAGCAAAATTTCCTAACATTTCCCAGTAAATTTTTTCTACAACTTGCCAATCTTGACTCCTACTCCATGATACTCCTGATCTTTATCAGCAAGGCAAGTTTTCTTTGTTTGTTTTGTTTTCTAATCAAAAATCTCTCCATCGCCTCACATGCATGCCACAGTCTGGCCAATACGTACCTCCATTAGAGCATCCCACCATTTTGAACATGATGCTGAAAAGCTCTGGAAGAATTTATTGTTAGACATGGGTTTTTGTCTAGCTTTTAGGAAGCAAAAATTAACAATCTTGGCATTCTATTTTTTAAATAATAAATAGAAAATATTTATTTTACAGCATTTTCAAGATTGTTTTTGACAAAAAGGCAGTTTTCATCAAGCATTTGACAGACCAAAAGAAAGTACTTTTACAGGAAGCTTCATAGCTCATACAACTACATACACAAGGTGAGTTCTTGCTCTTATATATATATCTATGTATGTGTATGTTTCCAGTTTTAACAATTACAAACTAAGAGTTAATATACTAAATCTCAAGAAAACTACCCATGATATAATTACATTTCAGTAATAAAGTCAGTGCTTAATACGTTCAAAACAGACAGCTATGAAAACTACAGTACCTTGCCATATTGCCATCTCCCTGACTATATTAGCCTATTAATTATGTTTCTTTTTTTTACCTACCTCATTTCTTCAAAGACTGTACTTCCTAGTACTGGCCCTGTGCTTTTCAGAAACAGCACGAAGCATCTTATACTAAGATTATAAGATAAAATTCATTGCTAATGTGGTGATCAGCAAAGAAAACACTGTATTTTATCATTTTTTCAGTACATAATTAGCATTGAAAAAAAGAAACTAATAACCACAAAATCCCCAAAGCACCAATCAGACAAAAATCAACCAACCAACCCCCAGGTGTTTTTAGTTCATTATAGAGCATCAATCTGCTGACAAAAACAAAAATGTAACTTTGGGCAAAGTCAATTCATGCTTTCCACACTGGGATGATGATAACAATTGGCTACTGGTTGCATTGAAAGTAACAAGCACCATGAAAAAGAGCATCAGGAATAGAGATTACATCTGCTTTGAAACAGCAGCCAAATCTTCCAACACCTCTGCTATATATTAAAGTAATGAAATTTGGATCTTAGGAGAAAACATGACGACTGGTAACAGAATTTTTTAAAATACAAATGGAAAGAAAGAAGAGTAGAAATATAATGAATTCAGAAAAAATATGACAGAATTTACACACTGAGCATGGTTAAAAATCATTTTTTGCAACTATTTTAACATGAAAAGATTCTTTTGGAAATTGTGCAAAATAATGTGAAAAAACATGGGACAGACCCTCAGCTAAAGCCAGCAGCACTATCAAAGTTCACAGCAGCTAAAATGCTGTCCTGAATATATGTCATATACACATGTAAGGTAATATTAAATATAATTAAGTTCAAGCCACAGCAATTAGATCTGGACTTTGAACATGCCACCAGGGAGCGTTGGATTAGGTCCATATCCAGGAAACATATGAAGGTCAAAGGAGGAGGAACGAATGACAGAGCTACAATTGCCCAGAAGTGATTTCTAAGGTAACAAGATTGTATATTTAATTGAAGAAGTGAAAGTGTGTAGAAAGAACACACAATTAAACATAATAAACAGATTAAAAGAATAGTTTAGAACAAAACCTGGATATTTATGTACACATTAAGCACTGATGAAAATTCCTGCCCGGACATAATTTTCTTTTTAATTGTCAGAAGCAACTAAATAGTTTTGATACATTTTCCTGCCTAACCTGTATAGGTTTATACTGGCACAAGATTTCTAAAACAGACTTTTTTGTTTTCTTTTTTTGTTTCTTAACCACACTTGCTGCAAACACTTAAAATAACACGTTCTCAATGCACTAGTTATTAGTACCATATGTCTACTTCATAAAATATCTGCAAAATAAAGCACCCTATTATAAGGGTAACAATTGTCTGAGCTTTATATGGAAAAAATGTGGCAGCACAGCATACAAATCTCCAAAGATCTATTGAATATTTGTAACAATGCAATATAAAACATGATTGAAACATAAAAATATTCATAGTATTTTCATAAGACAATCTTCCAGTGGTAGTTACTAGACACTACAGTTCACACGTACTGTACACACGCGTACAGAGACACAAATGTTTGCTCTCTCTCTTGCTTCTGCGCTGACTCTGTAATCCCCAGTATGGAATCGCTTTTGCTTCAGAGCAGTAGTGGTTGCTCTAAGTATACAGCTGTTTCCCAATGTATTTGATCCAAAAGTAACACAAAGGAATGATGTAATCACATGGCAAGTATATTATGAAAAGTTAGTCAATAAGTATAGTTCTGCTACAGTGAATATTGTGTAACAGTTTAGCCACATGGTTTACAATCTTATACAAAAGGGTGTTCTTTTAAGTCCTTATCACATCAAAAATACCACCGAAAGGAGCTTCCCCAATAACCTCTCAAGTCTCAGCTTGATAATAACCCTGCCTTTCTTCACAATCATCACACAAGAAGACATCTCTCCACCACACCAGCAAAAGCAGTCTAATACGAGGAACAAATCATTTAGACAAAAATCATTGAGCCATATGATTTCATGTGCTCCTCTCCCCCGAGAATATTACACATTATTATGCCGGCTATAGAAACCAGAAAAAAAAATCATTTATGCATATGTGTCTCATATACAAATAGCTCAATTTCTCGCCACAGTCACCTTCCTGGCACCTAGATTTGTTGCTTCTGTTGCAGCCAGATTACAGTCACGAGATGTGCTAATGACTCCTCTGAGGTCACGCTTCCCAGAGTCCTTTTCAAACATTGCCAAGAGAGGGTGTGACTGTGACTTTTTTTTTCCTGTATGTTTATTCATTTTTTGCTATAGAAATTGTCTATTGGGTTTGTGCTTTGTTACGTTTTCCTATCATCTTCTCAAAGTACAATATTTTTAACAGCTAGAGAAAGTTGAGCCCTCAGAATGGATCTTTTTTTTTTTTTTTAAAGTTCAAGATAAAGTTTTTGTCTTGTTATATGTCACTTCACTTTCTGCTTCCTCACTCTCCCCCGCCCTCTGGAGACTTTTACTCCCAGGGTCTCCCAAAGGGCAGGTGCCGAAGTTCTCCTTATCCCATCTCAGCAGCATCCCTGCTCTACAGGGTGGACGAGCTTTGCTTATAATCCCTCAGGATGACAGAGGCATAGGTCATGTCTGGGGGGGTGCAAAGCACCGATTCTGACACAGGGGAGCTGGGCACGGAGCTGCCTGAAGCCACTGAATCCCGGAAAGGGGAAGGGGGCGTCAGTGCTGGAGAGTCCTCCAAAGTCAGTTTGCTGGTTGCCGGCTCATCCTCCTCGTCCTCCTCATCCTCTGGGTTCTTCTCGTAGACGTAGCCCTGGATGAGCTTCAGCTTCTCGCTCTCCACGTCCTCGGACAGCAGGGACGCAGGTTCCTGGATGAAGGTGACGGCCTCCTGGATAGCAGGCGGTGGGGACTGCCCCTGGTATGGGGGCCGCACACCGTTGCCCGAGCCGGGTGAGGGGAGCGCACCGTTGAAGTCAGGGATGCCGGGGGCAAGCTTGTTGACCACTCCTTGCAGCTGCTCCATGAGGGAGCGCGGCTGCAGGGGCAGGTTCTTGGGGGACTGCTCGGGCAGGAAGAGGCGGGTCTCCTCCGCCGTGGCGGGCAGGGGCGGCGTCGTGGCCACTCGCCTGTGCACCACCATGGAGGGGCTGCCGGGCTGCGTGAAGCGGACGGGCTCGCTCTCCTGTTCCTCCACCACGTTGTACAGAGTCTTACTGCTGATGTCGGAAAAAGTCAGGCTCTTGCCTTGGCCATGGAAGCTTTTAGTGAGGGGTTTGATCACCGCGGTCTGATTGCACCCTGCCTCCTGGCTCTTCACATGCACTGAGAGTCTGTGCCACATGTGTTGTCCCTTGGGAACTTCGCTTCCACCTGGTTCAGACCATGACACAGACTTTCCATTAGAACTATGAATAAAATAAAAATGGGTTTATTTGCATTTACATTAAGCACACATGGGCAATATAACAAACAAGCCTACAGAAATATTGGCTGCTTTGCTTCATCAGCCATCTCCCCCTCCATTCCCACTTCTTCATGTCCTCTCAGAAGGAAGCAGGAAGAAATACTGCAGAGGGAATCAAGAACATTTCTTAACAGCAGCAGTTACAGCAATTTTCATTCTCCTGGTTGCCCACCCCACAGTTGTTGTAGAAAGCTCAGTGCATGGGAAGGGTTCAAGGAAAGTTGGCTGTGTTTTGAGGACTCTCTTGGTTTGTATCTAGGTACATTCACTGTACCTTGCAAAGGGAAGAAAAGAAAACAAGTCACAGGAAGAGCTTTAATTAAGCCTGACTTACAGTTTATAGGAAATATTTCCAAACTGTTGGAAGAAAAACAACCCACAGCTTTTGGCACTCGGGGTAGCAGGAGGAGCTGTTAATGACTCCTCCTTTCCTTTTCATTCACGGGCCACCATACACACTTTGAAATACATCAGCTACTACAGCAAATAAGGAGGCCCAGGGCCTTCTTCAGGTAGGAGGCGAAGTACACGCTGCTCCTCTGGCTGCTCCTTCAGTTTGTGGGCCACCTCTTGCTTTCATATGTGTGACTAAGGCTACAGGGAGCACTCCTGGATCCCCTGAGCTTCTTTCACTGTAGAGACTCCTTGCTGTACAGGAAGGGCAGACAAGTACAACTCTTCCCAAGTGACTGTTATTTACAAACAAGGAGGAAATGCTGGGACTTAACACAGTTTGTGTGGGTGAGGTACAAGCAGCAACTGGATCATGGCGACCCTCCAGCTCCTCACGGGGATAAGCTCCCTTCGAAACACTAGGGTGTTAGGTTGAGTGCAAACCTGAGGGTTAAGGCTCTATCCCAGGAACCACAGTGTTTGTTTGTTGTTGTTTGTTTGTTTGCTTGCTTGCTTTACTTTCGCTGCGCTTTTGCAGGTAACAGCACAGGTTCCCCTCAAAGCAGGTAGGGTAGAGAGCTGAATGTCAGGTAAGAGGACCAAACAACTGTTTAACTGCAGGTCAAGCCAGTAGACAACATACACACATTTTAACACATATCACCTGGGAGGAAACCGAAGACCAGAGAGAAATTGTGAGATTATCTACACATAGCAGCCTTATCTCGGCGTTTCAACCTACAGAGGGCAAAAGGAAACAAAGGACTAAATTTTGGGTGCTGTTATTGCAGTGCAGTGGGAGGTGATACGGGTGGGAGGGTGGCATGGTTGTGCTGCCTCTTGGTATTGCACACACCAAGGGAGATCACTTGCGTTGCATACAGTCTCTGGTGCCTGTCTAAATAGTTTGCTTTTCCCGATTGAACTGCATGCAGTCTTCCTCATTTTCAGAGAGTAAATAATTACCTGTTGACTTTTATAAAAAGTTAGTGGACAATTTTGAATGCTTGGAGAAACTGGTACAATTTAAATAGTCTTGTAAATCTGGCAAGAGGGAAAAAGAAATATAATCACTTTTCTGCTGAGCAAATAAATTTCTGGAGAAAAAAAAAATGAGATGGATCCAAACTGTGAAGGTCAGTTCCAGTGCTGGACTCCAACACTGAATCTGTGGATCAGCATCTCTGGGAAACGGCCCACAAGAAAAGGCCAATCTGAAAGATTCATAACTCTCCAAAGCATGTACTTGGTAGGATCTGGAGCTGTTTGGATTTAGGGCTTTCACCTAGGGGAGAAAAAATGTTCCTGATGAAGAATGAAATCTCTATATTATATTGATCATTGAAAAGATAGAAGTGAAGGTTTAGAACCATTCAAATTTTGATCAGAATGAGCGGTGATATGTCTTTTTTTGGGAAGTTTTATAAAGATAATTAAATGAATGTAACCATTGGAAGTAAAAGAAGATATTTAAAGTCACATTTTAACATACCAAGATTTACAAACTCTTCACACAGAAATGTGTTTTGTCTCTTTGCAGCTCAAAACAAGCTCCGACTTGTAGACATTAACATAAGACAAGTACTTTCACACTGTATTTTGCTGATGCTATAGCTTACAAATACTGCAAAAAGCTTTTCTGAAAAAGATGTGATGATTACCAGCTTGTGCTAAGTCCACTTCAGCAACACTTACTTACTTACTTCTATGTATCTAGCTCTGGTGAATTATCTCACTTTTGAATGAGAAAAACCCCCTCACACCATCTGTTTGGTCCTTAGCTCATTTTGTTTTCAAGATTTTCTATTTTGCATCAGAGATAAACACTGCTATTCTAAGAGGCTGACTACCTCTTTCTTCAGATAAAACTTCCCACTCTTCTGTTTGCTATCTTCCCCCTCACCCTGAAGTTCTTCTATTCGGACTGCCTTCTTCCGTAGTGCGCTCCATCGGGTGCCTGAGCGAGCCCAAGGCAGCTGCACTCCATTCCAGTTACACTGAGACCACAACGTCCAACCACAAGCAAACTGCTCATTCCAGATCCTCCTGTTCCTGATGTGCTCTGGGAGGAACGCCGGTGCCGTTGGAGTGCTTCGCCTCTGCTTGCCAGGGCTTACTGCTCCCGGCGCCTTCCGCTTCGTGACAACTAGCTTGTGAGCTACAGCACCTCTCCTGGGAGGCACGGCCACCATTTATTAAGTGAGCGTCACCTTCTTTTTGAAGGAAGTGTCAATGGGAAAAGGCAAAAATCAGAATAATCAATCCATCAAAGTGGGAGGAAGAAGGTTTTGTTCATACATAGGCAGGAGAGAGCATCAAACCAGATCACAGTTAGGGTAATGAAAACATGATGCTCTCTTGCCTGACAGGGAGATGAGACTGACTGGTGCTATATTGATTTTGCCAATACAAAGGTTACCCATTTCATGTCCTCTCTGTATTTATTCATCTCCTTTAACTTCCTCTCTGTTTTTTTATACAGCTTTCTACAGGATTTAGACTTCATGCTGACTGCTCAGAAATGATGCAAATTCCGCTTCCATGAAAAAGAAAACTAATGAAGAAGAGCAGGTGATCTGTGCTCGAAAGGACAGTGTGACATTCCTCTGGCAGTGAATATGGCATTTAAAAGGACAGTCTTAATTTCACCTGGGGAATCAAGTGAGGCAAAATGGTTCCCTGAAACGTTTCACCAAAAAAGACATTACAGATCTTCAGTGATTTGACCCCACAACTTTTTCCTTCCCTTGTTGTCTTTTGTCAAGAAATGAATAAAAGTGTAGGATGCTGGTTTTATATCAGAAAGAAATGCCTGGTCTATGATCCATCAACACAGACTGCAGCACAGGTCTCAGTGCAGAGAGCTCTGGTTTAATCCAACTGTTCCACGACCAGCAGGATCCTTTTGTGGAGTTCATAAACTGATGTTGAGGACATTACTCTCACTGATGGCCTTTCACCCTTGAATTATACTGCTGCAGCCCCACAGCTCTTGTCAGACAGATAGATCTAAGAAAATGCAGGCATGCTTATACAGGTTTGAGCTCAGTGCCTTGCTATAAAACTTTGATGACAGCTCCTTAGAGTTACAAGGGAACTTAAGGTTTATAGCAAAATCTATCCAATGTAACTCCCGAAGTCTAACTTCCTCATATCCCTGCGTCTAGCCCAAATTTTCAGATGTCTTCATGGGTATCCTATCAACATGTAAAAGATGGACTTTCTTGTGTTTTTGGTAAGGATGTACATTGAGTTTGGCTGAAGTTTCTCAGTTTCCACAGCTGCTTTTTCTAGGCTTTTCGTATCTGGAAAGAATGAACAGCAGTATAGTTCTTCTTTGGGATTCTCTTAGGCATCACAGTTCCATGTGCAGGTCTGTCTGTCACTACTTTTCTTTGTTAATTAAAGGTGTTTGTCTTTAACACATGCACCAAACTTTACAACATACTCTCTGCATAAGGCTGATGATTACAGACACTAAATAACCCTATAAAGAACTTTAGGCCTTAACAATTACTTGAAAGACTTCAAGTGAAGATATGAATCGGTGGTCTAAGGTCGTCAAGGCACTGCCCATGCAGCTCTGGTCCTGATTATTTCTCAACAGTGAAGCTGTGGCCTGAGACCCAGAATGCAGAGAATTAAGTGAACTTTCAGTTCTGTGTGCCTGAACAGATGTCTCTTTCGCCTTGATTGTTTTACACATAGTAATCTGTAAATAACACCATATGAAATGGTTAAACAGTGCAGTACTTATAGGGTGCTTTGATTATGTTAACTTTAGAGAAGGACATATTGGGAAAATGGCTCGGCATCTAGGCAATGGGGTGCTCGTCTCTGTGCCACAGCTGGAGAAGCCGTTAGGCAAAGTGCTTGACAAAGAGCTCTTCCAGTTTAAAAGGAAGGACGCTAAGGCAAAAGCAGCAGCCTGTCCAAAAGCCTTGTGTGCTGCAAAGCCTTTTTCAGCCCAAACAACATATTTTTTTCATGGGTTCCAGGCTGGGAAAGCCAGCAGAGAAGTTCTTGTCCTGCCTAAAGCAGGGCAGTTAACCATCAACAAGCTTCCTGTCGCCTTTGTAGTCACATAAGCAGCAGTAACTCACCTGAATGAAGCTCTGCCCTAATTCCCAGGAGCCAAGCTAACCAGTTTAAATCTTAAGGCTAGTGCCTGTGCTGCAGTGCGCTGCAGATGCTTTGCTTGCTGGTGCCTTCAAGGTCTCTTCCATTATATGCACTTCAACTGTGGCATTGGATTTGATCAAGGGCATAAGCTGGTTTAAACCCAGCCAAGCAGTATCTCCCTGTGCTGAATGGGACCATCTTCTCCGGGCTATTCAGTGAGCTGCAGCTGGCACCTCTACCATTCAGTAAGCAAGGAAGCTGCATGGGTTAGCCTGTTCCTGCAAGTGCAGTTATTTGAAGCGTTGCTTCCAGGGATTTGTCTGCTTTTCTAAGCCAGGTTTAACCTCCTTATGGACCATCCAAGACTTAGGGGGCCCCATTAAAGTGTATGCTCAGGGTTTTGCCCGGTAAGCCACATTTCCTATCACCTAAAGGAAAAAAAAATCACACACGATTTCAGTTTTAGTTTGTTTACAATATAATCCCCTTCTCACTGATAAGAGGATGTCGCAACACTTCTCAGAGTGTGACTCCTGTTCTCGCTGTGGTACTGTATAATTAAAGTTTAACCTCCCACCAGAGTTTTTGAAAATTTAAATGACTGAACTAACTTCTCCTTACTCCTCCCTCCTTCCCTTCCCTTGCACATGGGATATCTTGTTCTATGTAAATTGGATGGCTACTTTAAATGTGTCATGGCAACTGTTACGCTAAGAGTAGGTAGGCACAAAATACAGGAAAACATAAGATGGTATCACAGGGGCACAGCCTGAAGTTATTAGGGTTAGTGTGAGAGAGCACAAGCCAAGAACTGCCTGTTCTCACTCTCTGCCCTGCCAAGGACTTACTCAAATATATCTTCTTACCTAATTATTTCCTTCATTAGTTATTATACAGCAAAAGTGTTACATTAATCTTAGATACACACAGGCTTTGTAATATGCATGGTCCTACTGGTAATGCACTGTTTTTTTCTATTTTAAATTGAAATAGTAATAGCACAGTGGGTGCAATAGCTATGTCTGAGGGTCACAGTGACTTGCTCCTGCTTCACGGGAGCCCCAGGGCCTGGGCCAGAAACCTTAAACTGGACCCCAGAGCTCCCCTGGCCTCTGTGACCCAGTAGGTGTTGGGGGGTGAGCAGAGCCAGGGCTGGCGGCAGAGGCTTTGTACCCACACTAACACGGAGCTGGGCTGCCCCCAGGCTTGCGCATGGTCCCAGGAGCAGGAGAGCACTTCCACGTCCAGCAGTTCAGGTATAGGCAACTGTCCTGAAATAAACTGACTGACTTGTGAGCAAAACAATTATGTATAATGCCTGGGGAGGTACTTTCGTATCACTGAATGCATTGCTTCGACATACTTTAAGTGCGACAACTTTAGTATGTATCACAGATCATACCAACCTAGTTCAGCAAAGGTGTGGGAATATTACACCAGTTAAGTGCATAAAGGGCTGAACACTAATAATTGCTGGCATACATTTAACATGACATTAGTAATGTGTTGCTTGGACAAAGTGACTTATTTTAATAGATAATACAAAGTCCAGGATAATTAACTTTTGTGGGGTTTTTTTTTGTCTTTCCTTAATGGTAGGTAAATTCAGAAGAAATTAAGGTGAGAAACCTGTGAATTAAATTAAAACTAAAACAATGCTTTTACTAGGGGAAAAAAATGAATCTGTTTATTTTGTTGCTAATTATAAGTAACAACTGTAAAATCTTGAGAATGAGAATATCCAACTGGATCATCCTTGTATTTTTTTAAGGATTATAAAGTTAATGCACAGAAAAAATGCAGTGCAGATCATTATAGATACTTTGATGTCAACAGAGAAGCCAACCTGTATTATTTGGAGATGTGCCTCATGCTGCACATTCCAATAAATGGGTATGACAGTGCAGTCCATGACAATACCTGAACTGAAACATTTTTTCAGACAGGCTTGAAAAAGAACACTGTCAGTACAACCTGAATATTGCAATGGGTTGAGCAAAGGAACCTAGGAAGCTTAGGAACATAGGAAGAAAATGATAGAACAAAATTAACTTAGGAATAGTTCAGGTAGATGCAACTAAGGCAAAATAAACTGTAACACCAGAAAACTGCAAAGATTAGCAACATGCAGCAAAATATTTCATGAGGAGCAATATTGTTGGAAAAGCTCTAGAGCTGCTGTTGAATAAGAAACACTAATTAATGCATTTTTAATATGATAAAGCACAAAAATACCCCATGGATTTTGTATTCTGTACTCAAAAGCACCATGCCATCGCACACATATTAGGATGTTTTTCCTGTAAATGTAGTTTAATGGTAATTAACATAATGAGAAATTAGTTCTTGCTTTCTGTAATCCCTTTATGATTTTGATGCAAAAATGTTTGGGACACCATATTACCAGAAAGATGTTGACAAACTGGAAGCTGTATAACGAACAGCAATGAGAAAAAAACATCAGAGGACAAGGAAGAGGGTATAGGAGTGGAAGGTAAAATAACAAAATATGTTTAATTTGATGAAACTTCGCAGGAAAAAAAAAACTTCTGAAAGGCATTAATACCAAGGATGGCAGGTATTTCTGTATATACTGTATATATGCTGTATACAAATGCACCACTGAAAGCCCTAGGTGAAATTATAAAAGGGAAATTTTGTATTGAAATCCAGAATATATTCTAGCTGTATCGACTGTTCCTTTAGGAGTCTTAAGGTAAAAGCCTGTTTCTCTGTACACTTGTTGAAAGAAAATGTGCAGCATGTGCACATTTATAGAGATAGCAATCAGTGAAGCCTTTCTCCTGCTTTAGCTTCGCAGACTCTTTGATATACTCGAGAATGATTCTCTCAGTTTAAACAGCACTCAAAGAGCCATCAGACTTGCCCTAACATGCTACCAGTGCTCTTGCCTGCATTTTGAAAGCAGACTTCACTCAGTCGCCACAAGAAGCTTAGCCACGAAGCACCTCGCTTGCAATATATGACTCTTTCTAGCATGCTATAATAGCTTATTCAGCCAGTAAAGCTAGTGGGTTTTATAGGTGTATCTGGGAGTTTGGAAGAGAAGTTTGAAGAGAAGAGAGTTTGGAAATTTGGAAGAGAAGATCCCTGAAACTCAAACATGGTATTTCTGAGTTTCTTCCTGTGATTATCAGTTTTCATTATTTCATTTTCATTGTTCTGCATTTCTTGATTTCTCCAGGAAGACATGAAGAATGGAGATTGCTCTTAGAAGAACAATCGATTCCAACTATGGTGCACAGCAAAACAAATAGTGCTTCATGTTCCTACATCTATTTTTTTATAACTGGAAAGCAAGG
>JAUBNY010000281.1:185361-203218 GCA_032275445.1 Crypturellus soui
CACCCTCACAGGAAAGAAGTTCTTCCTCACATGGAGATTAAATCTCCTGTTTCAACTGGTTACCCCTCATCCTGTCACTGGCCACCACAGAGAAGAGCCTGGCCCCATCTTCTCTACAATCCCCCCTCAGGTACTTGAACATGTTGATCAGTTCCCCTCTCAATCTTCTCTTCTCCAGGCTAGACAGGCCCAGCTTGCTTAGTCTTTCCTCATATGACAAATGCTTCAGTCCCTTAATCATCTTCATGGCTTTATGCTGGACCCTCTCTAGAACCTCTGTGTCCTTGTTCTGGGGAGCCCAGAACTGCCCCCAATACTCCAGGTGCGGCCTCACCCACAGCTGGGCAGAGGGGCAGGATCCCCTCCCTCGACCTGCTGGCAACGCTCCTCCTGATACAGCCAGGATCCCATTGGCCTTCTTGGCCACAAGGGCAAAATTATTTCCTAATATTTTTTCCTAATGTTTCCTGCTGACTTGATATCAAGGTACTTTTAGTTTGTTGCTGGGTATTTTTCTGCCATTAAGAAGCAGATTCGAGTGAACGATAGAAGAGTGCTTCTGTGGGTCATCAGCAAAGCCAAGACTTTGGAATGACTTCTACTCATGCTGGGGAGACACTGAAGTGAGCTACAGCAGCAGGAGCTGGGCAGCCTCTGCCTGCCTCAGAGGCATCAGCTGCATTCAGAGCCGAGTGGTCCCGCACTAAGGAAGGGCACAGTCAATAACAGTCCTCCTTAGTAGTTAGTCCTCTCCACTCAGATTCTGCAGCCCTGCAGTCATACTCCTGCTTAGCTTGTATCCCATGCTAAGTGCCCATCTTCTTCTCTAGTCTCTGACTTCCTCCACTTTCTCTTGGACTCAGCTTATCTTCCAGCTTCATGTACCTTTTCTCTTCTTCAAAAGCCCCTGCCCTCCCAGTCCCTCAGCCTCCCCCTCTCTGTGCCCCATCCCTTTCAGGCTTTTTCTTCAACCCGGTCATCTCTCCACGCAGCTGTCCCCACCACAACCACTGCTGGGCCAGCTGTTCGTATGCTGGATATGAACGCTATGCAGTAATGGCCAGCAGGA
Organism: Crypturellus soui; assembly: GCA_032275445.1. NCBI lineage: Eukaryota > Metazoa > Chordata > Aves > Tinamiformes > Tinamidae > Crypturellus > Crypturellus soui. Next base: position 186,431 of record JAUBNY010000281.1, read on the forward strand.
ATGGAGTAATGGCTGCTGTTTCTCTCTGACTATCAAGGTTGTTGGATATGTCCATCAAGAGAGGGAAAAAGGCTTTGGAGTCAGTGAACATGTAAGAGAGGCTTTATTGTTATTATCTTTGCTGCTAAGTCTTAGCAAGTGATGAGCAAAAGTCATGTTCAGCTCCTTCTTCCTGGAGAATGGAGTGTGTCTACAGAGATCAACCTGAATGAAACAAGAGCTTTTGAAGCCTAGAATTTTGCTCAGTTTGCTCAGATGACAAAAAAATTCACAAAGCTACACTTCTACCAAAATGTAAAGTCCTTGCTTCCAAATACAGGAGGAGTAGTTAGAAGTGTGGATCAAGGCTGAGCAAACACAGTTCAGCCATAACCTCATTGTGAGAACCAGAAAAAAAAAACATTTTTGTTGAAATTAAAAAGAAATATATATCCTGGGGCAAAGTCCTGACATGGAAAACTTCTTCCCAAACTTTTAAAGTTTGCCAATGTCAGATGAAGTGAAAGAATGCCTTATAATTCTGTACTCTCTCTCATTCTCACTGTGAGGATACTGAGCTGACTTATTGACAGGTAATGCTGCCATCACCTGTAACACCAAAAGTAATGGAAATGATACTGTGAGCAATTGAAGGTCTTATGTTATAAAGAAAAGCAGTTCTGTTTTGCACAGCGTAGTTTGTTCAAGACTCAGAGGAAGGAGAACAGTCTTTCATTAAGTCATTACATACCCACAAAGCTCTTTATTTAACCAAGAAGCCACTCTGTGGATGCTGCAAGGATTAAGTTTTAAATTATAAGCTTAAATTATACTTTAAGCTTAGCAGCATCAAGCCATATTCATTTTTCTGTTATATGATATGTTTAAAGCCATAGTGCTGATTTAGCGTGGTAGCTAAACCTTTATCATTTGCTTTAAGTTTATATTGTGTAAGGTTTTAGAAACTTGTTTACTTAAATCAGTGCAATTCTTGTGCACACGCAAGCTACATGCGCCACAACCATTAAAAATAAACCTGCCTGCAGTGTTTTTCTGAGCAGACGGTTGTTGGCTGTCAGCACCTGGGAAGGTGGGTCATTTCCCAGCTAGCGGAAAGTGTGCTGAGGATGCTTGTTGAGGCAGGGGGAGGATGCCCAAGAAATCATATACTTACAGGTTAAAACAAAAAATAAAGCTAAAAAAAGCCAGAAAATTACTAGAAAAACTTTTACATTTAAAAGTTGTTAGTAAAAATATATTTTATATTTTTATCTATTATTTTCTCTACACTTCTACTCTGAACATTTTACCAGAGCAGAAGGCTAATCGATTTTTTTAAATGATGGTCATATTGCAAGGCCAGTATGACACCCCAGAATGTTTTCTGAGGTCATTAATACACCCCAGGTGACTGATGGTCCCAAACCTCTAAGATTCATTTCATAATTGATCTCTAAAACTTACTGTCCTACTCTGTTTTGTTGCTTATTTAAGATGAAGAAAATTGGGCTTGCTAGATTGACATTCATTCTTCTTCTATAGCTTCTGATACTGTAAAAGACACCTCTTCTTCTTGGCTCACGTATCAAGATGCATGGTTTTAGTGACTATTTCTCAGGTCAGGTAGAATGGATGGTTTTATTATTTATGGGGAGAAATTCTTTATGCCTGATGACTTCTATTGTAGTAAACACATGTACAGGGGAAGCAATCTAGAAATATTTTACATTTGAAAATAAGATTAAACATCCTAGAAAGAATGCAGAGCAACAGAAACCAATGTCAAGAGAGACATGAATATCTTGAGAAGCACATCTTAAGGTGTGGGATTAGTATGCACTCTGCATTTCTTAAAGGGACTAAGGATTTTAGACTAAGGATTCTATGACAGAAAATGGGATTAGAACTATATTCATTTTTAGCATTTAAGATTTAAGGCAAAGGGAAAAACAATGTGGAATGTGAGATGTTAATGTCTGTGTCTACATGCTATGATGACTGACAGGGTATAAATACAACATACAAAGTGAAGCTATAAAAACATATTTGATGGGGGAAATGCTGGCAAGGTAAAAGATGTTCTAACCAAATTGTACACATGATGACTCTAGCAAAGATGAAGAGTCAGAATTTATCTAGATCAATTTCCCTTTTCTAAAGTTCAGGATACCCTCAGCTTCCCTTCACAACTTTGCACTTTTTGCCATTCAGGTCGATGATACAGGGATTAAAAAGAAATCCTCAATTAGACGGGGCAAAGATCTGCAGGAGCAGATTGCCATTTTGCCATTCTCTAGTCAGTGAATTGCCATTCACTGTCATTTGATTGGTGTCGCTGTGATTTTAGAAGAATAGCAGCCCAGTCTCCTTGCTGAGATGAAATACAAATCAGCAGGTCACTTACTGATTTCATTAAAAGTTAATAGATTGCAACATGCCTCTGAGATTTTTTTCCAGAATTGATGCTTTGCTCAACTCCTTTCAGCAGTGCCTGTCATTTTGACATGCTGCCTTTTGAGTTATTTTGGGCAGCTGGTAGCACTGAACCATATTCGCTCAAGTGCACATTGATCTCTCACTATGTTCTTGTTCTGCTTTATTGACTAAAAAGAAGTCCCAGTTTTCTCCTCTGAATGGGCAATACAAATAATCCTGTGAGCCTCCAAAACTAACAGCATCTGGTTCTCTATGGGTTTCTGTTTTGTAATTAGTAGATAGACCTTGGTGTTAGAAGATGTGAGGGTAGAATTTAAGCTTTTCCGGTGGCCAGGACATTTATAAAGGGTAATGCAGATTTTCTGGTGTCTAGCAAAGACTTTTTCCCAAAACCAGAGTCCTCACAGAAGTCATTTTTTATAGTCTTCCTACAGCTCATTCTCATGAAACTTGTAGGATCTGAATAATCACTGAGATCTCTGTATCCTGACCAAATGGTTGATATAAGTTCAATTGCACATTATAGAAAAAGAGAGAGACTGTGTTGTGGGTCAGAGGTGTAGGATATAAGCAGACACACATACATCTGGGGCATGACCATAGCTTATTTTCTGTAGAAAATCAAGGTAGATAATGAACCAGGTTTATCATTTTATTGCAACTGATAAAAAATAAGTTGCAAGTGGAGAAAACTGGAGAAATGTCCAGCTTTCCCTCCTCAAAGAAATCCCTTTCAAACCTCCTGTGACTAATTTAATAGTAGCCTAACAGTATCTCTTGGACCCATCTAACCAAGGATCACGTACTTTGCCTACGCGATTAGTGCTCTAGAGAAGTCTAGTCTGCCAGCCAGTCATGTTAAAGGAAAAGGATGTGACAAGCTGCACAGCTGATCTTCAGCTGGGTAACTGGAGTGTTTCTTGGACAAGAATGGTGTCCTGCAAATACTGGCAGCCAAGACACGCAGATGCAGTGTAGGGCAGAGGTGCCAGTAGTCTTTTGCAGAAAGGCAAAGCAAACATCAAGGTCAATGTGGCACTTCTCAACTTATTAGATCTATTTTCTTGGAGTAGCAATTACTGCAGAGCCTAAAGGGACAGGGAGAACCCACTGTTTAGGGCTTACAAGGAGGAGGTTTGTCCTTGACAGGTAACCGAGAAAAGTGCCATAACATACAGCCTATGCAAAGCATGTGCACAGAAGAGACACATTCCAATTGTGTTCCTTCTTTGCACCAGCCTTTCTTGGGATTTTGTTGCAATTTCCCTTGATGGTGGGTACAGTTGGAATGATCTCCGTGCTAAAAGAAAATCTGGCAATCAGTTGCTGAATGCCCAGAAATCTCTAGTAAAGTTTTACAATTATCACGTCAGTCTCTCAGTGGTGCGCAGTGGTGCACAATGGTGTTCTTTGCAAAGACAAAGAACAAACAAAATGTATTTCTTTTCCTTTGTATAAATTCTCTTGTTATTATTGTCACTTGAGTCTTCTCCCTCCTGCTCTCAAAGTGAGTCAGAAATAGTGTACTTTCACCCTACACTGCATTGGGATGTGTGTTTAAATATGCCCTTTTACTATCTTTGCGTACCGCCACCTTCCTCTCCACTGCACACTGCTCTCTTTGCATCCTGGTGATGTGTTTGGAGGGAGATGTCCCTACCTGTCAGGTCAGCATTCGGCCACCAGCCAAGCTCACAGGCTTTGCACGTGAATTCGTCCTGAACAAATTCGTTCTCCTTGCAAGCAGTGCAAATCCAGCAGCAGCTCACTTCTCCTTTCCTGATCACCTGCAAAGCACAATATATCCTCACCTATGATCCTCTGTAGATGACAAAGCTCCACAGCAGATAGGTACCATTTGTGCTGTTAAAAATATCACAGGAGGCATGCATATGCGACATTTCTAACAACAAGAAAACACGAATACTGATTCTCTCACTACTTCTTTGTAATAAGATTTATGCTTAGGAGTTAAAGAAGAAAAGAAGAGGCTTTTTTTTTGGGGGGGGGGGGGAGGGTAATTTTTTTGAGTTGAAAGGCTTTTGGTATAGAGGAACAATTACATTTTCAACCAAACTTCAAAACAGGTTAAATCTGAGAGGTAGTTAAGGCCAGTATGAGCAGCTCAGCCTACATTTGATATCCATTTCATAGTAAAAGGAAGTAAACGAAGGCAAATGTTAGAATAGAGAGTGATTTATGATTCACACACACAGATATATATATATATGTATGTAAATATATAGGGAATAAACATACACATACATAAACATACACTTTCATTTGCCCTGAAGTCTCTTTGGATGTCATTCCACAAATGTAAATAGATTTTTTTTTTAAGTAATAAAAATAAAAAGTACACTTTTAGAATGATGTAATAGGGCCTTGTAGAAAATAAAGCAATTTGCAGTGACCAAGAACATGGTCTGGAACAGCTCTCATAGAGATAAATGTCACTGAATGATGTATTTTGCTCTGCTGTGAACACTGCTATATGTAATGATCCCATAATAAAAAGGTTGTTTCCTCGTCTCGTCTGCTCATTTCATTATGCTGAGGTTGAAAGAAAGATTAGGGATTTCTTCAGCTCACAGGGCTCTGACAAGGACTCTGGCTCTGTTTGCCGGAAAGGAGGAGTCTGGTCTCCTCTCCAGGATCTTCCCATCTATCTGTATGCAGAGCTAAGTGAAATGCAAAGTGTTTATTTTATTGAATGCTGCCTTTGTGGGCTTTTTTTCTTTTTTAACATTTCCTCTTGCAGTATGCATGGTATTTACATGTACGCACGTGCACAAAATGCACAATCTCAAAAACAGGGACAAGATGTTTTGGAGGACGGTAAGTACTGATACTGTCCAAAACTGGACTGTCCAGACTTCAAGATTGTCTGAGTATTTCACTGGATTACCATGGGCAAAAGGTTTTAAAAATCAGCCCTTGAATGTACCACGGCCACTGAAAGTTGTAGGCAATGACTAAGAGATTACTTCTTTTCCACATCTGACAAAACTGAATTAAAATCCTGTGATACTGTAAGATTTTGCATCACTGTAAATGGCAATTGCAGGAAACGTAGGTTCATATACAGGATTGTAAGAGTACGCGATCTAGGAGTTTTTCTATTGTTTTGGCTTTCCTAAAGAAAAGGAAGACTTAAGGAATTCCAGACTCAAACAAGCTTCCAGCAAGCTTCATCCAGTAAGCCTGTTTGGGTGTGGTGAAAAAACACTGCCGGGTTATTTACATCTCACTATTGGAATGCTTTTTTCCCAGATGCACACCTTGATCTGCCCCTTCCAGCAGGGCTCGCTGCACACGGAGCGCACCATCCCGCTCTTGTTCATCTGGATCCGGTCGTCGTCAATGTTGAGCACGCCCTCGTGCCAGGTGCCAATGAGTACATAGTCGTAGCGGTTCTGCTCTATGTACTGCAGGTTCATGATGTCATACCTGCAAACAAGAGAAGGAGAGAACAAATCGTATCCGCAGGCACTTCCCCGCAAAATGAACACTAAAATTCACCTTGCCCATCTCCTCCTGCCTTCCCTCGAATTTGTATCTCACATCATCATCTAACTCCATGAACCAGAGTTTCAAGAAAACACCAAAGATTTTAGGATTTGCAGTAGGATTATGGGAAATGATCACCACATAATTACTGACTGCTTGCTCCACTAACATACAATCCTGGAAAAAAAAAGGTGAGTGTACGGGAAGAACTTTATCTCTAAGGGAAAAAGTTCTGCTGCAGATGCACCTGTAGGCACTTGGTGGAGTGCAGGTTGCTCGCAGAATAGCCCTGACTGGCAAATCTGAAATAATCGCTCATTGGAAATACCCAAACTACTATGCCATGAGGTAACTATAAGCACTAGTTCAACTATTTACATTAAACAGCCCGGTGAGAGTGTTAGGAAATTTAGCAGCCCAGGCACAAAATATACTTCCTAGGATGCACCCACATGCTGAACTCTTCCTAAGAGAAGGGGGTAGGAGGCAGGCAGGGCAGTGCCTTGATTAAAAATGGACATGGAAAAGAAGACTGCAAACAGAAATCATAATTTGGGCTGAAAACAAAAAGGATCTTCTGCTTTACAAGTCTGGGAGTTACTGCTTTGTTTTGTGGGGAAAAGAAAAAAAAATCTCCAGTTTGTAATGAACATTGTTAATCTGCATGGGCATAGAAATGAAAGCTAAACAAATTATTAGCCATAAAGAACAACTGGGATGGTAACAAAGGGAGTGCTGTATCCAATTTTTCCTTTTCTCTGCCGAGGTTCAGCTTACTGCAATTCCCTAAGGGAAGAGGCAGCAGCAGAGCTCTCTAAATGTGTGCCTTGTATGGGTTTTGGAATGTCCTTGGTGAAAGATAATTTAAAGAAGTGCATATTTACAGCTATATAATCCCAGCTTTGTATGTATGCCTCTGTGCTCAGACAACATCTGTGCCGCAGCAGAGCTCCACTGAAATCAGCAGAGAATAACATGTGAAAAGGGACTCCTGCCACTGACTTCAAAGGAGCTCCAAGGAGGTGCAGCTTCATGCTTGGCAACTGGCTGCTAACAGAAGAGTTCCTTGAAAAATTCAAAGACACCAGAAAGCAATACCTCCTTGTTTCCTATCTCCGAGCTCTTATAAAGGAAGGACCTAAGGCATGAATGCTGTCCTCATGAAAACAAGAAACAATAACTGCAGTATACTTTTTAATGCAGATGTGACAGACAGCAGCAAAACCGAGCTGGAATGTACTTGCCTCTTGCTAGCGAGCAGAAACAACTTGGATTTTAGCGTGCCCTTGAATTAGACTGATATGCAATCAGTTTCTTTGAGCTGGAAAATGAATTTGGGAAGAAGAATAGAAGATTACATTCCCTAATGGAATTTTTTAGCCTGCATGGATTGTTTTCATTTTTGCAAAACCTATTACAAGGCACAGAATAGATTAATGCAGAGATACGATTTTAAATTGAAAGCCAATCTTATGTTTTCTTGTAATACTGCCCCTTCTCTATCAGTTATCTGTCAATAAGTGAAGTATGCAGACTAAAAGTTCTCACACAGTTTTGCATATGGCAAGCTGTGGTAAAATGTATGCAGCTTTGAGATTCAACTTGAATTTTAAGTGAAAGTGATTCAGCAAATACAACTGGTGTATGGAAATTGACCCATGTTCTTCATTCTCTCCTTTTCCTTAATAAAATATTTCTGCCTTGAGTAAGAAAGAATTACAGACCACTGCTGGGATATCTCACCCTATACCATATCTCACACATATATATCCCCAACAGTTTTCCACAGCTCTGTCCAAGCCAAAAATGGCTATTCCAAGAGAAGCAGGTTTCAAAAGAGCTGTGAAACACTAAGAAAATGAGCACCATGGAGACAAGTGAGGATCATGTTCCAAGCTAACACCTATGGAGCCTAGCTCCAAAATAGCCAGGTATATTTGCTGAATTATCCTTTATATACTACATATATTTTAAGTCTTTGTGTTATGTGCTTGATAATTTTCTCAAAACATTGGAGTTGATAGAGTTGCCATGTGTACTGCCTAAAAAAAGGTACTGAAGCTTTTGAATTAGGTATTGCTATATGGGTCTACCTCCAAATCTAGTTAGGGTCAAGGGGTCCCTGGGTTCTGTTAACCTGTGAACATCAGCATTACACAGCACAGAAGATGTCTTTTGTAAGGATTCAGAGTTCACCTGACACCTGAGAGTTCTCACATCAAATTTTTATGATTAGAGGCTTGTGCAAACTGTTTGTTCAGGAGGACTTAGCTGCTTCTTGCTTGCCTCAAGCTAAAAGCAGACGATTACCCTAGAACAGACAGTAGTTTGAAATGTTCTCCTAAAATACAAGGATCTGAAATACACAGATGCATCTTTCATAGGACAAAAGAAAGATTTGGGGTGGACTACTGCATCCCTCTCTAGCCATTTCTAGGAATTTAAGTGAAATGATTACTATGGAGAAAGCAAATGGGATGTATTCAATGAAAGCCAAAAGTTCAGGATTTTTACCATATTGTTCTTAATGCTGTAAGGAGCGCATTCAGCTGTTGATTTTCAAAATCCAAATTCAGGTCACTTGTGCTGGAGGCAGTAGAGACAGCTAAGTGACTATATTTGTGCCCTTCTAACAAAGTTCTGTTTTATATTTTTGAAGTAAAGCTCTTCAAAGAAAAGATTCGTAACAAAAGAAATAGACCCTGGAAAAAAATGCCTCAAGTTTTTAATATTATTTTGACAAAGCTTCAAAACCGTGAATTGAGTCTGAAGTAGTAAAAAAGAATTATCAAAACAAGGTTTGACAAAGCTGTGAGGAATTTAAGACAGAGAATGATATGAACGTCAGGCAAACATTACTGGCATCTCCGCCTGCTCTATCCCTTTCAAGTGTAACTGGGAGCTTAAAAGCTTCTCTTGCTCAAAGATCCTCAAAGATTTTGATCATAAGGTATGTTAAAGTTTTCTGCCTTCTAAGTAGGAACATTGCTTTATTCTATCTTTTAAGTTGATTTGCTTAGACAATATAGCAGCATAATTTTGAAAAAGTTTACATATTTGTTTGTCATTCCTTCACTGCGACATAGAAAAGATGGCAAACTTAACAATTCCAGATCAGGTACTCCTTGTTTTATTTGAGTGCTGTATGTGACGTTTAGCTTTTTGTTTCATTAAAGTATAAAAATTGTTTTTGGGTAGTGATGCAGCAGGACAGTACATTCACACAGCCACAAAAACGGCTGCTATGTGAGGCTGTGAAAACACTCGAAACCGTGGTACAAGTCTGAAGTCATATATCCCTAACTATAGTTTCGCATGGACATAAATTACTGCTGGCTTCTGAAGTTCTTAGCAGCTGTACAAGTGAGGTTTCATTGCTGATGCATAGGCCACCATTCACTGATGTGCTATTGCCCATGTCATAGGTGCCACAGACAATACAAGGATTGAGGTATTAAGGGATAACAATGAACTTTCCTGTCCAAACATGCTAGCTCCAGGTGTGATAATGTAAAAGAAAAACAGAAGGATCCCTACCTAAAATTCTAAATAGGCCAGAGAAGGAAAAGAAATGAACCTTGCTATAGATCAAAGTAATGGAAGGAAGATCTACCATCCTGACCTACTCAGAAAAATATCCTGATATAAACTTTCCTGGCTTTTCACAGTTGCACAAATATTCTCAGATAACAAGATAATAAACAAGGTTTCTGCTAAAACTGAAACAAATACACCTAAATATCAAGTCACCTAGCTAACAGGCAGACAATGCACCGTACGGAATGCTGGTGTAATACTTTTACAGAGAGAAATTTTATGTAATAAAGTTACAGCTACAATAAGCAGTAATTTCCCAGTTATATTTCTATATATACAATTACAAAATAAGCAGCACTCAGTGAGAAACAAGATCAAAATGACCATTTTTCCTCTAATATTTCATTGTAAGAAGCTGTTCAAATATACATAATGCTCAAATATAACAAGCAATGCAAATAGCAAATGGTACAAAGTAGTCATTTTTAATAGCAAGGGTTAGCAATAGAAATACTCTTTGAAGACATGTACAAATCTGCAGAATCTTGTTTACTCCAGAGCACTCTCTTTACGCAGTGTTGGCACTCAGATGCATTTATTCAATATGCCCAAAGATGGAGTGAGAGAGTCTTTAATAATGCTTTAATAGCTTAGAAGGAAAAACAGCTTAAATGGGGCGACTCCTGAGTAAGGATCAATTAATAAATGATTGTGTGCTTCAGCAGTTGAATTAAATTTATTAAAAACAACTCTCAAAAATAAATCTATCTGTGGGGTATCTCAGTTAAAATAGTTGGACAAAGCCATCATTACTAAATGAAGGGGAAATGATTTCTGTTGTCTGGCTCCCTTAACGGAAACACGGGTGATGCAGGAGTCCACAAAATTGCTGTCTCTCGTATTTATTGGGTTCATACTGTGTCTACTAGAGGAGGAGGGACAGCAGCATTTCCCAATGCTTCAATTTACTGGACCCAAAATGAGCAAGGCATAATACCTTCTGGCAAATAAAATTACTTGTGTAGCTTTACTCAGACCTGCCTTTAGATTCTGGCACAGCTGGGCTTATTTGGAGTGAAGCAAGTGAAGGAGTGTGTACCGGCATTCAGCAAGCAGAGCTAAACAGTTTCTGGCAGGGATGCTGTGCTAAGTCCCAGGGGTGCTTGGAGCAGCTGAGATACAGTTGGAAAAGCATGTGCTCTGCAGCCCTACCTTCAAAACCATAGCCAGCAAATGCTTCATTAAATTCCAAGTGCTTGTATTAAGCTTTGCTCATGCTGGAACCCTGGTTCCGAGCCCCAGTGGTAGCTCGTATGCCAAAACTCTGCAAGCTACAAGGTCTCTCTGGAAACGCTTGAGATGTTTCACGTCGCACGTAACCCCAGCGCCAGTACAAGCTGTAGCTATCAATATATCATGTGTTACCAGTGTTATGCCTACCTACTAGTAAGATTATCCCAGATAACTTGATTTCTGTTTCACAGTATATGTGCTGTCTGCTTCAGCAAAACAGACAACGAAATCGCCATCACCAAAGCAACAACTGCCTCCCTCTCTCCTTCCCTCCTCAACAGCTTGTTCAAATAATGGGGATGAAACATCACTTTACCTTCCAGGGGCATCTCCCTTTTCATCAAACCAAACTTCTTCTCCAGAAACACCAACGAAGGAGGACTTGAGGAGGAATTCCAATAGTTTGCTGCCATCAATTGGCTTCATAGCATCACACAGCCCAACATGCCCAGGGCAAAGGGAATGATGCATATTTTGGAGACCATGAGCCATGGCATATATAGCATTGATAACAAATCCCATTTTACTGTCCTGCACATAGTTTTCTTCTAGGCTCTCGTTACCTACAATAATGAGAAAAAAAGAAGGGGAAAAAAAAAGAGTTATAAACAAAGATGAAATCATAACATGAAAATACAAAGAAGCAGTGAGAAATTAAAAAGTGTTTTTTAAAATTCTTTTATAAAGTTTGAGAAGCATACAGAAGGGACTAACAATGAATTTTAAATAAAACATTTTTTTTTCTCAGAAATCTATAATTCTTCAAATTGGCTCAAAATAAAGCACCAATTTCAACAAATTGTCAGCTTTAATTTGTTCTTTGGAGAATTTTTGTTGTGTGATTCACAATGTGAAGTGCTTGACAAAAGCATTTATGTTAAAAAGGATTAAACATCTGAACATCAGAACAAAACATTCCAGCTACAACAGTTCCTTAAAGGTAATTTGACATAAATTTTGACTTTTTGTCATGTTTTCAGGGTTTGTTTTTTGAAATCTCAGATTTTGAGGGCCAAGATAACACATTCCCTCTCACTGTTAATAAGCAAACAGTGCCACCCACCAGGTTATCAGAACCAATCACTCTAGCAAAAAGTAGCAGCGTATATGCCAATTTGGAATTGCTACAGAAAGTGAAATAAAAGTCATAACACTAAAAGATTTTTATATAACTGCAGCTGAAAGGATTCTCTATTAACACATATTGAAGTCCCTGGCTGTCGAACAGAAGCAAGGTGGCAGTGAAAAGCTTTTCCCAGGAGTAGCTTTTGACTCTGATCTGACATTCAGGCATAGCCAAAGGGTGCTATTTGTGGTTGAATTTTAAGTCAAAACCCCGGGGGAACTGGGCCATTCCCCTGTTTGCTGTCATGAACTGCTGAATGCTGTCAGCACCGACCCCTAGTCACAGAGGACTTGAACCACACAGCTCCTGGGCAAGTCAGAATTAAGAAACCTCTCTATTTTCTTTCCACCTCCCTGAGTCATTCTATCTCAATATGCTCAAAGCTGCAATATGCTTTTATCTGTAGACCTCCCACATCACTCAGTGCTTCACAGGCATTTGCCATCCAGTTTCTGTTACTTTGTCTAAGTAACACCTTGTCTGCACTAGAAAAGTAGGATGTGTGAGAGACTAGGTGCTAACTGGCACTTTTAAAATCTGGGTTGGGAAAGGTAGTTGTCATTTTAATATGAAGAAAAGAGGCAAATGTACAGGTTCACTATAACTTTCAGGTTAAAAAATAGCTCTTTGTCCTAATGTAGGTATGTAATAGCTTTCAAACTGGGCAATGAAGGTGTTCCTCAAATTTATCTTCAGAAAACTTTTTGATCTTGTAGTTATTTTCAGCTTGCTTGCCCTAAAACTCAGAAACGTCATCTCTGGATTCATTAGGACAGCATAAATTTGCTAGGCAAGGTCTAGATTTCTTTCTGTGTCTCCCTGGCACGTGTCGTTGGTGGCAGCTGGGCAAGAAAGTTCTGCTGCAACAGCTCTTTTCCATACGATTGATTGAGGCATAGCAAACAGTTGTGGTGGTGAGGAAAAAAGCCTTGTGAAAACTGCATGATCTGACTGAACAGCTCATCTGCTCTTCACCCTGCCTTACCTTCACCAGCACCAGCACCAGCACCAGCACCAGCACCACCAAACTGCAGAGAAATGCTTCCCAAGGACTACACACTTGCCACTTCCCTTGGAGTAAAAGGTTCATAGCTTCCATGCAGTCCATATGAAACTAGAACCATTCAGATCCATGGTCAGAAATACAGAATTCTCAGGAAATACCCAGGAAATACTGTGTATATCCGGGTACATACAATGGATTACATACAGTACATGTGGACTAGTCTAGGTGTTAGTTGGATCAAGATGTTAATGTGGAGTCTGAATATATTATTTTTAAGTGTGCTTTGTCTGATTAGCCTCTTAGAATTAACAGGCTACAAATTTATCAGTGAATATGTTCTTCATTTCCACCAAGAAAGGTGGAAAGTTCCTGAGCTCGGCACAGCAGTTCTCTCTTTTCTATGAAACTTCCAGGAAGCAAATAGCTGAAAAGGTCACAAAATGTTGGGTAAGTCACAGGACTCAGTGTGAACAGTTTTCTTCCTGCCAGTTTATCTCAGATACCTCTTTAATTTCTCAATTAATTAATTAAAAAAATATAAATATTTCAGTATTGGTGACTCTTGCAGGAGGTAATGATAGCATCCATATGCTTTTCCTGAGGCACATATTCATATGGCTGCCAGAGATAGGAGCCTAAATGTAACAGAATTTGCCAATGTTTCAAAAAGAGGCCATTTCCCTCAATTATGTATTAACTCAGAAAAGTATGGATTTGGTTGCTCATATTTAATTATAATATGCATGCCACCAAAGAAAATAAATATTGTACTGGGGGAGGATTTATTTTTGACTAGCTAGGAGTAAATATCTAGCTTACATTGAGGCTACAAGGTTACATGGTGGAAAGGTCTGAAAGGCAGGATGGAAACTGCCTTGTTTCACTTATAGAAATAATGTTATTCTAATTGAAATTAATATATAAAGCCTTATTATAACAATAAACAATCTGCAGATCAGTAACATAAATTTCCCTATGTAAAAGCAAAATATTTCCCAGTACATCCACCAGAGAAGTCACGTGGCTTACCTAAATTTAACTTCCTCCTGGCAAAAATCTACTTTGCTTCATTTTCACCATTATAAATTATTGATATACTTCATATATTAGTGCTTTTAAAATTCACTTATGACAATCAAGTAACAAACTACGTTTTTTTAAACAATTGAGATAATGCGATTATGTTTAGCTAGAGATAAAACAGAGGCAATCTATGTTCACTTAAGTTTTCATAGAACAGCTTTTTAACAAATGCAACAACTATATGTCTTTTAAAGATACCAAAGAAAAAAGAGCAAAGCAGAACTCTGGATTGCAAGACATCTTTATATTTTTGTTTCCCTCTCATCCATGGGAAAAAAAATCATTGAGCTGCAGAAGCTAATCTGAACTACTGGGTGAACTGGCATTAAAAATGGAAAAGTATTAGATATTTTCTTAGTTTTCATATTTTTTAGGGACAGTAGTTTTCACTAAGCACAGAAAAATTGCAAGCCAATTAATCTCTAATTAGACCATAAACTTTTTGAATGACCTTGAAGAATTCAGCTGTCCTAAATTTCATCCTTTTTTATTTTTTTTTATTGGAGGCAATACAAATCTTCCTGTTATACTTTTTTTTTTGATGCATTCTTTGTTTCCATATATGCACACATGGAGTACTTAAATAAATAAATAAAATCCTTGGTGGCCAGAACCAAAAGATGCTTCTAACTGTACTAAAATTAATACCTAGGTAGAGGGAGAAAGAAGATAGATAAGATCAAAATTTCATGCAACACAGTGTGCCTCTTTCTTTTGACCATATACCTCAAATATGGCTCAAATCTAAACAATATTATCTTCAAATAGATGCTTAAAAGGAATTGAATATAAAGCAATCATGAATGGAACCTAATACCTTTGCTATAAGGGTATAGGTATGAAGCTGCCTGTGTTCAGGAGAGCAGAATGGATACTTGTACGCATTAGACTTGGAAAACTGCAAGTAAGAAGAGACTACACTATTAAAATTATGCCTAGAAGTCAGCTAACCTATAACAAATAAGGTAAAGATAGGAAAATTATATGGTAACGTTCAATAAGAGTTTAACAACAAAGGACTATTTGTTTTCAGTCCTCAGAGAGGTTAGAGCAGGAAGGATTATGGGAGGAAAGAACTGTAAAAACATTTTCGTCTAGAACTCTGATCAAAACCTAACCAGTTGGTAAATTTTGAACAAACACACACATTTGAGAAAGAACACAGTCTGTTCACAGATGACTCTTGATTAGAACAAAAAGCCAAAATCTGCTGAACAAAATAATTGTTATAAATGATGACGTTTGCTCTGGAATCACAGATACTAATAGCGTTTGTTACAGAGCAAAACTAACTCTCATCTGCTGCATATTCAATGATTTTCTTGCCTTGATCAAGTTAGCAGCTACTATGAAAGCTCCCATCTTTTCTGGCAGTGCAAACAGAGGTCTAAAGGTCCTCTAAAGGTAGATACAATATAGATTGCCTCATTTTTGTATGTTTTTCTCAGTCATTCTTAGGGTTGAAATGCTTTGTGAGTGGCTCCTATCAGATTTCAGCTGTGTTGCTACTGTTACCTGGCAGAGCAGCATCCAGGCTTTCAGCAAATTGAAAACTTTTGGAGACAGATTTCTCATGCTCTTTGGTATCAATGTACTTGGCCGTAACCCACTACCTGAACTATCATGCCTGCCCAGCTCTGCAGAGATATGCCAGTGACACAACTCATCCTTGGAAAATAACAGGAGTAACACGGCTCGCAGTGCCTCGAACTAGAGAAGACCTGGCAGACCTGGGGCACGATGCATTTGTTTTATTCTGTGGCAACCAGAGGATCCTACAGTGAGCGGGACAGAAGGCCAATACGCTAAACGGATCAGTCGTTTCAAATCTGGATCCCTAAAGGTAACAGCCAGTGATTGCTTTGACATCGAAATGACACACAAAAGATGATGAGCAGACTTAGCAGACTTGATTTTAGTAGTATTATGGGTATTTGGCGCTCTGAAATAAAATAGGCCACTCCCATTTGAATGCTTAACTATAATCAGAGTTTCTATTTTGGACAACTAGAGGAGAAAATGTAAATAGTTATACATTTTAGTTTTATAATTACTTTTAAGAAAATAAATAATATAAATAAATGATTTGTGCAAAATACTTCTTTTGTTTAAACTCATTTGGCATTGCCAGTCTAGCTATTTTGTAAATATTGCCAGTTCTTTCATTCTAGCATTCTGTTATAACATCTCTTAATTTTTCTAAAAACAAAGATAATGACATAATTATTTTACAAACTTCATTGTAAGGTATTGCAAAATGAATTCCATAGATTATAAAGTCTTTTAAAAAGAAGTGCATTCTATTCATTCTGTTTCATGAAATGAAAGCCAAATGAAATTCTCATCTCTTAGAGAAATAGTAGAGAAGCATTGTTGACTCCACTGAGCTTGCTATGCCCAAATATAGTCAAAATTATCAGAATCAATAGGTCAGTGTAAATAAAGGCATTTATTTTTTGTATGAAAACTACCAAATGCCCATCTCTTTCATACACAGCTATGACAATTTCCTGTGTTTTCAGAGGTAATTGCCTGTTATCTGGGCAGTTCCAGGTGTAGCTGGAGAGCACGTGAAGGAGAGCCTGGGTGATTACTGTCTAGGGATAAGAGCAAGGAATTGTTAGTTGGGGCTTCACTTGTCTTATTATCATGGACTGTCTCAATCATCTTGGTGTCTCTATGTGCAAGCTAGAAGGATTACAAATAATTTGCAAAGAAATGTTTTTTTTTTTAACCAAGCCAGGAGGTAGAAAGGCTGAGGGCCATCAGGGAATGTGAAAGAGAAATAGACTGGTGGAGCTGCGTTCTGCAGCCTTCC
>JAUBNY010000281.1:213336-235987 GCA_032275445.1 Crypturellus soui
GCCCAGAGAGGTTGTGGAGTCTCCTTCTCTGGAGATCTTCAAAACCCGCTTGGATGCAGCCCTGTGCCAGGTGCTCTGGGTGGCCCTGCGTGTGCAGGAGAGTTGGACTAAATGACCTCTAGAGGTGCCTTCCAACCTTAGAAATTCTATGACTCTATGATTCTAAAAGCACCTAGCACTGTATTAATTGATAACGTGGAGCAAATTCAGCAGATGACTGGGGAATCCAGCTCTTGCCCTGCAAGGAGATGCTGAAGGCTTGTTCAGCCTGGGGAAGAGACAGCTTCAAGGATACTTAAGAGCAGGTGCCACTCATCTAGGGAGAGGTTATTGAGAAGAGAGAGACAAGCTTTGGGAGGGCAAAAGACAAAACACATAACTTGAAAGAAGAGAGATTTTCACAAAAGTTTTTTTTTTGCCATTAGGACAAGCACTAGTGTAGATTCCTCAGAGAAGTGGTGCAGTCCTTGGAGGCTTTGCAAGACCTAAATTGATAAATCCCTGAGCAACCTGTTCCAGACACACAGTTGACCCTCCTTTGAACAGGAGGTGGAACTAGAGGCTTCCTAAATTTCCTTCCAGCCTGAATTGTCCTGTGGCTTGGTGAGTCTATGTCTCTGTCTGCACCCAGTCTGATTGGTTTTTGCAAAAACAGACAGGAATTAATGGATGCAGCAAGCAGTCCTCACAGCACGACCAGGGTATGAGCAAGCATCCTACAGGGAACTTGGACTGCAATCTTCTTTGGATCAGAAAAATCTACATTTCTTGTTCTTATCTGCCACAAATAGGTTCACTGACAAGTAATTCTTCTCCTCAAAGATCAATTGAATCAATGAATGAATCATGAATTGCCCACTTTGTTCTACTTTCCTCTGTTGAAAAATGCCTGCGCTGATTGCTTGCCAATATATTTTGTTGTCCCAATAGATGAACTGTTGCAAACATAATCTGATGTTTGCATCAGTTCCATAACCAATTTTATAATTGTCTCTTGTGCAGAAAAGTACTCCTCCCTCCCAGTTATATGATCTTCAGCTCTTGTATTATCTGTCAGGAAATGTACAGACACTCTATAAAAGAGTACTTAGACATCCGAAGAAGAGCTGAACTGCATAGAGTTCTATGATATTTATGTGTAAGCATAACATACATTTAATTATATGTGAACTCACCAAAGAAATATGTGTCACTGTAGATTTTATTAAAAAAAAAGGGTGTGTGGGGGGAAACAACAGTACTTTTTTATTAAATCAAGGAAAACTGCCCGCAGAATTGTTGTAGACTGTACAGTCTATTACCTATATTTTCTGCCAGCATGCAATGTCCAAAATGTGGAAATTGCTGAACGGCCTCATGAACAGAAACAACTTCTAAGCCTTGCCTGGGACAGTGCCTGAGATGGAGTGCTAAGTGAACATGTAAAGTCCATCCTGAATGATGTAGCTTGTTATTATCTCAGATGCACAAACAGCTTTTTTTTTCTAGTCATGTTAAAAGGGAATTCTCTGTTCTGATGTTTCACTTGAAGGTCATGAATAGGTTAAGAATAATGTGAGGTTATGAACCCACTAACAAGTTAGTGGTCCAATTACAGATTTTGTATATGCTTTGTTTTCCTAAGAATAAAGCTATTATCCAGAAAGCATCAAAAATATCTCAGTGATATGAACAGCCTGAGAAGGACTCTGTCTTGGAAGTGGTTTTGGCTTGTAAGAAATCAAGAAAATTATAAAAGAATAGTTCTATAAAAAATCTTGCTTTTACATACATGAAAATTTCTGGACTTGAACCTTATTGTGTTGTGGAAGAACATCTGTATCAACGAGAAGAGAGAGAGGGAGAAAAATGGATGGAGGTAGGGGCTTATGGGTGGCACTTAGCTATAGACGAGAAGGTAGTATTAGGAAAGAGTAAGTTTTAATAACTCCCAATGTCTTTCACCCAAATGGGGAAAAAACGTTTCTGAAGTTTTGCAAGAAGGAAATATTCAAAAAGAGCAGTCACTTCATAGCTCTTCATGATTCTGTCTTCTCTGCCCACAGATTTTTACTACAACCATATAGATACTGGTAAATCCAGATAAGCCTTTCTGAAAATGCTGCCAATTATTAGGCAGCCTTCATGGAGTGGAAAGTTGGATTATACTTCATGGAGTTGAAAGGTGGATTTGCTTATTTCAAAACATTCTTTGATCACATAGACCTTTTTCCCTACAAATATGTGCACACACTCAAAGAGTACAGTGTAAAATGAAAATTCCTAAAGGATAAAATCAATCTTCTCAGGTATTTAGCTGGGGGGATACAGCAGTAATTCCTGTTATCAGGGAAGGGGGATCTCTAGGGACTTGCTTTTTCTTACTTTCTAGAGCGGTTGGAATCCCAAACTAGTGCTGAGTCAAGAGTCATGCTGGCTGAGACACTGCAAAGGTATCAGAAGGAATTGCTTGTAGAGAAGTCCTTGCTACTTACAATTTAGCCACGAATGCTAAAAACTGAAACTTGCATTTCGGTGCCATTTGTCAACTAATCAACTCAGTAATTTGATTAGCTTGTATATGAGCAATTTCGGTTAGCAGTAACCAAAGATTCTGAAATACAGACTCTATAAGTACTTTCTTCAAAAATCTGATAGGTTCAAGGATTTTGAATGTATTTTTGAATAAGAACAACACTTAGCAGTTGCTCCTAAGTAAGTAACTTGTGCTTGCTGTGTAAATACAAATACCCTATTCTCTTCTAGACAATAAAAGTGTCTTTTGTCCTTTGGTTTTCTTTCTTATTTTCTTATTAGATCATTTATAGAATATTAACTCCAGAGATGGAACTTGAACCTGAATAATCTACTTTTAAATCAATTTGTGTTTATGCAAAGATGCAAATGTGCTTTGTTCTCAGTAGAAATACCATAGTATTTCTACAATACATACTGCAAAAATCAGGACTGCAGAGACGGTCACAGATCACACTGCATGCAAATAATGTGCATGTACGCATGAGATCAAAGGGGAATCTGCATTTTCCATGATATATATATCCTATATATCTCATTAGAGTTAATATTAGGTGAAACAGAGTTGAGAAACTTGATGTCAGTTTTCAATACTGGTAATTTTCCCAGGGTGACAAAATAATAGCAGTAATACTTTACTTTAATCTGTAGTACCACAAAGAAGTCAAAACTAAGTGTACTTTTAATGGATTTCAAATATTAGCACTTACTATTTATTGAGTGACATGGGTAGCAAGCCGTGGTTAAAAGAGCTGCTGAAAATCCTCAGAAACTACACATTTTTATAGGATACTAACTCTCAATTTCTGTGAACAGAATCAACAAAACTACACAGTTTTAAGATTCTTAAGAAAAAAAGCTATACATTTGTGCTGAGTGTCCATTATTCAATCTACAGGCAGCAATTTCTACAATTTTGGCTAATATTAAATCCTTCAGACTGAGGTGAAGTAGTTTCAAAAAGTAATAGATGTATAATGTAAATCATCATTTTGGTAGGCATGAATTTAATGATCCAATTGAGGAAAATATATCAGATAGATAAGCTCAATAATTATTTGTCTAGTTTGGCATGCCATTAGGTCCTTAGAACACAGAAAGGGCCAGGCAGTCTGTCAGCCAGCACATCAGCTCATTTTTGAATCAGTCACAATATTTGTTGATATGACTCAGCTGTTAATAGCAGGGATTAAAAGAAAAACAGAGGAAATGTGGAAGGTGTTTTTAAGAAGTGTTGATTATAGAGAAAGGATGAACTAGAAATACAATGTGAGTCAGTCGAGGGGGAGCAGGAAGACCAACTGAGATTACTGCTAATATCAGGTAGAGAGGCACAGGGGGTGCAGATGTAAAGAACAGGACACAGATTCATGGGAAGACAGATTTGTTAATTTTGTTTAAAATGAGTATCTGCCTCATTATCCAGATAATTTTTCTGACTACAGACAAAATATTCATAAACTACATAGAACATATTTGAAGAAAATACTCAGAAATGCTTTATAGAAAAAAATCCCTTGTGATTTATTAATAAAGTTAATCTTGATAATTTTTCTGAAATATTTTTTAATTTATTACCTCTACTTCTGCCATGGAACAAGAAACCTGCCTATGCATAGATACGATTCTCTTGCTATGAGATGATGCTCACTTCTACCTGTAGGACAGCATGCTTTTTATATGAGTGCTATATAATGGAAACAAACTATACTTATTTTGATTGGTAAGGAAGACAAAGGGTGAATCAGATGATTGTTTGGGCAGTTTTCAGGTTTATCAAGTTTCCTTAAAATTCTTTTCTACCATAATAACTTCAATAAATTGCCTGATTATTTATCTGGTCAGAAAAACTGGTGCTGGAAAAAATGTTCCTATTCTTTTTGAAAAGTCATTGTTGTCTGTTTTTGAGGGGCTGGACCAGAAAAGTTCATTTCTTTCTTATTCTATGTCAGTTTCTACCTATGCCTTTACTAACCTAAGAATAAGGTTGTTTATCTGGCCATGGATTGAGGTCTTTTCCAGGCCTAGATTTCAAAGTGTAACAATTCCTGTGATTTTTCTGGTTGCCTAGATTTTGGCCACTGGGGACAGGCATCCGTATTACAAACTCAGGCATTCTTGTCAACCTCTGCACAGCCCTAAAACCTGGGAGGGGAACAAGTCACTCTGTGACAGAGCAGAGTTGTATTGACATGAGGCCGTGCAGCCAATGTCAGACATACTCCTACCAGGGCTGGGATTTACATAGTTGAGACTGGCACTTTTCACCAATAATTTATGCGCTTGAAAACAACAAATACACACACAAAAAAACTCCCCCTCCCCAAACACATGGAGACAAATTTTCCCCAGAGCACAGACTGAACAAAGAAAATAGCTGAGAGGTTACCAGTGCAGTTCTTCTGGAAGTTGGGGTTCTCCAGCGGATGCCCCGGGATGCGGCATTGGAATCTGTGCTGCCAGAACTCGGGGAACCAGGGGTTGCGCGTGTTTGTGTCCAGACGCAACTTCAGATAGTAGTCGTCAAATGACAAAACTTCTGGAGACTGCAGTTTGATAGTGATGCCTCCGTTGGCTTCAGGTTCATAACCTTCAATGACTTCATCCCTGTCTGCCCAGCCATCACTGGAAAGAGGAAAAACCCATTACACAGAGACAGGAAGCTCGCTTTGAAAAAGCAGCTAGGCAAAGGCAGGCCAGCACCCTCAGAAATGTCGTTATGAGGAAATCTAAAACAAATTCCAGGCAAATTTAAAATTCAGGCAAAGAGAGAAACAAAAAAGGAACTGTAAGGGAGGCTGCTGTATGAGCAGTTCTGGCTGATTTCACACCGAGCCCACATCAGCCATTCGGGAATGAAGAAGATCCATCTTTGTCCCCCTGGAAAGGAGTTCTGGATACAGCATAGTGTCTTTATGACTGAGTGATTCTGCCTTATTCAGAGGCAGACTCTCTTCTCCTGTAAAGGGTAGAAGAATTAATATTGATAGAAAGGAAACCAAAGCAGAATCCTAGGTATTCTAAAGAAGACATGTCTGCATGCATGCATCTTACAGCAGAAGAGTAATTCAAATCAAACATGATCTGAGAAATGTATCATGTTGGGGAAAATGTAATTAGAATACTTCATAAAACTAAGTAGACTAAAAAGAAAACCACATGCTATTCCTACATCGTAAGTGATCTGTGACAACATTTTTTTTACTGACCAATACCTTTTCTATTGTACTTTTCTGTTCATTTATTTGTTTTTTCTGATGTCAGTCTAAGCCATGTCAAGGCACAGAAGCAGTCTTAAAGATCTGAAGACAAAAGTCTTTTCTGAGGATATTAGTTGTTGGAATTTCCATTTTAAAAGGCTTGAATATAGTCCTTTGGGTTTAGCATCCATATTTTAGGTTAGTTCTCTTAACTAGAAGTCCATTTATTTAGTGTCATTATCCAATTCTTTTAGGGTTTTCTAAGTGCAGTGGTATTACAGTCTGATTTAAGTGCATGTACAAATCAGCCTATGATTAATTCTAATATGATGGTCATATCATGAGAGAAATAGCTTAGTTTGTTTCCCTGATCTATCTATATGCATTCATCATCAAACCAGTAGCAGTGCTGCTGTGAAAACCTGAGAGAAATACTGAAGTACTTCAGCTACTTGAATTTCCCATAGTTCAAGTGACAAACTAGCAAAAAGTATGAAAAGACACAAAATTTACTTGTTCTGTGTGTGGGGAAAACCAGCAAGTGGTCATCTGAAGAATAATTAACTGACTTCTAATTGCATGATTACTTCACTTGATGTCACAGTGTTGATGCCTTGCAGACTGTAGAATCAAGCAGGAACACTACTGAGTCAAAAAGATTAAGTAGATGAGGTCATTTTTTACAAGACTTTCTGGAAAGGAGGTAGTTTCTCTAGTGCTGAGATTCCTATCAGGCAGCCATTAGAATGATTTATTTCCTCTCCTCTGTAAGTTTGGCTTGGAAGATTGCCACATTAACTCCAAAAATGAAGAGAAGCTTTTCTGCAAAGGTGAAAAAAAATGTATCTCAAGATCTTTCAGTGCAGCTGGTGGAAAAGCTTGCCTAAATGGGAACATAGACTGTCTTCTCGTGTTTCTTTGGCTCCTTCTAGCCCACAAATGCTGTTTTTTTGCTTGTTCGTTCTCTGTTCAACTTCCTAAAATTATTAAAACTGCCTGAAAGTCATGTGCCCAACCAAATGTGAAGAAAAGAATGAGAATATGGGAACTTTGCTTTATTCCAGTAAAGTCAAGGAGTCGAGGAGAGTCTCTCTCTGATTTCCTAGGGGACCTCTGCTTAGGGGACTGCTCCAGTAGCTGCAAATTCTTGCCAGTGCTTAAAGTTGCCCTAGGGAGCCCGAGCAGCTTAACAAGCAGGGGAGGAGTGGTGGAGACCGAAGATCTTTTTATAATCTCTGACAAAATTTCTTTTTACTCTGTGGAAGAAAAATCTGGCTGAACAATGTGCATCATTAGTGCTATATGAATGAATGAATAGCATGCCAGAAGACAGTGTTAAGAATTTTGATGTTTGTAATGAAGAGCAACATCATGATATTAAAGGCCAGATAACAGTGTGCACATCAGTGATACAATCATAAAACCAACAGCAGATACAAGGGGAAAAATGAAATCTCATTAAAAGGCAGTGCATACTATTCTTTTA
This sequence comes from Crypturellus soui, assembly GCA_032275445.1. Lineage (NCBI taxonomy): Eukaryota > Metazoa > Chordata > Aves > Tinamiformes > Tinamidae > Crypturellus > Crypturellus soui. The sequence continues at coordinate 220,537 of JAUBNY010000281.1, forward strand.
TTGTGAGAACCTAGTGCTTTCCACCTACATTTCCTTTTTTATCCTGCTGAGTGGCAAGCAAAGCTGAATGTTGCCTGTGCATTTCTCTCATGTGCTTGTAGTGCAGATTCCCTGAACTCCTGTTTGAAATAGCAGAGCTGCTTATGGGCAAGACAATGTGGCCCAACACGGTCTAGCTTTGAAGCATGGCCAGTGCTTCAGATTCTGATCAGGCTGGTCCATGGTCCGTTTGAGCTGAAGCTCTTTGAGGAAGAAGCAATGAGGAAGGGACAAGTGTGTGGGCATCAAACCAGCCACTGTTCACCGCTAGCAGAGAAAGAACCACCTGCTTTTGTTACAGTTTGTGGTGTTTATCACACTCAAAGTGGTCACTAATTTTCTGCAAGCTACTCTCAGTTTAAGCCCAGTCTGGTGGCTGAGCTTACAAAGGCAAACCCAACTGCCAGCACTCAATCACAAGTAGGAATCAGGCAAAAAGGAAAAAACTCTGGGCTATCCCATCCATCTTCAGATTTCCTGTTTCCCATTAGCACAGATTGAGTTTGAAGAAATTAAGCAATTCCTTAACCAATTTACTCTCCTGATGATGAATATTATACTGGACATTTCTGAACTGTAGCGAAAACACTCACTATGTTTTTTGAACACATACATACCGGTAAAAATATAATGGATTTCCAATTTCCTCTCCTCTCCCAAACATGAGCACTGTCAGCTGCTTTTCACAAGGGCTGATGAGACAACCAGCAATCAAGCAGTCTATTTTCATCTCTTCAGGATTTTAACTCTAAATGATACAGTTACAATTCTACTCTGCTTCTCAGTACAGCATTCAGGTCATTGCTTTTCCAGATGTTTATTTCCAAACAGGCAAACAAGCAAGAAAGAGACAGCATTCACATGTTTATGAAGAACACTTGGAAGCTGCTCTGTGATTTTTGTGGGAGATACCATTCCTTCACAGTTAAAGAAAATGAAACATGCTTGTCAGTCCGGGAAACTGCAAGTGGCAATTTGATCCTTGCACTGTTACAAGGCATGGCCCAATATCATAGGGGTAAACTGATTTAGATACCTGTGTCTGAAGGTCTGCATCACTGGTAGCTCTATCAAAGCCCTCAGCATTAGCAAATGCAATGTTCTTACGATATTTGCATTGGTGATTACACATTTTTTTCCCTGCTACACTCGTCAAAACACATAAAACATATAAGAGAAATTGAGTAAAAAGCCTTTTATAAATGCTGAATGAATTTCTTTTGCAATAGTCCTTCTACCTAAAACAGATTTTATTATTGTGAAGCTAAATAAATTAGTCACACTAAAATACTTTCATCTCTTTTTGTACGGATTCTGTTCCAGTGCTAGGGGATATCTTTCTCTCAGTTTTATAAACAGTGTTACATGAAGTTATTAGGAATTAGAAAATTAAATTAGGAATATTAGTTTCTGGTTTCCAAGAACTGCTGCACAGAAGTTCCCCCCAGATGTGCAGTCCTGCTCAGATGGATCAGAGTCCATATTCTTGTTTTTCTCTCTCTTCCACAAAACTAAAGCACATGTCAATATACTTTGCTTCCACTCGCCCAGAGCATGTTTCTGGATGCCTTCTTGTCTCTGCTCTCAAGCCTGCCAGCTGGCCTGCTGTGATATGAAACTTCTAATAGATTTAAATACGAGGACAGCATCACTCAAAAACATCAACAATTGATAAAGTGCCAAGGCCATTCTGCTATTTATGTCAATATCTTTAGTTTAAAGCAAAACAATTATACTCAGGAATATTTTTACATTTTCTTTGGAAAGTGCCGTTTTGCAGAACCACTCTTCTCGGTGGTGATTAGACACTGCTTATTGGGAGACATTTCAAAATGCTACAAATCCCAAACTAGTGATAATTGGAGTTTAAATAGTCTGCAGCTTGGTTCTAATAAATGCCAATGTTCTGGATAGCTGGTCAGAGCATAAAACCTGCTACTTTTGTTGTTCTAGCTGTTCATAAAAATCTTGCTCTGATAGAGCCCAACTGGCAAATCCATCTCGTGCCTACCTGTAGGAATACAATTTTAATGGCCTCATCAGTGCTATTCTGACAGAATTCAGAGTCCAGCATGAGACTAATCCAGAAAGTACCAGCGTGTCAGGTGAGATCACTTGACAGGAAGCTCCATCAAAAAATAATCACTGTATCTTATTGCTACTTGATATGAGCAAGAGTAGAAGAATCAGACTCTGAGTAATCTGCAAAACACTCTGAGTGGCTGCTCAGAGATTGTCTTCTGACAGTAGATTAAAAAAAATCTTTATTTCATCAGGTTGGTATGATGAAAAGAGAAAACAATACTAGCTCATGGTGAAAGAGGATGGAAATAATTCTCTGGCAAAGAACACTATCAAAAATATAAAGTGCCCATGCTATACACCAAAGTCCGCATGGAAAAAAAATGGAGACTGCTCAGAATTCATGTGTCAGCAACTGTCAAAGAGAAGGTTGAATAATGTTGAAAAATATTGTTAATGAGTACTAAATCAAAACTACAACACAAAAGGACACTCACTTTTGCATTCAGTCATTCAGCTAAATCACTGGTTCTGTATGCTTGTCTTGAAGAGTGTGACAGTGTTCCTCAGTTCCAAAATCATAAGTATTACGTCTATATGTGTGAATAATCCTGGTTATTTTAAGATTAGTCTTATGAATAAATACAAGGCTGTATTTCACTGCTGGCAATACCAGGCTAGAAGGCTGCGTGTTGTCATGCTATGGCCGGAGGCCTGCAGAGCACTGGGTGACCTTCTCAAAACAAGACTCAGAATGAGGAGTTCACCAAGTCTTGTCAGCTGAAAGAGAAATGGGGTAAACAGACCATGAGTTTTGCTCATGCAGCCATAGATGGAGTAGGTAGGAATTACCACTTTTCCAGTGAAACCATCATGAAAATACTAGCCTGAAGAACTGGAAGCAGCAGGAGAAAACTACAAAGGCTCTTTCTTGGAAAGCAGTGAAAAGTAAGTGGGAGAGAGAAGACTATCATCCTGAGCAGGTACAAGGGGAGCTACTAAGGAGCATTTGCTTCTAGGCTGTTCAGTTACATAATTCCTGCAGTGTTAGTATGCCGCTGTGGGCAATCTGGTATGGCCAGGCTCAACAACATGTCAAACCTGGGCAGGACTTGGGCTGGAGCAGTCCTGAGCTAGGGAAGCGAAGCTCTCTGTGTACAGATCATAGTATGAACTCCAAGGTCCTACAAAAGGTGCCATTTTCTAAGAGACATAGAAAAATGAAGACCAAATATATTCTCACGGCCACTTCCCATAGTCGTATTTCATGATCGATTTTCTGTTTATGCCAGGTTCTGTCGCATAAAGCTGCAGTGAAATTTTCACTTCCTGTCTGTGATTAGGAACGGCTCACCGTCGTACTAGTGCATTAGCTTTTGTACTTAATACCAGCAAAAACTGTTGGTAAGGACTTCCAGTCTTTAGTTAGCAAATCAGTGGATGGTTTTTTGAATGAATGATGCTCTGTAGAGAACTTAAGTAGATAAATGATAGGTCATTCTGTTTTGGATGATTAACATCCTTTTCTGTGTGAATTTTCAGAGGTTTTGCACTGTTCATTTTAAAAAAAAATGTAGATTACAACCTCATGGCCCATGATGGATTGTCTATTTTGTAAATATGTATTTAGGAAGGTTTAATTATCATATGCAGTGCATGTATTTGCATGAAATTTGCATAATGTAATTTAACTGTCTATCATGAAGGCGTGATCTTGGTTTACTGTGAAAATTCTTGACACGGCTGGCATATACAGATTTTGTAATAGTGCTTGCTGCTTATATGCAGGAAAGGTTTTACCATTCTCCAGGGTACACACCAGTGCATATCTTGGAAAATCAGCAACTGTACATGTATTCTCCAAGGGAAAAGCTGAGTTTTCACAAGGTGCACACATGCTTCTACCCCAGTCTGTCAAGAGGACTGAATCCCTGTTCTGCATATTTGACATTCACAATATGAAGCATTGTGAATCTGCAATCTCATTTCTGAATGAAAATAAGTGTCAGGAGAAGAACAGGGAGCATTTCTGTACAAGCACATGCTAATGGGGAGCCTTCCTCTTAGCTCTGTGGCTCACAGAAGATGTTCTTGGCTCCAGTATGGGAAGCTGAATTTTAACATCTCATTAATAAACTGAAACATGAAAATAGAGAATTTTACCTTTGATTCTCTATGTAGGCTCCTGAGGAATTTTTTTAATCCTCTTTTGCAGCTGTGCTACAAACCCTGTGCAAGGAGTGCACATGGTGAAGGAGTGCACGGAGGTCTGTTTTGCACAGCCAGACCCCGGTGTAAAGGGAAATGGAGAGCCTTCTACCTCCCCTCCAGCCTTCAAGCTCCCGTGCTGGGGCCACATCTGAAGCTCCCAGAAGAGACATACCCTGTCACAAGGAAATGCGCTAGAAGTGGCCAGGGAGGTGCAAGAATAAATGAGAGTTTTTGCCTCTCTGTCTTCCATGCCACTCCAGCAGAGCTTGCTGGGGGCTTGAATGTGAATTTGTTGTTCTTCCTGAAAGACTAATTCATGGATGTCCTCCCTAACCATGGGTAGAAAACGCGGCACACTAGGCACATTTCCTTCCCTCTTATCCTGTTTTGTTTGTGGATACTCTGAGGCACAGGAAATAGGAAAGTATCTTAGAATCACTTTTCCATTTCTCCTTTTCCACAGATTGTCCTGAATTCAAAGCTTGAATTCAAAGCTTTATGTTTCTCCTATATGTTCACTTTCATAGAGTAGTTCAGAATTTTCCTTTAGTGTTTTATATTCTCATGATTCCCTCAAATCATTTCTTATGGGATAATGCTTAAGAGAAACATACACAGACTTTATAAGCCTTTCTTTTAAATATAAAAAAAAAAATTCTAAATATGCAGATCTAAAGAAGACATCTACTATTTTGCATCTTTTTGGTCTCAGGACATACACAAGCTTTCTGGAAGGCTATTTCCATACTCATGCTTGAAAACTGTTCCTTTACATCACTTCTGTGAAGAAATTGCTCATTGTTTTGATAGTTATTAAATTAAAACATTTCTGCAGGAGGTAGTTGCTATTCCAAGATCAATTCTCTGTAGTCAGAAGATCATATTTTTCATTCGATATCAAAACAAACTATCACAGGCTTCAAAACATGAGATTACACAAAATGAAAAACAAAAGGTGAAATATGATGAAAATCATAATAGAATCTCAGAACTTGTTAAGCTGTTAATTAAGGCTAAACATAGAAGAAAATGTTCATAAGCAGCTGTTTCTGCAAAAGCTAATTTAAATTTGGTCATCTTTGAAATTTTTTTTACACTTAATGTGGCTGCTTGGACACTCAGGTTTCTGTGGATGTTTACAAAAAGTGATATTTTCCACCCAACAATATACCAAAAAAAAAATTGAAAAGATCTATTAATGTGTAAAGTATCTAATTCATTTTATGCTGATGTGTCACCTAAGCATGTAAATCTTTCAGTGAGTGACTTAAGTATTCCACAGAATGAATAAAGTAAAATCATTTCACTTGAGTACTTGCTAACACAAAACTGCATAGAATCTGAAAATGCACAGACCAGATCTTGAACAATATTTTTTCTAATAAATCAGTTCTTTCAGGGAATATTGCTGTATAGCCCTGATCAAAAGCAACTGTTTTGAAGCACTTGAAAACCATATAAAAATATTAATAATTTATCTAGAAATGAGCTTTAAATGCTTCTTATTAAAGATCAGACTGTAAATTTCTCATTCATTGTTTAAGTGTTACTCACACTAACAGGCTTCAGTGAAAATACCAGGCTGACAGATACTCATTGATGCAGGCTCTCACCAGCATGCAGCAACTGAGTGGTTTTCCAGCACATCCCACAGTAACTTCATTTTGTGGCACAGTACTTAAGCACAGTACTGCAGTAGGAATCCAGGAATTGAAAAAAAAGCACCCACAGAATTACTTTCTTGTACAAAAAAAGACTAATATACAGACCTATCCATGTGTTCAAGAGAATTCTAATGTAAGTCAAGAATTTCTAAAAGTTACAGATTTTAAGTTATGCTAATGAGAAATTTATACTGAAGATCTTATATAAAAAGAGCAAAAATCATGAATTTGTTATAAACATTAATTAAATTGTGAGGAGAATGGAGGTACATTTAAAAAAGGGTAGAGTGTTGGTCAAAATCTTGCATAGACTATGCGTATTCTGACAAGTACTTAGAACATGCTTAAAATTGCAAGAATGAAATAGTTTTTTATAATTTTTATATTGCATGTACAATGCAAGTTAATGGACAAAGCAAGGTAGCTAAAAGCAAGTTATGCTATAAGTAAACATACCGTGGAAAAAAGCACTGACATTTTGTTAGACTAAATAGGAATACAAAGTCATAACTAACAGGGACTCAGTAGGGACTCAGACCTCAATGGGTCTAAAGCACCAACTTGACAAAAAAATGCACAAGGTAATCATATTAATTCTCAAGACTGATAAAACAGGAATCATTCTTTGTCCATTTTGTGCTGGAGATGGAAAGGGCAGCTGTTTCCTCCAAGACCTCAAGTTACATTTGAATCAGAAGAATTGTTAGGCAATAGGAATGGATATCATTCCATATATTAGACTTCTCGGTGGTAGCAAGAGTGCTTTGAGGATTTATTATTTAAATCCTTTAATCAGTAAGGATGCACAGAATCCACTCAAACAGTGAGTTCATAAATTTTACTTCTGACAATGCAGCTGTTATTTGGTGACTGGAATGGGATCTCAATCTTCACATGCTCATGTGACTAACCCTTCCCTACAAGAAATCTCTCTTTCTGCTATCTTTTCTATCCATCTTTCCTCCCCAGAGAATTTTCTTAACTTGCATCTTTTCAAGCTAGTTCAAGTGAGTTTCTTGCTGGTCCTGTGACAGACAAGGCAAGATAAAATACTTAGGTGAACAATTTCCTTTACTTGCCCGTAAATCCCTAACTTTGGTCACCCGTGAAACAGAAATACTCTGCACACCAAGGGCACTATTTGGATTGTTACATCTGTGGTTAGTGGATATGTCTCTGGGGTTTATGGAAAACTGAATCATCAGTGAGTTGCTGCAGTTCTCTGTGCATGCGAAATCAAACAAGTGTATTCTTGCAACAAATGGTCTACAAAGCATTTGACAGTATTCAGGCAAGATGTGACCGATGTCACAGCTGGAGTTTCTCTTTTTATTTGTAGCTTTTCAACATGATATTAAAAGTCTCTTAAATAGAAACAGGAAACATTACTTTCCAAGTGTTTCTGTTCTGCATATAAAGCATACATACCAGAAATGTGCAGACAAGAGAACAACCACCATGACAACTAACTGGACCACTTACTTAGCATTTCTTGATGGGCAAAGTAAAAGGAAATCCCAAACCAGAGACGACTGGCAAAGTCTCCAGTTTTATTATTTCCTTTTACCTTATGGATTAATGATATATAAATGATATATAAAAAGTTAAGAACCCATCTCAAAGAAACTAAATCAAGTCTGCATCTAGCAACAAAGCAAAACTTTAAACCTATGTTGATGGGAATCCATAAAAAGCAGTTACTTCTTTAGAAGCATTAAAAACTACTTCCTTGTATTCATCCATTGAAAAATGGATAAAACCTACCTTATCCAAGAGAAGTCATAGTCAAACTAAAGAATTGAACCTAGTTACAAAAAAGAAATGAGAATAGCTTCTTCAGGAATAATATTGCTGTGGTGCAAATGTAACAAGAGCAGCCTGAAGCTTTGAATAGCGTGGATACAAGATGGATTGCTGCTCTCTTGAAGACAGAAGAGATGAAGGAAAAAAAACTGATGGGGAGGACAGAGTCAGATGAAGAGCTCTGCAGGTTTTGTCTAACACATAAAGGAAGACTGCACAGCTGGCACTACCTCAGGAGAAACTTGTGGTGTGATTAAAAGTCAAATTAAAGGAGGGCACTTCACTCCTAGGGGTTTCCTGCTGTGTCAGGAGGGAAAATAGTTTTAAGTTTTGCAGGGTGAATTTTACCTTCTGCTGAGAGCCACCCATACTTACCTACTTGCTTCCTAGTGCTTTAAAACTCCTTATTTTCAACCCTCCTCAGAGCTAAAGCATGAATAGACTCAATGTGCACAGGTGAAATGGAGGGAAGTCTAATATTAGCCTGAGTCATTTCTGTTTGGGGGATCTTCTTTATGGAGCAAGTGACTCATCTTTAGCGAGTACTATGGTATTGATACTGAATCCTCTAACTTTCATCTGGTAGCACTTACTCGTTTGAATAATACAACAGAAAACAAATGAGATGATATAGCTCAGCATCGGTAAACCCTGTTCAGTTAGAAAAAGGCAGAAACATGAAGTGAGGAGCAAGGTCACATTCATCATTTAACTTTCCAAAGGTCCATGACAGGCAAAGCATGCAATTGTTCAGGAGGAATGCTGCTGTGAAGGTATTTTGAGAGTTTTTAAGTAAGAAGAGTGCTAGGAGCAGATATATGGGTGATATCATAACTTTTGAAAAGAAGTTATAGCTGAAAGGGAGGAAGAGGAATGGAGGGAAAGAAAGAAGTTACTATGGGGAAGAGAATGCTATCCACATTATAAATAATTCATAATCCATCCAATAGGTATTACGCCTATTTCCAACAGTAAAAAAGGAAAAATATTTAACCCCGTGCCCAATTTTAATAAAATTTAGGAAACGATGCTGATAGAAAGAATGGAAAAAACCCAACAACTTATTTTTACAATGTCTCTATGGAATGCAGATACTTTTTTTTTACTGAAATCAGTGTCAAAATATGGTTCTTCAGCGAACAAACCCTTATTTATACTCACTTTTGTTTACTTTTGGAATGGTCATATATTTTTTAATTTTGTTCAGTATGCTTCACTTTGTGGTTGCTACCGTGACAGGGAGTGGGTAGGGGGTGTGTGGGAGTGGGTAGACAGATATATTTACAAACCTGTAGCAACTATTACATAAGCCAAAGAGAGACTACACGTGAATTGTGTACTCTTATTTGCCACCTAGGCTGCATCCTTTGACACTTGTCTATATATCTCCCGCCCTGCAATGCAGAGCTGTCATCCATATATGGCTAAGCACCTCCTTGACATCTTGTCCTTTTCTCTTTCCCATTTCTTATTCTGTATCTCCCTGGTTACTTTTCCTCTCTACACTGCACCCTCTCTACCCCTTCCCAGCCAATGGGGCTTCAGCCAATGAAGGCTTCTAGGTATTACCACCATATGAATGATAGAGAAACGTAAAACGCTTCACTAGCTACATGAAGAGAAAGCGAATTTTTGATAATAATTTTTGGATGGCAGCCAGTTTCTTCATATGTACAGCAGGTTCTTGCACACTGGCAACTGTATTTTAATCCCCACAAAAATACAGGAAACCAGAAGATACTAATATGAAAAGAATGGGCTAAGAAGGACTGATGTTGTATTAATGGTAACTATATAGTTTTGACACAGAACAAAGCTATTCCTGGGAGAATGACCTAATATAAAGAATGAGAACATTATAAGAAAGTTATTACTTATTTCCTTTGCTATATTAGCACAAGCATAGCTGTGCTACAGGATATTTGAATTCTATCAGATATATTAATTTTGTGTGTTTCCTCATTGCTACCATTGGTCTTATAAGAAATGCATTCTACATTTAAAAATAAAAAACAAACAAACACGCAAACAAATCCAAGTCTGTTTAACAAAAAGTAGAACTTAACCAAGTACTGGGCAAGGAGATATAAAGCTTGAACTATCTGAAATTTAAGTGCCAGAACATAATAATGTTTTCACTGGAAACTGAGATAGAACTAAGAAAACCATATCTTTGCCCAGAGAATATGAGGGGAACTAGAGCTATCATCAGGGTGGAACTGAAATATCAACCCCCCAAAAAAGAGAGTCTTCTGCCAAATTAGAGTCACATTATATATGTGTGTCATGTAATTCTTGACAAGCAAGAAAAATGACAGGTAAGAAAGTGTTTTGGGAAAAAGTAATGAAGTTAGCAGACAATAAAAGTAATATTTTCTACCTCAGTTTTTATTGCTGTGTTGGGGAAGTCCTTACCTCAGGACTCTAAATCTGCAGACATCAATGAATACAAGCTTGAGACTATGTTGTCTAATAACGGAAGAGAGGAGAGCTATTTCTTTATTATATGACTCCCTAATCAATGGCCAGGAATAGCAAGGATTATTTGGTAGGGAAGGTTTGACAGGCAGGTGTCTTATGGGAATTGGTTTAATAAGATAACCTTTTTAAATGGTATATTCAAGAAATCCCCAAAGAAGCACATACCAGTGTTAATGTGACAGTCTTTTCTGCAGAAGCTTTTCTTTCTTAAAACAAAATAAAAATAAAAGAAATGAAGCTGCATAGGGACAGATTTGTATTATATTTTCTTTTTTTTAATGAAATCCCACAGCTTAATTAACCAGACCTTGTTGTGCAGCAGTAGTGAAACATGAGCTCATTTAAAGGCAATGTGCCCCTTTAACAACAATGGAAGGGAGTAGGTTCCTCCTTTCTACTCTCCCAGACCTTCTTTACCACCCACCATCTCATCAGTGTAAACCAATCAATTTTATTAGCCTTTTACTTGTCATTAACTGCTTTGCAGAGAACTTCTCATTTATTAAAAAAAAAAAAGGAAAAAATATTATTTTTTACTACCTTGGAAACTTAGGTGAGGAAAGTTATATGGTATGACAGAATAACCTCAGAACAGCCTTTTCCTTCTCTTCTGCTTCTATTCTAATGCATAATAGCTGAAGATACAACGCTTAGGTGATAAGAATGTTTTGGAAAAATTGGATACTTAGCCTATTCGTTGTCACTTCTTCACATTCTATCTAACAGATTGTTTCTGTGAATTATTGCACTACCAATAATCCACATATTTGATAAACACAGACAAAGAAAATTACAAGACAGATCTACAAATGAAGAGATACTACAATATACAAAATTTTCAGAGACTATTTTAAAAGTCTGCTTAGGTTACATATTTCTTTTTCAAGCTGTCTCTGAAATAGTATCAGTTCAAAACAGTATTTTTGGTTAAATGGAAATGAACATTCTAGTCCCTTTCCTTGCCTTTAGGAACTAGAATAAAATGAATAAAATAACAAATAAGTCCTAAAGCATGCATGCACAAAATTGCAAATTTCTCCTCCCCTCCTTTTCCTCTCCTCTCCTCACTAAGACTGAGAAGCTTGGTTATTAAGTCAAATACAGACACAAAACAGGAGCCATCAAAATCTAGTGGTTTGTTGCACAGTTTGCTCAGAAAATATGTGTAAAAATAGCAGATTTTTTTTTGTGCAAGATATACAAGTGCAACTCTTTGCTCTGAGCTGCACTGACTGTGTAAAGTCATTGTAAATCCATCTTAACTTTGCATCTTCAAAGTAGTGCTAAGCAGCTTACATCCTACATCTGATCTTACAGACTCATCACAGTTTTGCAAACCAGGAAGATGGGAAACATGCTTCTCCAGTGTGTTATTAAAGACCTAATTATTAAAAATCTTAATCACGGTATCACAGGGTGGTTGAAGTTGGAAAGGACCTCTGCAGATCATCTAGTCCAAGCTCCCCACTCAGGCAGGGTCACCTAGAATACCCAGGATCATGTCCAGATGGATTTTCAATGTCTCTTGGCATGGAGACCACACAACCTCTCTTGGGCAATCAGTTCCAGTGCTCTGTTACCCTCACAGTAAGGAAGGGTTTTCCCCATATCCAGATGGAACTTTCTGTGCTTTGGTTTGAGGACTTTGCCTCTGGTCCTATCACTGACCACCACTGAAAAATATCTGGTCCCATCCTCTTGACACCCTACCTTAAGGTATCTGTACACATGGATAATACGCCCCCTCAGCCTTCCCTTCTCCAGGCTGAGCAGGCTGAGGTCTGTCAGCTTCTCCTCACAGGATAGATGCTTCGTCATCTTTGTAGCTCTGCGCTGGGCTGTTTCCAGTTTCACATCCCTCTTGGACTCTTGTACCCTCTCTCTTGTACTGGGGAGCCCAGCACTGGACACAGCACTCTAGACGAACCTGCCCAGGCTCGACCTGCTGGCAACACTCCTCCTAATGCTTCTCAGGTACCATTGGTCTTTTTTGGCCACCAGGGAACATTGCTGGCTTGAGGTCTATGTGTTGTCCACAAAGACTCCCAGGTTCTTCTCCATAGAGCTGCTTTTCAGCACATCAGTTCCCAGCCTGTGATGATACATGGGGTTATTCCTCCCTCAGTTAATGACTCTGCACTTGCATTTGTTGAACAGAGTGAAGTCCCACTCTGCTCATCTCTCCAGCCTGTCAGGGTCCATCTGATTGTCAGCACAGCCCTCTGGGATACGGTACATGGAATGGGAAGTCCTTTTGAACAGCTCTCTGAAAGAACTGCCAGAGTCCAGGCATTACAGGCAGACAAAAGGTTACAATATCCCAAGAGAGACATAGCTTCTGGGATAAAGAACAACCTGCTTATCTTCCCCAGTTGACAAGAAAAAAAAAAAACTTTGGAATTGAGAGTGCACCTGAGGTCTGACATATAGGAGTTATGGGAGTTACAGAAAAAAATAGATAGAAATGGAAAAACTGTTAGTGATTTTTTAAAATTCATTAATGGGATCCACCCACTGCTGCTTGAAAGAGTAAGCTGAGATGATTTTGTTGATTCCAATCCTTACATTCGCATAGAAATATATAGAAATAATGAGAAGCCTGCTCATTCCCTCTTTTTACATGGACTTGTATCTTATTCCAGCCGTAAATTGCCTTCCAGAGTATTTTTTTTACATGCAAAACATAAATTTCCATTTCCTACCTATGTTAAATAGTTTATGTCCTTGATATTATTTGTTTATTTATTTATTTCTACATTTCATTTCCTTATCTTGTATCAGCAGCTATATTTACAATGTTCTTCAATACTTTTTGGATGCCTGTATACCTCATTGTAATTTTCTTTAAGACAGATTTAAACAGCAGCTAGATTAGTCATTTTAAACTCATTATTTTCTATCCTTATTCGTGAGTTTATTTCCTTCCTGTTATTTATTTTTCTCCATTGTAATTGCATAATCCTCTCTGATTTTTCTTACCACACTAGCTATCTCATTCTCTATGTGTTGTAATTTCCTTGCTTTGCACATTGTTCTTGTTTGTCTTGCTGTCACATTCTCCACTCAGCAGAAAATAAGAATGGTCAAATCAAACAATATTCTGCAATATTCATAGCACATTTTTGTATTCATTTCTCACATACCTCATGAAATAATTGCTCTTGTAAATGATAGTGCAAGTTCCTTGGAGGAAAAAAACTCTCTTTGGAATTTCAGTATATTTTTAATTTGAAATAATATAAGACAGAAGCATAGTTTCTTAATACATACTTGATTTAATGTCCTGGCATATGTATATTACTTAGTGCTTGATGGGATGGGTAATCTGAGCAGATAACAGCACAGATTAAGCATTGTATGCTTTAAGTAAATAATTCACAATTATCATACTGGTTTTGACACATTAGTTTTATTTATTGTATGAATTTTATCGTTCCAAATGTGCTTTCTTATGTATTTGTACATATATTTCTATTCATTTGAACTACATATAAAGATAGAAAATTTATTAATTTCTTTCTTCAGTATAATGTGAGAGAATATTGGTATTGAGGTGACACTGTTTCCAGATAGCACACAGGGAGATTTTACTCCTCACTATTAGGCTGTGCATACTCCAGCTGAAGGGGTTCCCACCTGACCCTTTAGTCTTCTCCTCGTAAACATCTTCTCTGTCTTATCTCTATAAGATACTTTTGGCTGTGTTACTTAATGCAGTCACTTCTTTGAGAACAGTCACTACTTTCTTCAGCTACATTGAGATCTTCCCTATCATTTTAGCTCAGTTCCTGCTAACTAACAACTCAGCCATTTTCTGCCTTGCCCGAGGCAGAAGTATTCAAGCCTCACAAGTGGTATTGCAGGTCCTGCTGTGCAGTCCACAGGCTCAAACAGACTAGCCATTTCAAAGGAGAAGTTAAAAAAAACTAGAGGAGAAGGCTTCTGGTCGGCCAGCTTATCTCCTGTAAAGAGCATATCCCAAAGCTACAGAAGTTAACCTGCTGAAGTCTCATCCCAAATGTACAAATGTACACTAAACTCCTGATAGAGGTGCCAGAGAGCACATGTCTGGGCTCTTGAGAAGAGGGTCAGGGAACATTGAAACATTCTGGACTGAGCTCTCCTATGCTAGCATCTCCATGTCCGTGATTTGAGACATACTGTTCATGGGAATTGAGTGATCACAGCCTTCACCAAGAAAGGGTAATGTATTCCAGTCTTCTGACCAGATTCCCTTAACAGTATGGGCACACTTGCCGTAGAACTTGTTCATTTAGAAATCTGTACCCCAGAAATAGTCTTAGGGTCAAACACAAAGAAGTGAACTATCGAGTAGCAAAAGCAAAGTGGAAGAATAGAAAAGTCTATAGCTGAAAGCAAGGCTGTATTAATCAGTTTGTGCTTTGATATAAGGGAACTAAACAGTTTGTTAAAAATGAACATTTTCTAAGAAATGGCACATTTTAATCTTTTAACTACTTTAAATGTATCTGCCTAGTTCTTACAAATCTCCTTGGATAAGAGAAGTTCAAAGCGGACCACTTCCAATGCACTGTGCAGGATGAAGTGCTTTCACAGACTTGCTTGGCTTAAAATATACTCCTGAAATTTTTCACTAAGAAGTGCTACATATTATTTGAAGATACTGAACCTACTGAAATATGTGTTGATAACATTCTGACATGTGAGAAAACAGTAGAAGAGCATCATAAAAGGCTAAAATGTGCATTTGACAGGACTACAAAACAGGACCCAAATTGCATAGACAAATATGAAACGTCAGGCTCAATAAAGTATTTGAAAGAAGGGCTAAAGAAAAAAATGCAAAGGCAGCAGTCAATTCCAGGCTATTCTAAATATGACAAATCAAAAGACAAAGGAGTATGCAAAGATAGACGGGGATGTAAAAATCTGTTGGAAAATTAATTTTAAACTTGACAACCTTTATTCATGGATGTCAAATACCTGTACAGAAGAATGCACAATGTTACATGAATGTCAGCTTGGATGGGCAGTTTCAAAGCTTAAGGGGTTAATAAAACTCTTTTATTCAGGTATGTTGATAGCAATACTCAAACCTAGTCATTTCTGGATGCTTTAGAAAGTAGCTAAAGCATAGGATGATTACAGAATATTTTGAATGCTGGATAGTTACCCCTATGCATTATAGAGAGTAAGAATTTAGAAGAAAGAAGTTTCACACTTCTACTAATAGAAAGTTGTCAATAACA
>JAUBNY010000281.1:238999-261049 GCA_032275445.1 Crypturellus soui
ACCGGTAGGATGAACTACTAAAATCTTGGCATAGGAAGCTAAAGATCAGAAAGACAGAATGCAATTGTAATTGAGTATGCACTGGATTAAAGACCTTGAAATACATCTTGACTGAAGAAAGTCACAGAATCTGCCAAAATTCATTTAATGACTTTCGAATATGAAAAGACAGCAGCAACAGGTACTATATCTATAATGTTATTATTTAATAATAGATGGCAAATAATATAAATTTAGAGAAACAAATGTTTTCCAGTATTTATTGTTCCTTCTGAAATAGGATTCAATGATTATTTGGCACACTTAAAATCTAATATAGCTTGCTGCAGCAGCATGTGAAGGAAACAAATAAAAGACTAGTCTGGGAGTGAACAAAAATGAAATTCACAAACATTCATAATTACAGCCAGCCCCAATCTCTATTTCAGGCTTTTTGGAGACATGCATTTTTCATCTACTCTTAGTTTTTTATTTTCTTCTTGAGTGAGACAATCCTCAGACCCTCCATCAGCTGGATCTTCTTTAGCTGTTGGAGACTGCATGTGAAAGAGGTTGCCTAATCCACTTCTGTTATTTTTCAAGTAACAGTGTTGACTGCTATCTCAGGCATGTCTATGTTCCTATCGTTAAACCATAAGGGCTTCCTGGAGGCTCAAAAGAGTTTGCAAAGACACCAAATTCTTAATTATGTTGTCAAGGAAGCAGAGCCTTTCACTTTTAACCTGAAGAAGTTCATAAATTATAACTATCTGACGATTAAATCCAGAATTAATGAACTTAAGTTGCAGTTATATTATGTACTAGCAGCAGGAATTCTAGGGGAAGGAACAGAAAAAATAACCCCTGAGAGAAAATTACTATGCATAATGATGTAGTTTGTCCTGCTCTGTCCTAGGAAGCATCACATTAGGTTATGAAGTGCTGAATATGTACTTAATCTAGTCACTGAAATGTGAAATTGAATAGAAAGCATGCTTGAGAAGAAGAGCTTCCTGCCAGAAACATTAAAACAGTCTAGAGTCAGTGCTGAATTGTGTACGTGTTACCATATATATGTGTTTGTGTAAATGAAGCTAAAACACACAGAGCCATCACATGATTTTTTTTCCAAGATAGGGGGTCTGCATGTGGTTACCCATTTTTTCATCTTTTTTCATCTATTGTAAAGATGGAAAAGCTGTTTTACTGAGTGGTGAAGGGAACTGCTACAAGTTTCATGGTTGAACTAATTTATAGTCCAAGACAAAGCACTGTCTGACGGTCCCAAGGACAAAGCAGAATATATCTGGTGTACAGAGCAGGCCAGCAAATTCTCTGGTAGATATATGATAAAAAATCACTGTAAAAAATAGTGGCAGAGGATTGAAGGTTGTGTGGAACAAGTATTTCTTTGGATAAAAATCTACTGAAATAGTGCAATGTTGTAAACCTTACAAACTGGGTCTCGAAACAAACTTTGAAGATTTAGGTTCGCTTTAGATTGATAGAAAATATAATAAATATAAATAAATATAAACATAATACAGTAAACATAGTAAAATGTTCTTGTTCTGTCTTGTTCAGATTATGGGTAGTAGTGCAGACACATGCAAATAATGCATAGCTAAATTAACTAAACGCTTCCAACTTCAGAAAAACAGAGATATGGAATAGATATTTCACCTGTTTTACCAGTGCCTGCTTGAAAATCAATAACAAATATATCTTCTAAAATTCTTTTTTAGAAAAAAGAAGATCTAAGATACCAACATAGAACAGTTGGAAACAGCTATTTCCACAGGTTAAAAAAAAAAAAAAAAAAAAGCACAGAGCACACTGGAGCATCAGCAGGTCTGAGGTGATAAAACACGGTCAGCTGTTTGAGGAATAACTGCTAGAGGCCTCTCTGTAGCATTAATAAGCTTTTAAAGTCAATATGAGATATCACAGGGAGCCAGGGTAAAGATTTTTAAATGGTTATAATGCGCTAAGACAGTCAAGTGCCACTAAGATTTCAGATATTGTCATTTTGTATAAATGGAATTTTACAAACAACATAATCACAGAGAACCCACAAAGGCAGAATTGCCTTAGTTTAACCTTTAAAAACGGAAGTGGCAATTTACTCACAATGTCATTTTTAACCACCAGGGATCTTGCTTTTATACTGCAACTCTTTGAATCATTGAGAATATTAAAAGAGAACACGTAGATCCAAGGTCAGCAAGACCTGATCAGACTAGCAACACATAAAGATGTAATGTGTGAGAAAAGTATCATTTAAATGTTTAGAGATGAGCAACATTTTGTACAATTATGGGATGCTCATAGCTCAACACGAGGAAAACTCAAAACCCAAACCCGTTATAATAAAGTCAAAATATAAACGAGCCAGATAAATTGTGATATTAAGTGTTATATTTAATGCAGCATAACTGAATCTGATTGCAACATACTGAAGCTAAGGAGAAGGGCATAAGAGAATATAACCATTGTGGCAAGATGCGAAGTAGAGCAGGTGCCTCAGAATATGAGAGGTGCCAATATGATCAATTCCAGGCCCATAAAAAGCAAAGGATTATAATAAGTTATACTAACGTATTAGAAAAATAGTCATACTGTGTAGTAGTAGTAGAAAACAATAAGTTTTTCAACATATTAAGTATTGGAGAAGAAGAATCCAAAGACAAGTCTCCTCTCTCTTTTAATATATTGATGTATTTCAAGTTACAGAAAAACAAAATCTCACATCTTTTGTGCTTCAGGCCATTAGATGCCTTTTTTTTTTTGTCATTGCTGATCACTTAGATAAGAGTTTATGAAAAAAGTCTTCGCTCTCCAGTATATTTGTCTGTATGTATGCCTGTGAGGTGATGTGTGTATATGCAACCGTATGTGCATTGTAGCTAGCATGTGTGAAGATCACTGTTGATAACAGAATAATAGCATTTGTTGAATTTATCAATCTGTAATTGTGATAAAATTACTGTGACTGCACTTCCTGGGGTTACATGCTTCCAAAAGCATCCTTTCTTCAGCTCCTAACAGTTTCACTCAATCACATGTGCATGAGGATTAGGGTTAGGAGGAAACAAAGCTTTTCCTTAACCCTTGGCTTTTTATTCAGGCACTTATTTCTGACACTTTACTCCCAAAGGTCAAATTTATTTTCTGTCTGAATTAGTTACTAATAATTGTCCCCCATCAACAAGACCTCATTTTGCATTGCCTTCAATAAAAAAAATCTGTCAAACTGTCCAGATAAAGAGATGGAATAAAAATAAAAATATAAAAAAATCAAACAAATCTTCCAGATTCAACATGAGGAAACTCTGCTAAACTGGCACTAGTTTAAGCAAACAGATTGCTTGACACTTTGTAATCCCACCGGTAACAGCATCCACAAGTCCTTTTGCTTACTTAGCACGTCCTGAACATTTACAAAAACTCTAATATCTCTGCCTATTACTGAAATTGCCTGCTACTTCCTGGGGTAAGATTTTGTTTACAGCAATTGTAACTTGTACAAAAAAGCTGTGTGGATGGAAATTTTGTTTAACCGCAGTTTACCTCAGACTGTCTTTTCTTCTTTTCTCTACTCACTGCGTTGTTGGTCCCTGAGTCCCACAGGTGGGAAGGGCCCTTGGAGCGCTCTGGTCTGGCTCCCAGCTCAAGGCAGCACCAACACAGGGGCTCAGGAGGACGAACGCCGGGGACGGGGCGATGCCAAGATCAGATTTTTAAGATGTGCCAAAGACAAAGAAAATTCTTATAAGCTCAACCTAAAATACTACTCAAATATAAATGTTTGGTTTCAGTGTTAGGTTAACTTTTTATTAACTTCCCCCTCCATTCCAACTAGGATCATTTTTTAAACACAAATTCCTCTCAGAACAAACCAAAAGATGAATGTTTCAGTTAGAAAATTCTGAGTGATAATATGACAAAACTTCGTGGAGAAAATATTTCAGTTAGAAAATGTCAAAGACAATTTACTTTGATAACGTCAAAACAATTTTCACCTAACACTATTAATCAAATCTTCCTAAATTTCCAAATATCTTGGTTCCCCCAAAAATGGCAGCTTCAAGTTTTAGAAAAAAATCCTTCTAAAACTACAATTTTCCCCCCATTTTGCATAGTTACAGAATGTGAATGAAATCTTGATAACAATGATTTTTTTCTTCCCAATGTCCCTGCTAGATGAGGGTGAGATTAAAACACTGAACATAAGTGAGGGTAATAAGGCAATAAGTAGAGTAATCCAGGTGTCCAATATAATGCCTATGGCCTGATCCTTTAGACTATCTCAAGTTATATAAAAATTCATGCTCTTTATGTATTTTCCATTGATTTCAATTACCACTGAATGCACTCAGCTCTTTTGTAAATCACATCCCAAGGCTTCAAAACCTGAACACCTGCTAAAATGTTATTCTAAATGACTTGGTCAATGTCATATGTAGGTATTTTGGCAGAGACAGGGATTTACAAAGAGCTTTAGCATAAATGGTCACACTGTCTTAAGCAAGACATTCTCCCTCCTTGTCATTTTGTCCTGTGCTTTTGCTTGCTCTAAACCCTGATATTTCAGTAATCCCTGAGGTAGAATTGACCAAATAACAATTCCTTTCTGACACCGACTTGTCCACACCCAGAGGAGGTCTGTGGCATACAATAAATAAGTGACTTATGAAGAAAAAAAAAAAAAACTTGTGGTTATATAATTAAATGTTCCTTCATCGCATATGATTTTAAGGTGAGCTATTACTAACTTCCAAGTGATTTACTTCATAACCTTAGGAACAAACCTTTAAATTAGCCTGTCATGTGTGCATGTGTGTGCATGGGATTGTGTGTGCGTTACAGATCTCCCCCTCTTTCTAACAGCAGCCCTCCCTTTGTAAGGGAATACAATAAGCTGTATGTTATCTCCTCTTACGAATCCATATCTGAACACCGCTTTGATGATTCATGCACTTTTCTATTCCTGCACAGTTACATTCCAGATCTTTTCTTGCTTTCATTATTTTTAGAAAGGAATCAGGCCAAGTCTATACTGAATAACATAAATAAGTCTATGACATTGTATAGGCAGATTTTGCTCTGTATTCCATGGGAAATTCTTTTCACTTGTAAATATAATCATTGGGTGAACGACATAGATTTGACAATTCAGAAAAATGAAATGGAAAGCCTATTACTATGAAGATGTCTGCCCAGCTCCAGAGGCTGTGGCCGATATCGAAACACTTTGGGGAAGAGGTAGTTAATCCCTACCTCAATGGACAGCATTGAGATATTGGCCAGCAGGGAGGTAATGTTGGGCTTAGTTTGGTTTTCACTGTTCATTGAGCATTTAATTGATTCCCAGGGATTGCTCCACACTAGAATTAATAATTAAGTGTTCTTATTTACAGGTGCATCAGTTTGGACTTGTGAAAAATGTGCCTTGCATATGCTGCCTGCCTGGTGTCGTATGATCCCTGTAGGAGGGCTTGCAGGTCCCTAAATGCAGGTCTCCTTAATTAAAGTTCTGTCATTATCTAAAAGTGCTTTCTAAGTATCAAGTCTCTGAAATAAAATCCCCAATTTCCTCTTATCAGATGCATATTTATTTCTCCATATTTTCACTCTAAGGACCTCTGATATTCTCAGCTTTAATAATCTTTTTTATTTCTTTGCTAATACTATGAGATGCCCTCAAAATTCCCAACATTAATGCCTGGAAGAAGTCTGGCGCTGACTTCCACTGATGGTAGGAAAGAGTAAACTCAGAAAATGTAAGTGAAATGAAAGAGGATATAGAGCTAAATAAAAGTAAAATGCAGATCTCAAGACCTCAGGAAGTTTAGCTTCATTTTCTGAGCTAGATATAAAAATTCTCAAAGAAAATGCATATTTTTTTCCTGAAGATCAACTCAGTTTAAAAAAAAATGTTGATTTAATTATCTATGTGAGAAATACAGAGCAAAGAAAGTACTGCTTAGGGCATAGCAATTAGCAGAAGAATGATGCTTGGGTTTTATTTGTTTTTGTTTTTCTTTTGCCTTCCTTTTCATTGTTGAATTTTGATTCTCATTAAAAATTCAACAGTCATTTTCTTCAAAGTACAAAATCGGAGAAAAATAGCAGAAATGCAGTTTAAACCTTGATGTAGAGTGCTGTGTGTTTTGATAGTTCAGATTTGATAAAGTGGTAAGAACTCATCTCCTTCAGATCCATCTTGAATACTACTGAAGTTAACAAACAGATTTTCTTTTTAACATTAATAGGATATAGACATTTGGACTGTCCATGAGATCAGGACGTTTACTTTCATGCTTTTCTGTACCGTGTTTGTTGATGGTCTACCACCATTTTCTCCTGCTTTGTTTTTCCTTAACAAGCAAGATTTCTAGTGAGTTAAATGTTTGCCATAGTAAATGACTGTAAAATAGGTACTATGCTTAGGCTGATAAATTTGTATGATAATTTTGCAAAACTTATGCTAAATAATTCATAAGCAGCACTGTCCAGAAATATTTTTCCTATCTCTCTGTATTGACTGCTACAGACTGCTTGCATGACTTTGTTGCTATGTACTTCCACCTCCTCAGCACAAATTTAAAGCTGCTGGTCTTGACTCACAGTAATATTGTGAGAAGAAAATCAAATTCCAGCTACTTTCATCAATACAGACATATTTAAGGAAGGGATCCAACAGGAGATTACAGTTGATAAATGAACACCTTTGACATATTGCTTATGGCTATGCTAAAGAAATTGATTTTCAGGTGAGTTGTATAATGAACAGTCTAACTTATAAAAACCACAGAATGTATTGCTATCTTCTATTTGTTATCAACAGGAGTTTAAAAAAAAAAAAAAACAAGTACATTCTATGTGCTAGGTGCTGGTTTGTACTATTTCAGCTCCTAAGCATGGAAATGAAAAGTGGATACCATCTGACAACTTCCAGTTCATTTAATATCTAACAGAGGCAATATACTTGCTTTTTGATTTTAGGAAGAAATTGAAATAATGGAAAAAAGTCAGAGGAGGATACTGCTACCAGGCTGAAATCCTTTGCTACCACTCAAAAGAGAGCTCATGTCTTTTTCTCACACTGACCTTTACCTTTCCTAATGGTAATGCCCACAAATCCACTATTGCTTACAAGAGTAGAAAAATTCTGTAATTTTGAATAGAGCCTATTATCTGGCAGGTAAATTTCCTTCCTATGTTTGTTGTTCTGCCTGTAGGGATCAATTTTCAAAATAGCACATGGAAAATGAGGAGAAATTAAGCTACTGTACTTCCACTCAAATCACCAGGAATCAAAGCGCTAAAACATTGGGCACTACTTTGAAAATTTTGGGGTGAGAATCAATTGAGTGGGTACCACTGGTGTCTGGCAAAGGATCTGAATTTGAAGATAATTGAGACAGCATGAGTTCTCTGAACACCAAATTGCAATGGATTCAATCAGGGATCACCCTGTGCAATAGCCATCCCACAGAATCTGCTTTTGGGACAATCCTTGCTACATGAACTCTTCCCTCTGTGAATCACCGTTACCACTCACCAATCAAATGAGAAAAACTTGTCACACTGTTATACTCTCTGCAGTGGTCTCTGTGAGTCAGAATCAATTTATCAAATGGGATAAGTGTATAGAATTCTCTATCTGATAAAAATGAATTCTGGATAATACCAGAGCAGGTAGGTATTTATGGATAGTTGTTCCCTTCTTTATCTGGGGAAAGGATAAATTGAAAATGAAATCCCAGAAACAGACTGATTTCCAAGGTGGACTTACCCTTGCGAACTTTTCTTAAACAAAAAAAATCAGCATTACTCTTCACACGTGAAAGAGAGAAAGAAGTTTGCAGCATCTTTTTTTTTTTGTTGTATCTTGACATTTGATACGATCCTACAGTTCTATGATACCACAAAGAGATTGCTTATCCCTTAAAAATACTCTAATTTTATATGTTGGCAAACACCATACCACATGAGAAATATAATATAATATTGAACAATAATGAATCCTGAACAATAATGCACTCACAAAACACACCTTGTCTGAGGTTGGAAAGTGCTATATTTCAAAAAAGAAATAATACGGTTGGTTAAAATCATAAGATATTGTAAGGAAAATAATTGTTCGTGTCTGTTTGTCCCAAAAAGAACTTACTCTTTCTATCAAACATTTTAACACAATCATAGGACTGCTTGAAATCTATAAAATATATGGCTTATATAGCCATTTTGTAGACCTTTTCCACAGAGAGAAAATTAGATACCTTTTCTTTGACAGATGCTCTTCCCTAGTTTATATAAATTGCCATGAATTTTTTAATTGAATAACAACCTACATTAGTAGCATCTAATCAGGAATAAATGCTAACAAATATGATGACCTAACTCAACTAACCTAACCTAACTCAAAACCCATATGGCGTTTTCCTATTTTTTTCTGAGGGATTTGGATCTGCTTGAGAACCCAATAGCACTTAACAGTCTAAAACTCCTTATTCCTCCTTTGGTTGTCCTCCCCAGCTTTTCACAATGCAAACAGTAAGTGACATCCAGTTTCGGTGAAGGCACGGAGTGAAGTACTGGAAATGAACATCAAGTTGGAAAGGAAGGTCATAATCTGCCAATAACTTGAATGGAAGTATTTATAACAAACTCCTTCCTCTTTCAAAAATACCTGAATGCAAAAAGTAAAAACTAAATACTAAAAGGGAACTTCTGCTGAATCATAATATGCCACAGCTGCAACTTGGACCCTACCCTACACCAATAAATTTTAGAGTCAGAAAATACTAGCCTATTTTTATATTTATAAGGAAGTCTTGTTAGAGAATTTGCAGAGAGTACAGGTATTTATTACTACAGGAATTTAAATATATTACCAAGTGTGAGTATTATGGCATCTTTTCATCTAATAGAGAAAGTTGCAAGATGAAGACATGTCACTTTTGATACTAAGCCAGTGCTGAAAAAAAATCCACATAGAGAGGCCTCTATAGCTCTCCAGAGATTAGCTGCTTTCAGAAGTTTCCCTTTAGACCATTATTACATTACAAGTTCAGGTCACCATTCAGCAGAATATTTAAGAGCACACTTAAATCCATACTTATTCATCAGCCCACTTAACTTTAGGCAAGTATTCAAGCCCTTCCAAAATCAATATGACTTAAATGTCTCACTGATTATGGATACACATCTCAGCTGGTACTCTGGCTCTATATGCCAACACATCTTGTTTCTCTTCTGCATTTCAGAATACGGAATATGTATTGCCGTTGTTACCAATAATGTTGCATTTGGTAAAATATATATAAAAGTAGATAGTATTTGTGTCCAATATATTTATATTCTTAATGACCAAAAAGTTTATGGAAAATGTAAGTCTAATATAACATTTCTATGATATTTTTCACAGCACTTCACAGAATCACAGAATGCTTAAGGCTGGAAGGGCCCTCTAGAGATCACCTAGTCCAACCCCCTGCTCCAGCAGGGACACCCAGAGCACGTGGCACAGGGCGGCATCCAGGTGGGTTTGGAAGATCTCCAGAGAAGGAGACTCCAAAGCCTCTCTCGGCAGCCTGTGCCAGGGTCAGCCTGTGTCAGCCTGTGCTCTGACACCCTCACAGGAAAGAAGTCCTTCCTCACATGGAGGTGGAACTTCCTGTGTTTCAACTTGCACCTGTTACCCCCTGTCCTGTCACTGTCCACCACGGAGAAGAGTTTGGCCCCTCACAATCCCCCCTCAGGTACTTGAACATGTTGATCAGCTCCCCTCTCAGTCTTCTCTTCTCCAGACGAAACAGGCCCAACTCACTTAGTCTTTCCTCACACGATACATGCTCCAGTCCCTTAATCATCTTTGTCGCTCTACGCTGCATCCTCCCTAGAAGCTCAATGTCCTTCTTGTCCTGGGGAGCCCAGAACTGCACCCAGTACTCGAGGTGCGGCCTCACCAGAGCTGGGCAGAGGGGCAGGATCCCCTCCCTTGACCTGGAGGTCTAGGTCATCCTGGAGGTCGACCTGGACTTCCACATGAAAAATTTTCATTCCCTTTTAAATAAACACCTACTCTCAAAATTTATCCATGTAGAAATTATATTGCAATAGTTGAAAAAAACAGCATATTTTAAGCTGACTCAGGAGTGATTTAATCTGGTTTTGAATTAAAGTATCAGTTCTGAGAGCAATGGAATACATAGAGATGAAAATAGAGTAGGACAAAGACAAAACCTGTTTACGAGTGTTAATTTGAATATGTTTCATTTTACTAGTTAAATATAGAGCCAAAAAAGTAAAGTCTTTCATTTTAATTTTCAGTATGAATGTTTTTTAATGGCTTACTAGAAGAGGTTCCTCACAGAACACCCTAAAAACAAAGAAGATACACTGAGGTTGAGAGAAGACATCGTTACTATTGGTAAGGGAAGTAGAAGGTTCAGTACCACAATACCTTTTTTTTTGGGTTATATATTTTTAATAAAACTGGTTTGTAGCCAGGAGATAGGGAAGGATGCATCAGTCAGGGAAGCAGAAAAAGCTTTGAAAAGACAGACCAGAAAACTATGAGAACTTTTCAAAACAAATAATCCATAAACAGCCAAAAAATAAAGGAGTCTTTCAGCTTTATATGATTCTGCTATAAATTGAATAAAACTGCAGCAGAAGTGGAGTAAAACAACTGTCCTTTGTTTGGGATAAACATCAAAAGCAGTTTTACTTCTTTATATAATAAAATAGCCAAATTCTCTACAAAAATCACTTGCATTAGTCACAGAATGAGCCTAAGACTGGTTTCTTCCAATTGTGTTTCAGAAACTTCCCAGTGAATTATTTTCTGCAGTTCTAAAACCTGTATAAGCAACAAGGAACAGTATGCAGACAGTATGCTCTACGAGTACCTTACTCCTGCAAACTTGAACAGACTTAATCATCAGCTTTGCAGTTTGCAGGTACAGCCAAAAAGTCATTAAAAGACCAGATCTTCTACCCAATGTTATACTGTCAGCAATAGGAAAAACTCTGTGTTAAATAGCATTAATAGCAATAGTGAAGCAGTCAAAATTGAGGCTCTGCAGAATGCATTTGTTGTCCCATGGCAAGAGGCTGAGGCAGCACCTAGCCATGCAATGAGAACCGCAAAGTGAAATAAGGATCCATCACTGGTTATAGTAGGCCTGTTCTTCCTGCATCAGTCTGCCCAGAACTTTAGAAAAACCTAACTAAATGAGACAAAAAGTCCATTGCGGCTGCAAAATGAAATAAAAACACTTTATTTAATTCTAGAAAAACAGACAAAGCTCTGTAACCGCAGATTACTTATATAAAATTGGCATCATTGAAAGTCTTTGAAAAAAAAAAAAACTACTTCATTTATTTGAAGCTTTCCATGAATTACTACATCACCACAGAATAAATAACTGCTAAAGAGACAGGAAAAATTTGTTTTCAAACAACTAAATGATTTGTCTTAATTACATAACTTCCCCAAAGAGCTTTTTTTTTTTTTGCTAAGTATTGCTATAATACACAGAAAGAGCTTAGATTAGCTGAAACAAGAAATCTCAAGAGACTGTCAGCATTGCCAAACCCTTGTAGCAGCAGCAAGATCTGTAGAGTTATTGAAGGTATGATACAACAGTTTTTAACCAGCTATTCACTGAGCTGTACTCCTCACCCCTGCATGGTATTGTGCACAAGAACAGTGTTACACAGAGTTTCTTGTCTTTCCCCTACTTCTCTTTATTCATGAATACTCCACTAAACTTCTTAGAAAAGTTCTTGAGCAAAAATCTATTCATGCAATATTCTATCTCTGATCTCTCCCTCACATCTTCCTTTTTTCCTACTGAGCAAGAAGAAGAAAGAAGCCTAAGCCTACAGCTGCTGTCAAGAACATGGGACTCTGAAGAGGCTATTAATTGCTTTTGCCCTGCTGACACCACAAGGCACATTAGCACTGTGCTTTGGGGGTGCTTCAAGAGTCCTTGCTGTCAGATTACCACATGAGTTTCTTGAATATTTTATCAGGCTCACATTTCTATATTTCCCAGCTATTTGCCATGTGTAGGATATTGGTAGGAACTATTCCAGCAGAGCTAGCAAGGAATACAGAGAAGCCATTTGGAGAAGACGACAATGAGGGCAAATGTGCAAAACACTGTTCACCTTTACATAACTGGACAAATAGCCCAGCTTCCTGCTCCCTGCCTGAAATGGGAGGGAGCACCAAAAGAGCAACATGCTTTTGCTTCTTATATTTTACATAGAAAAACAGAGCTCAAAAGAAAGAAGAGCAATGAGCTACATCCATCCAGTTCCTCTGTCCTAAGGAACAGTTTCTCTGTTCTTCATTGTCCAGTCCAATGAAGAATTAAAATCCGTGCAACTCTGTGGGGCTTCCTGGTGTGAAAGAGCACAGAGAGGACTGACAATAAAATGAAATTGTGAAAGGATGTGTTCAACAAGGCAATCCTCTGACATTGACAGAGAGCACTGGACCGAAATACAAATCAAGATCCTTTTAGTTCTCTTCATTCTGTTTTTTTCAATGTTTTCTTTTGGGTAGTCTGATAACTCAAGGCCTTGCAAACCAACATCTTCACAAAGCTCACTGCGAACCAGTCTAAAATGGCTAAGAAATTGCCTGGAACTGTTATAAACTCCCTCCCAGCCAAAATGTTCTTCTAGGATGCAGTAAACAGTTTTTAGTCATACACTTTACAGAAGTTTGAAAGAGAAAGTGGAGAAGGAAAATCACATTCAATAACAAGGGCATATAGGTACATAAAGTCTCAGTGTTCATACTGAGAACTCAATGTGTATTGTATGGGCTCCACACAAGCTTATTTTCCTGTGTACAGCACAGAAATGGCAGTTCAGAGCATAAATCTGGGAGAGTCCTGGTGCTCCACCTAACCTGCAAGAGCCAGGAAGCTGTCTGAGCTCCAGCACTTGGCTGAATATGCTGCTCAGGTCCTGCTTGCGATGGGGACAAAATCCAGGATGAACCTTAAAGGACGGTTTAGACCATGCGGTTTAGACACAGTCTAAAGTGCCCAAGCTCACAAAGCCACAGCAAAAAGAGAAAATGTCCAGTGAGCGCAGGTAAGAAATGAACTTCAGGGACAACGATCCAACCAAAAGCAGACAATTTCAAATTTTACTATAGGACACTGGATTAAACTAATTCAAATTATTAAGCAGCCAAAGAAAGATCCGAGAAAACTAACCAACTGATGTGATGTTCTAAGTCAGAAAAAAAAAAAAAAAGTGATCTTAGTCCTCCTGTTCTACTTTTTAGAAGAGCAAAAATATACATACAAACATCTGTTTCTCACATCCTGGAGTCTTTGGGATACATGCAGAACTGAATTAGCACAGTTACATGACTGAACACAGGAGTTGTATGCCTACACTCCTAGCTACCTCTAGAATGTCTGTGTTGGACAGCACAGGTTCTCTTGGAAATGCTATAGCCAAACAATTTTGTTGTATTAGTTACACCTGCCATCTATTTGCATTTCTATCTAAACATCTATTTGCATTTCTATCTAAGGTTCTTCTAAAAATCTTTACATGCCCAAAACATCTGGATCAGCAATGCGCTACCACCGATGGCTCCCAGCCAGTTCCCACATGGCACCCTGGGGTGTGCAAGGTGCTCAGATTTACTGTTTGGGAAAAATGTGTGACCCAGAGATACAAGCAAAATCCTGAGAACTGCTTAGGCTCTACTAGCACTTACAACTCCCAGGAGGAGTCATGACTCACTGTATTTCTTGGGGTTTGCTATGCAATTTTTATCTTCTATGTGTTTGACTGAAAAAAATATCAGCAGTTTTGTTGCTTCTGCTCTAAAACTTGTGGTAAACAAGTGAATTTATGAAGAGAAAAAAAATCTTTCTTTACTGGACTGAATGTGTTGTTCCACAGCATTTGTATGTTGCTCCACTCTGAATATCATTGTAAAGAGATATACTCTGTAGCACCCAAAATGTGTTGAACACTAGAATGATTTGTCTTCTGTAGCTCCATTATTTCAACTTTATTTTATTTTGGGGGCTGGAAGGGGAGGGTTCACTGCTCTTCAGAGCTTAGTACAAATGCAGCAGCCCACCAAAACTGTAAATGTAGGTTGCTTGGCAACTGCTTTTAAAGAGTGTTATTTGCTCTCAAAGAGACAAGCTGTTATTTCTTTCTTTTTTAAAACGAAAACATAAAAGAAGAGAAAACAGGATTAGCACCAGGAAAAGGAATAAGGTAACTGCTTCACCAAATAATAGTGTAAATGGCTTATTATGCATACAGAGTGATGATGTGCAAGGTCTTCCTTGTTACCATAATATGACTTCCAATAGCGAACCTGCAGCAACTAAGTTGTTCTTACAAGAAGTGCAGTCAAGTGGAACTGACATCTCACACCAACTCTCAGAAAAATAAATTATATGCAAGATGATATAATACATAGGGGGAAAAAAAAAAAAAAAGATGCTGGAGAGCAATGGTTAATGAGTTTAGAATTTTCTTTTCCAAAAAGCTCACTATCAGCTGCTTGAGGAAACGCCGCAACTCCTCTCCTTAACACCCCACTTAACTGTTTAATTCCTCAGCTCAGAAGAGAGTATGAAGTGGCTTCTTCTTAGCACTAGCTCATATCTAGCATATAAATCCAAAGCATGGAGCTTAAACAAGCTCAGGCCAGTCTTAAGATGCAATTTTGGTCCTCAAGGAAAATGGCCATCAATCTTCAAAACCATGGTGTTCTAAAGTATATATCACAGAAACAGTATCGCCAGAGAATATAAGGAAATAAAGGAAGAGAGCAGATGGCAGGGGCCTTCCACTGGGATGCCAAGATTTAACAATACAGAATTTTTCAGCACCTTGCGTCCTGCTACATGTTTCAGCCTTTCCTTGTAATACAGATTCTAACAAATGCGGCTAAAGACAGAGGCAATTCTCTGTTTTTTTTTCAGCATCTTAACAAAAGTTAAAAAAAATCATTTTCATAATTGCTTTTAAAATGTGATAAAATATGAGCAAAATCAAGGACAACCCCAGTAAATGCAGCTGCCGGGGCAGATGCCTGGGCTGTGCACAGAGGCGCCCTGTGCTGCGACACAGCTGCAGTGGTCCCTGGCGCCTGCTGTGTCTGTGTCAGCACCATCCCTTCGTGCCCATCTGGACCGTGCCGTAGCACAACACATTTCTCTCCCAGCTCCCTGCCGGGGCCATGCCGCAGCCCGGCCAAACACGAGCAGCACGGGCTGTCTCTAGGAAAGGCCTCGCTGTAGCATCTGATGGGTGCCTGCGAAGCAGCTGCCCAGGTGGGAGCACTGAACAAGTCACAGACTTAAGGAGCTTCAGCAGAATTCACGTTAATTCTTTGGAAAGGAAACTTTTGAATACCCTAGATGAAGCAAGATGGCCACCAATGTCACATTGCAAGGGCGCAGCAAGGTTGGAAGCGGCGGGACGGTTGCGGAGCCCCAGGAAAGCCTTCCCACAGAAGCCTCTCTCTGCAGGGATTCAGCCCCTTCCCTTCCTTCTTCACTCCCTTTTTGAAGTTATTTCAGTTCTTGCTCAAGTGTGGTCCACCCACACAACGGGTTTCTCTAGGTATGGCCTGTGTCTCTTTTTGCCCAGCATAAAACTCATAAACTCCGCTCCTGGAGAGCTCTCCACCCTCTCCTGCACCCACTCTATCTGCCCCTCATTGACCCATCTGTTTCTACAGGATAAAAATAGCCCAAATGCAACGAAACTAGCGCCTTTTTTTTATTCTTCTTTTCCTTTTCTCCAAGCATTGCTGTGGAGATGGCCCTAACCCTGTTGCAGCAGATACAAGCACTGTACAAGAAATCCAGTTAAAGGAGCTGCAGCTACCAGCAGTACAGCCAGCAAGTCTGACTCCAGCCGTGGTTTGACAACACCAGTAGTCGTTTCTAGCTTGATCTAAAAGCTAACAGATGCATAAGTCTGTTTTCTGGCTCATCAACAAAAAAATAAGCAAAGGACTGTTTTGTCTCTTTTAGCACACGTCGTATTCCAGATATGGAGTGAAGAAATTAAAATACAAGCACATTTGAAAAGATTTCTGTTAAAATGATCTTTTGTCCCTATTCTCAGCCTTTTCTATAAAGATCAGTTCCTTGGAGCCTCTTTACTTTAGGAAGGAGTAACTTACAAGTATCAATCCTTACAACACTTCACCTAAATAAGAAAGGTTTAAAAGCCAAAAATATATAAATGTATTTCAGGAATATCCTAAACTTTAAGCATTTTTTGAGCAACATATTATTTGTTTCTGTATTTTTTAATAAAGCACAATATTGGATGTAGAAGAGGACTTAGATATATAATTAGGGCACTAATTGCCATAAGAAGACCTGGATTCTAAATGTCACCTGTTCCAGTTCAGAACAGAACAATATTTAGCAAAGTGCCATGTGCAGAAAGAAATTTCATCAGCAGGATAGATTTCTTTTTCTTTATCTCATGCTGTTTATTATGTTTAACTGAACATTAGAAGTAAATGCTCAGCAGCTAAATGAGATTTGCTGTAAAGCCTGGTAGGTCGGCCAGGACACCAGGCTCCTTTCTAATTACTTTCTAAGGTGTTTATACAAAATGAAACAATCTCAGCTGGAGAGAGTGATGGGCCAGGCCAAGCCATTGCCTGTAAGACAGAACATTAAGTTTTTTAACATAGCTGAATTTCATCCCTGAAAAATGTCAAACAGCCTCAATAGAGAAACACGGGAAAACTTTAGTTCACTGACTCAAATCTGTATGCAGGCTTTCCTGATAACCTTAGATGGCTAACCTGATGACTGGAGTATAGGGAGCATTATCTGTTAACCCTGCCTGTCTTTGCGAATAGCACCCAGCTCCCCAAATGCTTTAGTCAACGTGAAATTATTAATCAAATTTAGTTTGCCCAGTTTAAATCAGACCTAAATTAATTTGGGGTTGACCAAAAGCACTTTTCTGTGAGTCATTCACTGCTTATAATTTGCTGAACCCTAGAGGAGACTGGCAGTGGTACATCACTGGTGTGTAGTGTGCACCAGGCCTAATAGCATCCCTGTTAGAGCAGCTGAAAAATGAACTCTAAATCACTGGTCTCAGCATTCTAAGTATCGCAGTTTGTAACTGCAGCCCTACTGGCCGTTTAATAGGAATCCCAGGAGCTCTTCGGTTTATGGAGAGCCAACAACTTTTTTGGTGGTAAAAACAACACGACACATCGTTAGGGTTGAAGAGCCCCTGCAACTGTTTATTATCTTCTTCTTTGCCTCTCTGTAGTGTCTCTGCAATAGAGAACTGGGGATGTCTGTATCTTTATCCTATCCTCTGCGTTCAGGTTGTGCCTCAACAAAATGTCAACTGAAATTGAAACCCACAAAAACTGTAGTGAAAACGGTTGCTCCAGGCAAACATGTTGCATGACTGTCAGTCCCATTACTTTCATCTTTTCCTCCTGAGTCAATAAATGGCCCCTTTACCTGAATTCTGCATGATTTGGTTTTGCTCAGACATTGAGCATTATGCCGCATCTTGGCTATACTAAGCTGTAAAAAAAAACAGGTAATAGCCTGCTTAAGCGATCATAAAGTGATTCAAATAAATTTTGAATCATCACTTATTCCAGCTGTGTTGCATTGGAGAAATTCTGTATTAGAGTGATGGTTTGGTATAGCTCTCACAAGTCCAAAGTGGAATCGCTTCAGAACAAGTCAATTTGACTTCATATCTTCATTGATCTTTGTTTCTTTTTAATCCCTCTATAGAAGAACAATTTTCCAGACAGAATTTCTTAAACATTTTTAATTTCTTTGATGGATACCAAAAACAGATTCTGATTCCTGTCCTTTATATTTTCAACCAATTTTTGGAGATGACAGTCATTTTAGGATAGAATTTTCTCCTGAAGCAAAAAAATAAGATGCACTCACCTCAGAAAATGGATTAAATGAAATGTCTTTCCTGATCTGGTTCCAACAGTAAAAGAAAGAATATGTTTTCTGATATATATTGCAAAATGCTTCTTACATGAATGACCCAGAGACTTGATTTCTTTTCTTTTTGATACTAAAAACACGTAAAATGGCCAACAGTACTGTTAAAGAGAAGATCATGTGAAACATACATTTGCATTCCAGCGGAGCAGGGTGGGCTTTTTGGTTGTCATTCTGAAATTATTTTTTATATCTCTCTATCAAAAAAAAAAAAAAGTAAAAATCTTTACTGCAACTACAAGAGATAACATCAAAGATTGAAGCATGATACTGTGATCCTACGTAGTTTTGTCATTATTGCACCAATGACAACCAACAATAATGCCACTAGAAAAGCTTTTTATAACCACTGCTAATAGAGTAGCATCTGTAATCATCACAGCTAACTTTTTTAATTTCTTGGTGTGTTTTGTAAGTATTTAATGGTTATTCCAGACATCAGCACAATGGAGAGGTGCATATGCATCAGACGGGCAACTGAGCAGCTGGGCTGCTGCCAGGCCTCTAAACACAGCAGTGGTAAAGTTACAGGGATATTTCGATTCAATTGTGTTTTAATCTAAAGCAATATGCAACGGAGGTGCACGAGGGCCTCTGGTGAGAAGTAATGAACTGCTTTTCCTTCTGAGCAAGCCATAACTGACTCCAATAAAGCCAGCAGTGTTTCGTCAGTGTGGTCCTTATGTCAGTCAATCAAATAGCAGGCACCCTGATCCCAGACATGCTTCTTCTTTGCTAGAACTGTCAATAACATTAGGAAAAACATAATGTGTAAAGCACTTACTTTTCAGAAAGCAATTTATATTTCTACAGTTATTACCAGAATCAGCCTCAGCTGATTCTGGTAGTCTGCTCAGCTCTTTATAACACATGTGCGTTGTAGTAAGGGTCAGATTCAGACCGCTTCTTCTTATATTATTCATTTAACTTTTGTATTGTATTGCCTTAAGGGAAAGAGAAGGATAAAGATGAAAAAGGCAGGAGTCAAAAGACAAAAAGACCAGAAAATAGACAAAGACCACGGTGATTATAAGTACCCAGGTTAGAATTCAAGTGTAGTCGAAATAGGTGTAAATGTTTCTACAAGGGCTGTTGAAGCCCCTCAGCGCAGCCTGAGCCATCCTCCCGGCAGGGGATGCTCCGCTCCGGGCAGCCTGTGGTCCCAGGGCACCTGCTCCGGGGTGCCAACCCGGGCAGGACCTGGAGCGCTACCCTTGGCCAGCAGGAGGCTAATCCTCATGGACAACATCCACCTCTGCACAGTAACCTACTGGTACGGGCGCTCACGCCTCGGGAGTGGAAGAAGCTTGGCTTCATGATGTTGCTCAGCCTAAGAGACTGTAAAGCCCTGCACTGTATATCTGAGGTGTGTTTCAAGCCCTTGGTGAAGCCAAGTATTGGGTAGGCTCAAATTCAGGAGCTTCAGATACAACAAAGTCTGAGAAAGAGTCTAAAAAGGAGATCACACAGGTAGAGTACAGAAATGGACTCCACCTGCAACTAGGCTTCTAAGCTGAAGGAGAAAAACTACTAGTTTTTGCTTGGCTTATACATTTTAGATGGCTTATACATTTTATAACACATTATGTGAAATATGAAACAAGTCAGGATTTTTTTTAAATTAAAACTATTCCATATTGAACTTTACAATTATGTATTCACTACAGCAGAGGAGAAAATCAGAGAAATTGTGCAGCTCTCCATAGCATGAGATTTGGGGCATATTTATAGAAAGTGGAAAAGGTGCCTGTGTGGTAGATTCAAAACCCAGCCAGGCAAAGAGGAGAAGTAATAAACATCTGTGACATTCAAAGCAAATGCCCTGATTGCTGAGTGCTTAGATGCAGCAGGCATTTGGGTCTGCACACCACTTGCTGGCAGGTTTATGAATCTTGTGTCCCTTTGTGTCCTTTCTGCTATTATAAGTGTCTCCAAGGGGAAAGTACATAAAGTGGGAAAAGAAAGTGTTTGGACAGAAAGTTTCAGAAATTTCATTTTCCCTTAGGCTGAAATTATATATCTGGCTTAACCTACATTTATAAATTGCTTCAGATTCTTATGTACCTTTATTTTAAAGTCAGCACTGATTGAGCAGAAAAAAAAATCAATCTAATGATAGTCACTTGGCATTGCACAACATAGATGTAAAATCTTTTTACCATTTTCACTTGGCAGTGTTTTGTTTCTACTTAAAAACTAATTCTTAAATGACAAGATCAATCAACAACTGGGGATTCCGTAGTTCAAAGGACTTCAGCTGAACTGTAGCAGTAAAATTATAAAGTACCCTCTTTGGAATTAACAGAAAAAATGACCTCAATGTGTACTACATGCCTGCTCCCAAAACATTAATATTCATTCGAAGTCATTAATTACTTGCAGTTAACTTAACCTTCTTCCAATAGGAAGCATATTTATTAGCAAACACATTTTGTACTACTTCAGTGATTCCACTTGAGGCTTAAATAAAGGGTTTATGTTTCTATACTGTTTTGACTTTTGGATGACATTCAGATTTACTAGAGATTTTATAGTGAAATACCATCCCTGACTGCAATGTAGCTGTTGTACTTATTATCTTACCAGTCACAGGCTATACTGAACACGGATTTGCACTTCAGGTTAAGTAAAAGGTGGTAACAGGCACTGTCTGTGGATAATGAAAAAACACACAGGAAAAAAGACACTCAAATTAACACAGTGCGTAAGCAATGATCTGCAATAAATCTGGTTGCAAAGTATGGACTGAAGAATTTTCTGATGATATAAAAATCCTTTAATTTGAGGGATTAAGGGGAAAAAAGGATGACAAATCCCTGAGTTGGATGCTTAAAAAGCGTCCTTTGCTTTTTTCTTGAAAAACACATGTGCAAGGGGATCATTTTCCAGGCTTCCGAGTTAATGTTCCATCAGAGTACAGAAGGACATAGTGCTGCCTCCAAACCAGAGGAGTCTCCAAGCTCCTGGGGCCACAGAGCAGCAAAATGAAGCAAAAGTTTCCCTGACTGCTGCATCTTTCAGGGGTAGCTGCTCTCTTCTGCAATCCGCTTTCCAGTTCAGAAATGCTCATCAGTTTTTCAGCACAAAACAGAAACTACATAGACTGTCTCCAGCCTTCCAATCTTGGTTTATAATAAAGAAGTCCTTTCCTCGTCCCACCTGAAATTTTAGCAGTGCATGCAATATGTAACAGTAGAAACAAACAAGTACCAAGTGGACAACAGCACCAGAGTGTGGTTGTCTGAAGGCACTCAGATTAGGGAACCAGCTTTAAAAGAATCTAAATCAAATTAAGTATTTGGCAAAGCACAGCCAATTCATCAACTGGAAGCACATTTCACAGAAGACAGTGGCTGTTCATACTCCATGCTTGTATTGAATGTTAACTTTTGCTAAGTGCTCAGTGGAACAGGTTTTCCTTTCTTTCACAGCTCCGTTGTAGAAGTAATTGTTGAAAATGCTACTGAGGTGATACTACCAGAGTGCCCCACTAGTTTTTCTTAACTGTCATCTTTTAGCTTTTCAGGATTAGCCATTCAAAAGCAATCTGCTTCTCTTCTTAAGGATTTCTCCTGCTGACATGAACATTTGCATGACAGTAAAGAACAGGCACTGACTGACACTATGTTGAGACTCATATAACCGTCACATTATACTCGATTAGAATAAATGTCATCGTCATACAGGAATGTAACTCGCTCACTAAGCCTTCTGCACTACTGAATTGTAATATTTACTGAAGACAAATAGGATATCCTACTTAGAATTAAGCATTTTTAAGTTTTGCTTGTACGCTGTAAATAAAGAAAAACTATCTCTTATCTTAAAATATTATGGAAGTTGAAAACTGATAATTCTGTCCTCTTTATGATTTCTGATGAAGACAAAATTGAAAATATACTGAAAAATATATTCCAGCGTTGAGGCAAATATTTCTCTCTTAGACGATATGTGTTTGCTAGGAACAAAATTTTTCAGACAATTAGGTTTCCTACTTTGACAGGTTAACTGTATTTATGATATATTC
>JAUBNY010000281.1:261149-286285 GCA_032275445.1 Crypturellus soui
TAATTTATGGTTATATCAGACTGTGAAGCATTGCAGGTGCACTTGAGAACAGAGTAAAAATCCAAAATAATCTTGACAAAATAAAAATCAGTCACTAATTACAAACTCAAAGTAACGTCCTCAGGGAGAAATCAAATGTCAAAGTAAATACTGGAAAAAATTGTACTCTGACTGCAAAAAAAATGGATCTGATGCATATAAAGTGAATAAAATACTGAAAATAAATAGGACAACAAAAACAAGTGATGCAAGAAAATATTTCTAGGACAATAACAGGAATCTTGCATGTATGATATCATAACTTACTGTAGTCTGCCTGCTACTTACACATTTCTCACCAAAGTGCTCATTCAGGCATGGCCGTAATGTTCAATAGTGTCAAAAACTGTAGGGCTCCAGGGGAGAGCAACAGGAAAAATTCAAGTTATGATCCAGGAGCAAATGTTTGAGGTACATTTTCCTTCATCTTTTGAAAATTTAAAATTAGAGAAAGACAATATCCAGTATCTAAACTCTGCTAATAAAAACAGAGCTCAAAATTTTGCTTAATTTATATGACTAAACATCTTAACTTATATGATTTAGATTAGGTACTAAGAAAGTCCTTTTAAACAATAAACATTGCAAAATACTGGGGCAAATTAACATTGGAAGTAACGGTTTTTCTTTAATTTCTAGGTACTGTCAGATAAAAATATGTTGGAGGTTGCCTACTTCAGCTTCGGCCTACTACAGCTTAGGCCTACCACAGTGAAAAAAAAAAAAAAAAAAAGAACCAGACAATCTCTTGATTAATTTCAGCCTCATCTGGCAACTATTCCGAAGAGAGGATTTACTTTGTCATCTTGCTTCTGGCCTAGGCTGGTGTGAAGTGCATCAATAAATAAACCTATAATTGTGGTGCTTGCATTTTTGTAGCTAGAGATTCATTCTGAGCTCTTTTATGATGAATGTAGCATCCATAAAACCAGGGAGTATCCAGCAATCTCATTGTGCAGGAGACAACAGAAATGACACAGTGTTTATATCTTCTCCTATCTCTTTTTAATTCAGAAAGAGTGAAGATTCACAACCTAGGTTATTCAGCACTTCCTAAAATTGAAAAGCCAGACATTTATCAATTGCAATCATGTTCTTAAATATTAGGTACTCTTATGGAATATGAGGGAATACTTTTAGAGTGATTTAATCAATGCACTTGAATATGTCTATCAAAATATATATTCGGTGATATTTTTATATTAGCATAGGTTTGTAAATAACTCTCATTTTGCAATATTTATACCTGGGAAGAAATATCAATCTCTTATTTTTACTGTATGTTACACAAACATTCGAGAGACATTTACATAACAACTGGAAGTTATAACATACTTTACTTTTCAAAGCCTTTTTTATTCAAATGGAGAGAGTTCCAATACTCCATATTGTTATGACGAGTAAAAATGTAATGTTAAAGTTTTAAGTATAATAAATGTAAGTATCTGTCAATGTAGAGGACAAAGAGGGCATACATAAATCAAAAAAGTGGTGTTAATCAGCATATTCCCTAATAAACTCAGAGAAAAGGTCAAGAACTTGTTAATGAAAATTGAAAACGATGAGCTGGGAGAAGGCTTTACAAATACTAGTGAAGTTAGAAAATTAATACTACATAAATAGGAGTTATTACAATGTGAATATAAAACAGCAGTGAAAATCAAACTAGAAAGAAAATAGATTTTAAAAGAACACAGCATCACAAAATCTAGCAGTAGTTTCAAACCTCTAGATGGATCAGGAAAGAAGAAATAGATGTGAAATTGGAAATGCAATACATGTCCACCATTATCAGTGGAAATTTCTTATTCATCACAATGAG
The DNA here is from genome assembly GCA_032275445.1 of Crypturellus soui. Classification (NCBI taxonomy): domain Eukaryota; kingdom Metazoa; phylum Chordata; class Aves; order Tinamiformes; family Tinamidae; genus Crypturellus; species Crypturellus soui. The sequence continues at coordinate 263,011 of JAUBNY010000281.1, forward strand.
CTTGTAAAAACAAACAAATCAGGAGATTAGTGCCTTTTATGGAAGGATGTCACATTTACAGAGCTTACACTCTGCATTAACTCTAATTGCAAATGAACAGCTAGACTGGAAAAGAATTGAGATGTATATCATAAGCACCTGACAGTTCAGCCCAAGGGAAATGGCAGAAACCAGCCAAGCCATTGCTTGGAATGATTCAAGCCAGGTTTGCTTTTTATTTTGAAAATTAAAATATTTTAAAATTTAATCTCCATTTATGGTCATCTTCATGTGTGGCTTTTTGTTACTCTCAACAGAATGGATTAAAAAAATTGTTTCTGAAAAAAAAAAAAGATTTTCTAGACACTCTTGTCCATAAGACTATAATAGAATATTGGTATTTCTGCAAGGAGTAATGGAATCTATTATATTGAATATATTCATTATTTGAAGCAAGTAGCATAGGTAGGATCATTTCCAGTTTACCACAAGGTTAACCCTTTGCGGAGTTAAAAGTCCAGTGTATGCAGAAAACTCTGGCATGTGTCAACAACCCCAATCTCTGAACAGTTCATTTGTCTTCAGAGTGGGCTGTTCATTAGGACAGTGGCAATTTCCAAGTAAATGCAGAAAACTTTTCTCAGTCACGAAGACTGTAAAACAGCATTTCTATTCCAATTTGCCTCTCAGAGAGAGAGAAAAAAACCTCATACGGAGTATGAACACCAGTAATGAGGGAAAATATACATCAATAGTTCCCCTCTTATCCCTCAGAGACAAAAGCATAAAGCATCAGCTAAAAGAAAGATAATAGCTTCAGCTAAAACTGTGAGATCAATATAAAGAACTTATGCTTTGGCTATCTAAAACTGAAGACATGACTTGCTTCATCCTGAAACCTACTGGGCCCCTAACAGCTGGTTTGATACTTAGCCAGAGGAGGAATGTTTGTTTAACTTGTTAAAACAATTATAAGGTATGAATTAAAAAGTCAATACTAGGAAGAATAAGCCTCTCACCTATCTTTGGCCTAAGGTGAAAGCAAATGTTACGAATTTCATTTAGAATACGTTTCCAGCCTGAAAAAAAAGAAAAAAAACCTCTGGTAGGAGATAGAAGACATGAGAAGATGTATTGTAATGTATGGAACACAGACATTTATTTTCAGAGCTTTTATGGCAGGTCTCATCCACATATTAATTTTAAACTTGCATATTCTTGAAGGGGAGATATTTTTCCCAGAGCAGACCTCCTCTGTAGGAGAAGTATAGCTCAAGATTCACTGGTGGCTTGGTCAGATCTTAAATCACAGAAAAAAGACATTATATCACGGTATTGATTTTTTCTTTGAGATTTATGCAGGATTTTGGAAAGCCAAAAGAAAGACAAAGAATGCAATGAACCTTCACTGCCACAAAATGAGGTTGCAGGAGAATTTTAATTTCTGTTTTCAGACATAAAGAGGTTGATTATCAGTATACATATAAGTGATATGTTTCTGAGACTCACTGCTAGCCTCAATTTAAAGTCTCCGTGTCTTTGTTTCTGTTCCTATTTTAGTGCATTTTTCTCAGAGAGAGAAATTAGGCTGCTATAAGAAACTCTTAAGAGTGCTGGTTTAAAAATGAAAATGAACTTGTAATTCACTGGAAATTGTCTCAGCTGACAGATCTCAATTCCTGAAGTGAACTGGGGAAACATATTGAAAGAAAAAAAAACATTGTCAGATACAGAAAATGAAAGTGTTCCATTAGGACCTCCTCCTTTGATGAAGGATGGGCAGGTGAGATGCAGATGTATAGACCAACAGCTGTATCACTGAAACATGTAAAACAGGAATCCACAGTATCTTTGGATGGGAACTGAAGGTGTGCTTCTCTGAAGACTGTGTTCTATAGTAGCCTTCTATAAAAACACTTCTACAATGAGACCTGTCAAATGGCAGACTTCAAGCCCAGCCCAAGCCAAATTCACACAAAATTACAGGTAAAAAAAAAGTAATACTTTGCTCTCTATAGCGGATATTACTGCTATCATGATCCTGTAGGAAATCCTTAGAAGCATGTGTGAAGTAAGGACAGATATTGGAAAGAGGGAAGAATTGCTAAAGAATGATAAAATGTGCCTCTGGGAATACTCAGGGGACTATTCAGCTTACCCCTGATTCTCAGATGTTAGAAAAGGAAAGGGAACAGCGATATTTGTACATACACTCTTAGGCCAATTTTATTTTCACAGCTCTGTGGTACCAGCTAGCAGTAGTATAACAGTGTATGTGCAACAGAAGCTGAAAAGCAGTAATTGCAGCTTGAAGAACAAGACCAAGGACTGATGATATACTATAAAACATTCTCAGCCCAACGAGCGAAACACTTATCCTTCAGAAAAAATTATCCTACAGAATTTTCCCTTCAGACTTTTTCTCCTCAGACTCTTCTCATTTTTTACTTATTCTTTATTGATTGCGCAATTCACATATCTATATGTAAATATTTTACCAACCTACTGCTTAAATTCAATGCAATTCCTTCAATTACGGTACTTTATGATCATTGAGGAGGCTGAGAGTACTACAGATTTATGGTCGCTTTATAGTCACTAAGGAGGCTGAGACTGAGTGTACTACACATTCATCAGGAAATTAATTTTCCATGAGTGGATATACAAAAGAAGGACAAACCTGGAAGAGGAATCAGGCTTTCCTTGTTAAGTACTATTTTTTTCTCAATAAGAAAGCTGAGAAACTATTTTTTTTTTTGATACAAGAGAAACATAGGTATCTGATAGTGAACACGCCTTAGCAGAAGGGCTGAGATTTTTTGATAGCATCTGTCAGTCTGGAAAAGGAGCCCGATTCATTCCCTGCCTCATCTGAATCACATTAGAAGTGGCTGAAAATCATATCAGACAGTGAGAGGATAGAATCAAAGATGAAACATATGATCTAAGGGGGAAATCTGCATACTAGAGGTGTTATGGGACACTTCTGTACAAATTCAGGAGAAAAACAGTCATTCATCTGGATAGACTATTCAGTAAAAGAAGTGCAAATATCTCCCCGTTCAAGTTGACTACACACACAAGAAATATTTTCAGTAATTATCGACATTGCACATGCTTGAAAAGAACAGAGTTTGACAACAAAGACATCTTCCCCCTCTGTCAAATTACCGAGTGTAGCTACTATTTTGACCAGTCAGGTATGAGTCCTTTTCTTCCTTGCAGTAAGTTATTAAGGAATATGGGAACATTATTCATAAGTAGCAATTAGGTGATTCGATGTTTATTTCTATCCCGTCCTTGCAATAGGTGACAGGCATTTTGGCTGGTTGTTGAGTGATGACATCATTCCTAGTCCACTGCGGTTGCTATAGAAACAGCTGGATTTTTCACAGGCCAAGGAGTTTAAAAGATCTGCTTGTTTCCACGTTTGATAACAGATTTGTCAGCCAAAGTGTTAACTTCCAATACCTTTTATTTTTTACACTGTTAGCTATATCCTAAGTAACATGGATTTCAGAAGATCTACATCAAATTTTTCTTGTGCTACCACAGCTCTGACTAGGATGAAACTTGCTTCATTACTTGAAGAGGACAGAGTGCTCTGAAATGCTTGCACCCTTGTGCTGGCTTAAATGGGAAAGTTCAAGTCATGCCTCTTATGCATCTCTTCTGCATTTAAATTATCATGCTTACTTTATATACAATATCAGCTACATCTATTACATCTCCTTTGATTGTAAAAACAAAATTAAAGTCCAAGCTAGTTCAGACCGGCAACTGAATTCCTGTTTATATCTCACATGAAAGAGAAACGCCATAAGAAACCCACCACACCTTGAATTTTCATAAGGCTCAAATTGCCTGGGCTCTGGGTCTGTACTCCTGAGTATGCCATATTTTGTGTGAATGCAACATTTGACAATTGCAATTCAGGGGACAAGACAATAAATAAAATGCAAGACCTGGGTTGGACCCTTTAAGATATGTCACTATATTTTTATGTTTGCAGGTATACAAATTATAATGACAATTGTGAGAAGACAATTATACACATCACTTCAGAATTTGCTTTTGGACTAGGTGGATTTTAAATTTAAGAACACAAAAATACTCTATGGGAAAAAAATATTTTAAAAAATTATTTCTTGAGAAAAAAACACAACTAACTAAACAAATTCATTTTGACTTAGATATTTTTAAAGTAAGTAATAATTTAAACAATTACAGCTGCTCTGGAAGAAAGAATGAAAGAAAGTTCATGATTCCACTGAAGGTCAGAAAGTCACTTTTGTCAATTTCTCCACATATATTTCTGAAATATTTTCAACAAAAGTGATGCAAATTAAATTCCATATTGAATGCTGCACAGTCTCAAAATAGACATATTGTTTGGGATTCAGACTCAAAGTAAGAAACCTCAATTTATGACTTTATGTGAAGGTATGTTAGCTCATATAGACATCAGAGTGAAGTGTCACATTTGCCATTATAGGCAAAGAAAATGTAACCAAATGCAGTAACGGGAGGATGGAGAGTTGTTTTGACAGTCTGGCAGCATGTGACTGCTGTGCAGTGACTGAACAGGTTTCCAGGTTGCACTGAATTGCTCTCCAGTAACTACTATATAGGATATTGTCATATGGCATAGACACCTACACAAAGAAACTGTGGCACAGACACCTGCATAGTTTAAAAGTCTTAATCTGGAGTACATTTCAACCATATACTTGAAAATTATGATCAAATAGTCCCATGTAAAATAAAAATAATAATAGGGTGATGGTAGATGCAGCAGGAGAGAAAACTGGTGCTTATGTTTGGTAGTTGTTCCTTCCTTGTACAGTGATGCATAATGTTTCATTTGAAAAAGAAAGAGTTGGATTTTGGTGTGTAACACCCCAGGCAATTGTTTGAGCACTGAAGTCTACAAAAGAATGGCCTTGGAGCTGCCCTCCTTTCAAGGATAGTTTTAGCGAGCAAAGGGACCAATGGGACCGTGCTATAAAATAAATTTATGTCATGTCACGACCAAGCTATGGAACAGCCTTCCTGTCCTTTCCCCTATTGCACCAGCTCTGACCTGCCCAGTTCTACCCCAGGATATGTTCATTTACCTCCACAGCTCAATTTTGTGTCAAAAGAAAAAGCAGTAGAAAACCAAGCACATATGTTTCAAGTTCTGACACCTTGATGATATTCAAATTCATTTTTTTTTCCAAAACTAAATGTTAACAAGTTTGCCAAATGCACATTTCTTTACAGAGGAAAGAATATAGCACTATGCAGGCACTGGCTTTTGCCTAGTCCAGAAATGGATCTGGAACACAGAGGAAACATTCAGTAATTAAAATCAACAACCACACCAGCACATCTTCACTATATTTAGCTCATAAATGTCTAAGGGAAGGGTTGCATTTCCTTTTGTATGTCCAGGCTTAAATGCTCAGGTTTAAGACCAAACACACACAATCATATTTGCTTAATTAACAAGTTACTAAAAGCAACTTATTAGGATTTTAAAATGGAGAAAATTTTTTACACTACAAGGTGCATGTAGCACTTTAGTCCTCAGTAGCTTATTAAGAGCTAAGAGGCTTTAAGCCATTCTGTAAAATACAGCAGGTAATTATTTTCTTGCTTGAAGGGATAATATGAGAATTTTTAAAAATGCATTAAGGAAGATAGCCTATATTAAATTCTATGGGCTGTAATGTGTTACTCTTGGGCTGACGAGCATTTATATTAATGTTGCTACTGAAGACATGACTACTTAAGTAAGGTAAATGTTCATCTAAATGAGCAATGGCTAGACTGTGTAATTTACTGGCTTTTGTATTAATACAAGGAAATCCTACTGAGTTAGCTCCATATCATTTTCTCAAACTATTTTTTTTAAATAAAAATGATTAACACTATGACCAGTTCTGTACATTGATGAAAGATGAAAAGTTTTGTCCCATGCAAAACATTTTTGCAAATTCTAAGTACCTACAAAGAGGGACTTAAAGTGAAAATATATTCTTCTCTGTAGTTCAATTAAAACTCTCCAAAGCCTATCATTTTCTGCTTTCTGATTTGTTCACATGTTTTATTAAATGCTGAAATCTTTTATTTAAGTGGGATTGTGCAGGTATTTTATTTATAATAGAGGTTATTTAACTAAACCAGAGGTGAATTGTACATGAGAGCACCTGTGTCCATAGGGAGCTCTACTCAAGCCACCTGGCTCCGAGATCTACACAAGGGCAATGAATTCTTGAATTGTGATCCAAATCACAGCACATAACTTTTCTTTTTAAAAAAGCAGACATACAGGGGTTCAGATGATCACACTGTCCATCGGTTATACCTTGTTCACCATGACTGTGTGTGGCCAGTTGTTTTTTCCAAATTACAAAACAGGTCTGTTGAACTCCTTCCAGTTACATTCAAAATCCTGTTATAGATGAAAGGAATACGCCTTACTTATAAAACTAAGAATTCATTTATGATGTTATAAAATGTACCTTTATTATTTATATTATTGTAATTTTTCTTTATATAGGTTAAATTACATATAAAGCATTATGCACCCAAGCTTTCTACTGTATATGCCTTTCTTTGGTATTCTACTTGCCCTAAAAAGGTTAGATACTTCAGGCAGAGGACAGGAAGTTACAGCAAGTCTTCAGCATTCCAGAAACTTTTCCAGGAAAATGATGTTTATGGTTTCCTCCAACTCACTCTAAGATACGCTTGGAGACCTTTGCACACATTTGTTAACACCCTCTACACATTGATGCTTCTTTGTTGGTCTGCAAGTCCACAGAAGCACAGGATGCTTAAGGTTGGAAGGGACCTCTAGAGACCATCTAGTCCAACCTCCCTGCTCAAGCAGGGACACCCAGAGCACGTGGCATACGGTGGCATCCAAGAGGGTTTGGAAGATCTCCAGAGGAAACTCCACATCCTCTCTGGGCAGCCTGTTATGTGCTCTGTTGCCCTCAGAGGAAAGAAGTTCTTCCTCATATGGAGTTGAAACTTCCTGTATTGATGGTATCACTCTTTGCTCTGCTATGCCTGAAAGAGCAAGCTCCCAGGGCTGCACTGCTTTGCTGACCAGCAGTTAACCACTGGTGAGCTGTTTACAGTCCCAGAGCTTCCAGTATCATCCCATGCCTGTGCTTTCAAGTTGACCTCTGCTGTCATCCCATGTCTTTCTTTCTCTGAGATACAGCATGTTCTAGGTTCACAACAGGTCTTTCCACACAAAATAACTGCTTGTTATTGTTATTGACTAGTTGTATAAATACAGCGATAAGCATTCCAGTCTCACAGTCATACAGAGTTAAACAGGAGCTAAAATAATATAGGCGATAGTCACCTCGTCATTAGAGAAATGCTATTACAAGCTAAAACAAATCTCAAAGAGACAAATTTGGACAAAGCCTGTGTTGTTAGCCTGACACAAAGCCCAAGGTCTGTTACAAGTAGTAACAGCACCAGATTTACTGAACTAAACACGTCACCTGAAAGACTAGAGATCAGCTTAATTGGTAGTTACTAGAGCAGAAGTTCATCTGGACTTTTCTTTACTATAGTAAAAGTAGTATCTGTACATCTGAACCCCACAAGTGATAAAGTTGAGGGAATAATCTGATGGAAGTAAGTGTACTGAAGTTACATGCCCATGTCATGTCGAGGAAATAAGGGTTGTGTCCTACTAAATACATGAAAATATAACAGTTTTTACATATCACTACAGAATAACAAGCTATAATATTTATATATTTAATATATAAGTGTATATATAAGTGTATAATATTTACCTATCCATTATCTCCTTAATCCTTCTTGGCCCTGAACAGTCCAACAGATGATACCCCAGCAAAAACAGAATTTTAAATCCTAATTTCAGAAATATCAAAGGAGACTTTCTGTTCTAATATTCTATTTATATTCCTACATGGTCACAACAAATCCAGCTCAATTCATCTCATTGCAAGATACCATCTGACTGATGTGAAATGTTTCTTTCTCCAGTGTAAAAGGTAAGATCTGCAAGCTTCCATGCAGGGGGCTTCTTACCTTGATCACTGTAGATTTTCATTAATGTTCTATGACTTTTTCTATACAAGATTGTTTTCTTCCTACTTTTGCATCACCTTCTATCTATGTCTATCTCCACTGTCATTGCTTACATATTAAATTTTAAAACAAACCCAATAAAAAGTTTGATTTGTGATTAAAACATTTATGAGGGTTACATAGAGCCATGGCGACCACAAAGTGAAGCTGTGATTTGTATATACATCAGGTTGCTAGGCAAAGAAGGAGCTTTTCTATTACAGACTGCATCACTGCAGAAAAGCTTTATGGAAGCTACAGCCCCCTATGGAAAGGAAGCCTATAGGTTTTCAGATAAGAATATTTTATTCTAAACTGTGCAAAATCTTTATCTTTAGGAGCAGGGTAAGTATAACAATATTAATAACAAAAAGAACACTGCTGAAGGCTCCAACTTCTTGCATCATATACCTATTCTGTTCACATTAGCTGAAAGAATGAGTTTATTTTCACATTTTGATGTTCTCCTTTGTAAGGAGAATACAGGATTTCACAAAAGGTGATCATATGAAACATGAATAGGAAGCCAAATGTATCGAAAGGAAAGTCCTTCACAAGCAAGACAGCATGTCTAGCATATTTGAACTTTCAAACAAACTGTTGGTATGGCAACAAAAACACTTTCATAGTTCAAAGGGAGAGCTGATAATATAGAAAGTACCAGACATATTCACACACACAAAAACATTTTAAAGCTCCTATTATTTGATTATTTCTAAAGGCAGATGTACCTCGGTATGTATTTTTTTTTGCCCCATAGATCCAGTTTAATTCCTCCAACACAGGATCTTAAATGATTGTCTCTCCCCACCTCCAAAAGCAATAAGAGAAATTATTTTCTGACCAGCCCCATGCATTTGCTCGTACACACTTGAGAACAGAAGTTGTATATATTCTCTTTTCTTCTGTATATGGAACAGCTTTTCAAATATCACTGCAGTGGAATCTAACATTAAAATAGTATACAGCATACAAGCCCAAACCCAATAAGATGAAGCAATTTTGAACATCAAACAGAAAAGGCATGTATAAAAGCAGCCTATAAATGGTTCAGATCACCTTAAACAGCCTGACATACAAAACCTTTTCCTGCTGATGAACCACAAGGTTCATCTGGATAGTCTCTGTGATGGTCTCAGCTATATGCTATGCCATGCATGAGGGCATGTTCGTGCATGCCCTGAACATGTTGAAATAAAAGATGCCAAGGATTTCAGCAGGGTATCATTTATAATCATCTGGTAATGAAGAAAGAGGAACATTTTGTTGTTCATAGCTGTACCAAGAAGACATATTGACAGAAGCCTAAATGATTGATCCTCATTCAGAAACTAGAAGTATGAACAAGATGTCACATGATGGTTCCCCAGTCTTGAGCAGAGCAGCCAGCTCCCCAACTTGGTGAAACTATAGTAATCTGTGCAGATTTTAAGGATAGTCCGAAAAACTGTGTCCGGTACACAGGCTGATCCCACCTGGGTCACTATCTTTTCCTCTCAATGAAAGAGAGCATCTTCAAGAGTAAATTGTGAAATTCAGCAACTGAATTACTCCTCAAGTGCCAGAGCATCAGAGTAGATGCTTAAACATGTGATGCTTTAATACGTTCTGCAATGTCCACATGCCCTACTGAGAGAGATCCCCAAACTAACTTCTACCCTTCAACTAGGCATCCCTGATAGAGTTCTTCAGATATTACCTGAAGCATATATATACATATATGCTTCAGATATTATTACTGAAGCAGTAGCAGTGCTATGAAAGATAATCTCATGTTCATCACAGACCATCATTCTTCCTCTCTAGCTCATATTTGTTCAATGAGAATGTCTTACTTCACTGTTACATTACTAAAGCACGCATTAACTGCTTGATTTAATGTATTTGTTTTGTAGCTTATTCCAATAATGGAAAAACTTCAAGAAAACTATCAAAAGATAGCTTCTGTGCTGTATGACAAAAGAAAGTATTATGTGAAGGCAAATTTTCAGAGGAGGGAAAAAAAAAGAAGAAACAAACAAACAAAAAACATAAAAACAAACCAGGAGACATTTCATTCATTTCAGAGTTAATTTGTTGAAAGAAGTTTAATTTCGTTACCTGCATGTGCTCAGTATAGGGTTCCCCTCTGCCCCCAGCAAGCTTTCTGATGGACTCTGTTTTAGTGATCAGTTGACACTACACTCTGCAATTAAACTGATTCCTTACTAAGATTTTCCAACACAAAACCTCCTGAGAGTCATCAACCACTTTATTAAATCATATTCATCCTGCTTATGCCACAGTGGGCAGATACCATTTCTGAGCAGCACAATAAATCTCATTTATTGTGGCCAAGGTCATATTTTATTCTTTGAAACAAACTATTCATCTGTCACATCACTTTGACCAATGCTGTTACTATATTTGACTTCACTTTGTGTAAATCTGTGTGTACGCCAATTACTTCCTTTTAGGTTTAGCAGGCCTTACTGAAGTTTTTAAGTGTTAACAGTGAAAAGATTTTGCCAACTCTTTGTAAGAGAGCATTAAAATAACTCCAACCAAGGTCAGTATTCAGTTTTAAACTGAGAAAATAATCCTGGAAAACTCAATGAACAAACAAACAACCAAAACCAAACCAAACCAAAACAGAAAAATATTTGTAACACTAATTGTGTTGTATTAAAGAAAAATATTGTTTATCTTTTCATATATGCTCGTTACGCCAGAATTCATGGTACTTTTCACATCACGCAGTGAAAAAGTCTTATTTCCTAATGGGTACACAGCATTAAATCATTCGCACCATTCTCTTTTGGTAACAAATTATTGCACAAGCACAAGTAACAAAACTCTGAACCCCTACATATTTGCATTCTGCATTGCTACCTCAGTCCCAAGAAAGTAACTGCATGTTCTCCATTAAACCCATCTTTTCTCTGGCCTCATGCTCAGCAGAAGTACCTCTGATTCCCCTACCTGAAGCCTTTCATGGTTTCCCCTGCTTCCCCAAGGCCTTGACTCCTACATCTGAAAAAGGGGACCGTGTTGTGTGGCTACTTCCAGGCACAGACCCAACGCAGATGTGCTACTCGAGAGCCAGGAGGGCAAACGTAGCTTCAGATTGCACTGCACTCTTTTCTTCAAAGAGAGCATTGGTTTGGGACTTCCCGCGTGCAGATACTGACTGTAGTAAGACTGTTAGAAGCCGAAAACCTGAAGAGCTTTGCTCCTCTAACAAATCAATATAAGCATTGAATCTCTTGGCCAGTTTTATTCTCGTCTGCCCGGCAGACAGGCAAATGACCTGATCACATAGTGTCTTTTGTTAACCCAAAGAACTTCAGATGAGTTCATTCTCTTTTTCATTCATTTTTACAACCCAAAGCTTGCTCTCATTACATGTATATTCAGCAGTAGCTATCTGTCCACAAACACGGCCTACCTGAGCTTGCATGAAGCCTAGGAAAACTGGAAGATTGTCATCTTGCCGTGGACTATTTGTATATAGAGAGTAGAGTAGACAAATATGCATTTTATACTACATACTATCAAAAATGCACTTAGAAGTTTTTCTGATCTCCTTTTCTTGTGAAAAGGAACTATACATTATGCTTAGGTGTTCCAGCAGAGACGTGAAATAAGAACATCAGCAATCTTATAAATGCTATCAACACAGCTAATGAAACACGTCCTAGATTCTTAAGCTTCTCCAGGATGCTAAGCTGCTTTTTTTTCCTTTTCTTTTTTTTTTTTAATGTCAAATGGATCCCAAAAGGCTACATAGCTATTTCTGTCTCTCTCACCATTATCTGAAATTACAACCTTTTACACAACTATTTTACACTGAATATTTCCTATTACTGACTGATGGAACATTTTTTGTTCAAAACAAGTTATACATTTATACTCTGTACTCTCTCTTTTCTCTCTCTCTCTCATCTCCTTTGATGAAAGGTGCTTTTTTGATTAACAGCATATAAAGTCTGAAAAAACTTCAAACACTGATGAAGAAGACAAAGTAATCTGAGCACTTCCAAACAATTTCTTTTAAAAATCAACGTCTGCTAGAAGTGCATAGTTCATGGTATTGGTAATGAGATGTGAAGACAGTGTTTAAGCCTAACTGCTGGACTACAAATATATTGAGTAGATTACCATGCCAATGATTACCTAGTATTGGAGGTTTATTGATCTGAATATAGTTTCTGAGCCAGGAGAGAGAGTAGAATTGAACCATAAATGCAGTTGACTTCATTTAATATCATGATGCAGAAGGACAAAGATGGTTGTCTTGTTACGTGGAGCATAATGTTGTTAAGTGTTATACTACATCTCTTCTGTTCACAAAAAGGACAGAGCTTTCTCCTGCTGTCCCTCCAGTATGCCATATGAATATTAGCTTCACTTTCCCCAAATTGTATTCAAAAATAATGAATATACACAGATTAGTTAGCACACATTTATTGTACGTGACCTTCCTTATATAACTGAACTATCATTTCACTTTCAGCAAGGTTTTACTTCAGTATCGCTTAGAGAAATACACACAAGCAATCAGTATTCATAGGTACACCTGAATATACAGACAACCTTTAATCTACAAAACAACAGTAAAATGTTAATGCATTAATTCTCACAACATTCTTGCAGAAAGAGAAAGACAAGAAAGCATTACTATTCCCATTTCACAGTCTACAGAAAGACAAGGCATTGACAAAAGTGATTTGTTCAGGGTCACAGAGTGGAAATAATAATGAATAACACTGCAAATTCTTCCTACCAAGCTTTAGCTAAAGATCACCGTCTCCCTCACTCTAAACTTAAAACAGCATGCAGGCCCCCTCTGCGCTCAGAAATTCATTAAGAAGATGTAGCAATACAATTCTAAAACCTATCAGAAAAAATAGGCCAGTAATGTACCCTGTAGTCTGATATAGCTAAAGTCATAGAACATTATTGTTCCAGAATGTTCTGGGAAAATAAGAAACAGGTGTTTGTGGTAATGGGGATAAGGATGAAATCTAGTACTAGTTTCTATTTCCTCAGTAACACTCCATGAATTTTCTTGACAATTTTTTTAATTCAGACATATTCTGAAAGTCAGATGTGCTAGAAATGTCAAGCAATTCTTCAGAAAGTGTTCACTGGTAATGCAACAAAAACAAAAACAAAAACAATTCAGGATTCACACAGTTTGTCTCAACACTCAATTTTATCTAGAATAATAGAAAAATCTACCAGACAGTAAGGCATTAAGACTCCACTTTATGAAGAAAAAAATACCTTTAGAGAGATCTGTTCATACCCAGCAGTTGTTCCTAAACTGTGGACTGCAAAGTATGGTGAGTAGTCCTTACCTTCTCCATATACTGCATTAAGGCCACAGACACTAAGTAACTTTCTGTGACAGCAACAGAGCTTCTGTGCTCGCCAGGAGCACCACAATGCCTCTTTCATCGCCTGAACGTGCACCGGATGCACCTAGCTGGCACGCAGCAGGCCTTGCTCGCAGTTCTGCTCCTACACGATGGTCTGATGAGAAAGAAAAGTTGGGGAGCAAGTGATGTGGAATAATCACAATTGTGGAAGAAACTGATAGTTATCTAATCCTCTGTGCTTGAGACTGCGACAGCCTCACGCCGTTATTAGAACATGCTAATTAGTACATGCTCTGTTTTTTCCTCTGATACTCTTGCTGGCACGTAGGAGAAAAAAATGAAAATAGGTGTTAATTCACCTTATAAATTAACACATACACAATGGGGAAGTGATGCTTGACTATTTTTGGTTTAACTTCATCACACTTAATCAAATATCTCAGTAATAATGTATCAAAGAACAGAGTTTTTTTGTTTGATACAACTATGGAGAGTGTCAGCTGATGATCAAGAAAGCAATTAGCAAGGTTTTTCTGCTTGCAATACAGAAGGAACTATATGGTGGGAGGCAAACCAAGAAGGAAGAAGAAGGAAGAAATGGAAATCAGCAAATCAGGAGTCCTGAAAAATGCAGAAACAGTAGCTGTGATCATCTGCAGTTTGTTTCAGGATAGCCTCCCTACTGCTAGCTTTCCAGCTCTCCAGGTTACTTCTAGGCTTCTTTGATATCTTTTAAGCTTCTTGCTCAGAGCACAGCAGCTCCCACTGTGACCTTTACAGAAGACTTACAAAGGAGCTAAACACATCGAGAAATAAACTCTTTAGAAAAAAAGAAAAAAATAGCCCTACTTGTGGATGCTGAGCTGAAGTCCTGACCAGGGTGACACAGGTGCACTAGGAAGGAAAAAGTGATGGTGAAGTGATTAGAAGAACAGAATTATTTTGAAATATTCCTTCTGCAGCAATATCTGCCACTCAAACCTATCTTCTGGCTCTAGCAGTATCGCAAAAAGGGACTGTGCAGGGTCCCCTGTAAAGAAAATTGGTGCTGGAAAGAGGAGACCTCTGTTTGGGGATGAGCAACCTGCACAAGTTCTATGCTGGCCAGCCAAACACGAACCACTGGTATTTAAAAATGACATTAAAAGATTTTATGCAAGTCTTAAATAAGCTCCTATCAGAGGCTATCCAAAGGATACAAAAAAAAAAAAAGAAGTAAAACACCAAACGATGCGTTCCAGATTTTGCCTGGTGAAATTGTAACACTGGGGGAGCAACCGGAAACAACTGCTGCTAACTCCGGGGAGATGGTGACACTGATGATATGCTGCCTTTGGTGCAAATGCCATCCTTTGTGTCTCAAAGCACAGGACTGCTATTTACATGTTTGTTGCAGCCAAAGTTCAGATTCTGCTATAGGTCAGAGCAGAAGATTACTTAATTACATCCTTTTATCACAGAAAAAAACACTGACTCACATCTCCCTTTGTATCAAATATGTATTCCTTTCATCTAGCTATACTAATTGCATCAAGTGTGCACAGTCCATGTGCTGGTGTCAATGAGAAGTACGTCATCAAGTTTTCTAATACAAATAATAGATTCAGAAAATTAGTCATTTTAAATTGAAAAGTTAGGACACTATTCTGTTTAATAATTTGCAATGTGTATTCATCCCATAGGCTATTGTCAGCATGAAGCCAAACTACTTTTAGATTTACCACAAATATGAAAACAGTCCTTAACTCTGATGTAGATAAAACCTAAATCATGAATCTAGGTCTCACTGTCTCTGTAGAATCATCCCAAGGTTATTTCTAACATTCAAACCCTTTGAGAAACTTCAAATACTAAATTTTAAAAGCCAGTATAAAATACCTAACATTTTTCAGATTAAAAAAAAAAAAAGAGTGAACTGCGGGAAAGTTTAGTATTCCACATCAGTGTCAAGTTCTGTACCTGCAGGCTCACAACCTTGAGGAGCACCATCCCTTTGAACACAAGTGCCTCAGAACAATTGATGTTTCTTAACATCTTAATCACAAACAAATAAACAAGCAAAGAGTCCAGAGATATCAGATCCTGGGAGATTTGCCGAACTTTCCAAAATCCTCTCTTGAGCCTTTGCAAGGACAGTGTACTTCCAATGCTACCATCCCCAGCTGGAGTCCAGAACCAGTCCAACTTCTTATCACCAACTGGGCACCAGAGCTCCTCAACCCCACAGCACCCAGCAAGAAACTCACTAGACAGCAGCTTCATCGTAGCTTCAGTTTCTACTTCTTTTAGGGGGAACTATCAGGTACAGTTTACCTTTCAGTGATTATTTCTTATTTCCTAGAAAATAATAATTAAAAAAACCTCACAATTAAGTTTAAAATCATCCAGGGTAAAAGTATTTCATATCAGATTTTTTTTTTTCTGTTGATGTATCAGTAATGATCTTGTACATCTGATGAAGATATATCTATTCCATCATAAAACTTGTTTTTTGAAGGAACATAAAAATGTATGAAACATAAAAAGTATATAGTTTGAGATATGAGAGAGAAGAATCTGCTAAGTGGCTGCTTTCTTGCTTCTGTAGATTTGATGGGATGTGCTACTGACACCAACTTACCTGCTTGCTAATTCATATTTTGGTGAAAAAACATTCCCTTCTCATGATATCATCAGTTTTTTGGTCATCAGTCTGGAATCTCTTAGAGTTCTGGGGTCTTATCCACAAAGAAATGTATTTCTTACAGCATGAGGTAAAAATTAATCAATCAATAAATAAAGCCTTAAATATAGTATGCAATGACTGAAAAAAAGTACACTGAGAATTAAGACAAGCAGCTAACAAATGGCAGCACATATGGACAATACAAGAGAAAAAATGTTTAGACCATTCTGTCCTGCAAATCAAAAGTAAGTGGCAAACTTATTACAAAGAAATATTTCCTCACCCCAAATAAGAAGTTATATAACAAA
Organism: Crypturellus soui; assembly: GCA_032275445.1. Lineage (NCBI taxonomy): Eukaryota > Metazoa > Chordata > Aves > Tinamiformes > Tinamidae > Crypturellus > Crypturellus soui. Next base: position 279,435 of record JAUBNY010000281.1, read on the forward strand.
GTCTTGATGAACCTGACATAAACCAAAACATAACAAGAACCAGAAACCTAGGCATAAATGTAAATTCAGAGCTTGAGGAATACTATTTTCAGACAGAGTTTTTTCTTAACCTTTAATCAATGATATAAAATCATGACTCTATTCCATGACTACCACATATTATAAATACATATTTACCAACGTGTAAGTTAACAAGTACACCTATGCTTAACACAAAGTCACCTAATTCCATTCAAGGCTAACAAAAATAGCCACTGACTTTTCTGTGATCATGTGGATTTTCTGGCCTTTGCTATTGGAAACTGTCAGTTCAGTTCTTGTTTCTGAATGTTCTTCCCTTTTATGTTTTCCAGTCATCTTTAATTAGTATGATGAAATCCAAGATAGAGGTATACTATCTATAATTTTTTACTCATTCTTTCCTAATCTACTAAATATGTTATCCTATGCTTCATCTTATACTATAATCTTTTGTTCTCGCTTATATCTTGTACTACTTAATTTTAACAACCACCCTGAAGATCATTTAAATGCTATACATGCCATTTAGGAATGAGTAGAAATGGAATCAATTTTTAGTTAAGAGAACTAGGATTTGAAATTCAAAGGGCAGCAGACTCTGTATGACTAGTTTTATAGTTCAGGGATCTCCGCAGAAGAGCATTGCCTGTACCCTGCCTCATATCAGATAGTGTCTGACTTCATTTAAACACTACCAGCATATCACAGCAGGATCACCACCAACAGAAGCGCTAGCTTTGCCTATCAGCAGTCTCCCCAGGGTTCTGTATTGCCGTGGCTGTAATCATCTCAGACCTGAACTGCGGATCAGTGTGAAGGGTAGTGTGGGTTTAGTAACCTGGATTTTGTGAAAAGTGAAGTTAGTGAGGGAACAGAGGTATCAGACTGATGAATTCAACGCACGCTAAAATACAGCTATCTGAGGAAATGTTTATGAAAGGCAAAGGAGTCATTCAACATAATGGGAAAATGATAAGTCAGAGAATGGATGGAGACACATATGCACATATACATGCACACACATATGCATCAAGAAAGGAATAGAAGGAAGTCCAACAATATTCAGAATAATGAAACTCCCCCATGAAGTTTATTTTGGAAGGTATGTGGGGTTATTTACCGAACCCCTAATCTGGCTCCTGACTCTTTGCTGTCTATTTTAAATAAAGTCACTCAGGATAATCACATTGCCAGGCCTCTCTGAATCATACAGCCCCTGTAGAAAAAAAAGGACTGTAGTTGGATGTCGACAGAAGGAACAGCCACATATCATGGAAGGGTGAGGCGATCCAAGGCAAAGTGACATCTAAAGCACACCTTTGGAGGCGATGCAGACCTCCGTAGGGAGGTCAGGTACTCCCCACGCAACTACCTGGGGAAAGAGCCTCTAACAGGACGGTCGCGGGCCAGAGCATCTTCCAAAAGAGTCCCTCCTCTCTTCTGGTGGAGGAATGTATATAAACACAGAGCTTTTCCATTAATATGTATTCATAGCTGTTTACTAAGGTGTTCTTTTGGAGGCATTCACCTTGTGTTCTCCTCACATGTATATTCTATCCGAGCATTGGCGAGAGAAGCCAATGAAGAAGCCTCATGCATTACACTCTACAGCCAAGCTCAAAGAGAAGTTTGATCTTTTGCACAGAACAGCTTTGCACTGTTACAGAAAACCTCTTGACACTTGGTCCAAATCACCAACCTCCAGATGCTTAAGGCATCTTGTAGATATGCTGGTCAAAGACGACATCCCTAAAGATAAAGAGAAAGCTGGTCTTGAGTAGCTTTTGAAGCTGAGTCAATATCCTGCTGGGATGCAATACACAGAGAACATGATGGTTTTGGTGTGACTGTGCGGCATCCATGCTGCTGAGGAAAAGCTTTTCAAAGCCCCATACTCCTAAGCACTTGAGTATGTATAATACATTGTATTGCTTTAGCTCAGAAAGGAACAATTTGAAGGAATTTATCACAGAAGTCATCTATAAGAACAGGATAGTCTTACAGACTATTGAAAATTTGGGGAGATTTTTGGTATATGGAGACACTTTCAGCAGTGACTTCAGAAGTATTATTAAAACTATAAGGAAACCAATGAATAGTACATCTGCAGAAAAGTACCCTTGGGGAGAGATCAAAATTATTCACCAATTTGGAAAGCATGGAGGTTAAATATTGTGACATTTTATTTTGGCATTTCTAGAAAGAATAGTTTCAATATTTTCAAAATAAACACATTTTGACTTTCTATTTTGAAATAGCATATTTGTTTTGAAATTGACAAGACATTGTTCTGGTTTTACCAAAAATGTTTCAGATTGGCAAAGAACAATATTTTGTTCCTGCTGGGAAGAGAAAACAAACTATTAAATTCATTAAAAGGTGTTTCCGTTTGTTATAAACATTCCCTCCAAAATGTTTAGTTCAGCCATTGAACTTTTTGAAAGGAGAGGAAATGCATCATTCCTCCTACACTGACAGAAAAACAAAACCCAAAAATCTGCAGCTGAAGACACATACTTTTCACAGACCCAAGTACTGTGGCTTGTTTTCCACTGACTATTACTCCACCACATAAACTGGGCTCCAATATAGTACACCCAAGAGAGTCGGATACATGTAATCCAGAGCACTGTACAGCTGTTTCTCCTTCTGTATGTTCTCCCCTATCATTTAGTTCCCCATTTACTCCATAACAGTCAATTGAATTGGGCTTCTTCAGGAGGTGTGTAAATCAGTATCTACCTTACTGTGGGGGGACAGGAGGGATTTCTGCTACACATCAGGGCTCCTTCAGCTTCTCCAACTGAATACTTGTGCTGGTTTCATTTGAATGAATCACAGAGGTTTTTATTAAGTTACAAACAACATGGAATAATGCAGTCAGCACAACAGCTGATGTCTTATTTGTATGTTAAATTCAATTTATTTTTACAATGTCTCCACTATTCTGCTTTTCAATATGCTGTAGATTTGGGCATTAATAATGTATGAGGCTACCAGAAGCAGAGACCTGGAGAATCTGGACAGGTATAAGGTGAGTACATGAAGTTCTCATTGCCTAAGGACACATAAAAGTGTTTTGGGGCTAACAGGAAAAGTACACCTGAATCTGTTAAAATAACAAGCAAAGAAACAGTAGTTCCCAGTTTGTAAGGCTGCAGTAAGAACTGCACTCCCAAAGTCACAGTTCACACAGAGCCCTGGATATTACAGCTGACTCATACAAGTAGTTTTCCCTAATCTAAGGAGTCCAGCATAAAGAAAACAACATTTTTAAAGATGAAGGGACTGCAGCTCCCACTGTAGAAGTTAGAGGAAGAAGGACTTTAAGTAGGTCACTGTCACTTTGCAGTATCTGTTTTTGGAGCTCTCTGAGAGAAACTGAAACTTTATTCAGTGTTCCTCTACAGTCTTGGGAGGAAAAATTCAAAACAAACAAGCAAACAAACAAAACACACAAACAAACTTTGCAATACGGACACTCCAGATACCTCCTCCAGATACCTAACCATGCTCCTTGGCATGCTCCCTGGGAAGGGTCCTGCTCCCCCAGGCTAAATCAAAACAGGCCTTTATCAAGCAGGTAGAGTCTATCCTATCACTAAAAAAAAAAAAAAAGGAAAAGGAAAAAAAAAGAAAACAAATGGGGTGAGGCATGTCGCTTGCATATCCCTCCCTGCATCATTTTTGGTCAGTTTGGAAATATCATTCCTTGAAGTTCCAGTACTGACCAGCAAATACAGCTAGGAGTCAAGGTCCCACTGTATGTGTGGCATTGGGCATAGCACACTCACAGACCTAAAAAAATGCCCCTGTAGCCTGCAGAAGCCTTGAAACACTGCCATTAGTTAGGGAGAGACATCAGGACAAACAAGATGTTATGTCTGACGGACAGTGACAAATGAATCCAGGTAGACCCTGGTTCCCTTTTGCATCCAAAAGACTTGAACAAATTGAAAGCCAACAGATATAAAGGATGCAGAAGATGTACTTTTCTCTTCAGACTAATGTGTGGATCTCACAGGCGCCACTGAGTTATTCTCGAAGTAAATAGCTTAGTAAGCTTTAAACAAGAATCAGACATTAACAAACAAGCATAACATCTGCAATTCCCCTACTGAGGATGAACATTATAAGAAATGTCAATCATCTGGCTTGAGACAAATCAGCTAGTCAGCAAATACTCTCTGGAAAACAGATATTTTTTTCAACAGAGTAGGGAGAATACAGAAGGAAAGGATATTCCTTCGGACGTTCAGCACAGACAGAAACGGTCTCTCAATATATGGTCATTTTCCTGTTTTGATAGGTAAGCATGTGGTGTTGAAACATTATTTTCAGTTCACACGCACTTTAACTGCATTGCTGCCTAGACAGTTCCTCAGGACTCACAAAACTATGAAAACAAAATTCAGTCCTCAGTGCTTTACTGAGGAGCTTTAGTTACAATGGTAGCACTCCTGTATTGAATCCTGATGGGCTAATAGTCTGCTGCTTTCTCCAGCCTGGGGTCATGAGTGCTTCCATTGCACCTGGGCAATTTATAGAGGCTGTGCTTGGCTTCACCCAATTCATGTATCCAAGCTGCCTCACTCTGAATCACAGAATAACAATCATTGCCCGACTCCAAAATATCTCTATCTTTTTATGCACTCCCCATGTCTTTTAACTCATTCATTGAGATTGTGGACAATCAAGAGACTTTACTATGCTTTATCATCTGAGTCTGAGTCTGACTCATTCTGAGTCTTACTGGAGAGAGGCTGGCAAGTTTTTTGTGAAGAATTTAAACTCTCTGTCCCTTTTCTGGGTTCATTTAATATACATTGTTACCACACTGCTGAGATGAATTCATTTATAATGCATGCAGATTAACGCATCTAATTTTGTACTCTAGGTGTTCCACAGTAAATCAATCTTGGCAACGGTCTTAACAGCCGCAGTATTTTCAGTAGACTTCAGCATCCATTTCATTTGCTTACATTATATTCCCTTTTAGTGAGTCCTCACATTTACTCCATTTCTAATTCAGAAAATGATCAACTGCAGGCCTGCAAAACCAGAACACCTGCCTGATCTTTCCCTTTATATTACTGTCAACCCTCAGAATTTAATTTAAAATTTGGATGATAATGTGTGAGACCAGATTGAAGTCAGTTACCCTGACAGCATTTCAAGCTGTACAGCTAATACTGGTTAAAATAATTAATAATAATCTGTGCTTCATAAAGTTTTTTTTTTCATGGCAATAACAATACAAGGTCCCCATCAAGAACAGATGGATAAAATAAAGGTGCTAGCTTTACAAAACTATGTATCTATATTTGTTGGTGGGGAGTGACAAGGGGGAGGGAAAACAAAGGGGATTTTTTTGACTAATGTCACAATATGAATTATATTCACAAACAAGAACATCAGTACTAAATTGTTAGGTCTGCTTAAATACAGCACTGAAGGAGACTTTCACAGACGTTTAGGTGTCCCTGCTTGAGCAAGGGGGATGGACTAGATGATCGCTAGAGATCCCTTCCAACCTCAGCCATTCTGTGGTTCTGAGATTCTGTGAAGTGTGTAGAGAGCCAATCTGCCTGACATGATAGGAACAAGTAGAGGGGCAGGCAAGTTGTCAAACCAGTCTGTTCCTCAAGGATCACAGTAATATGTTTAGGACTTTCACGAGCATGTTCTGGTCATCTCCATTGACAATGAAGAAATGCTAAAACATCCCTGACTTTGCAAGAAAGGAGGTTATGCCAACAACGAGGACTTTTTACTGCAAAGAATGAAAGCCCTGCAGCAGTGGCAGGTGCTGAAGAGTCCAGTATTATAATTGGCAGGGAGGTCTTGGGGCTCATGCAAATGGTAGAACAAGAATGGATTGATGAAGGTACAGTGAACAGGATGCAGCATGCAAGGAAAAACTGAATTATACAATGAATATAAAACAGAAAGGAGAATTTTTTTAAAAAGTGTATTTTCAAAAATGCATTAAAGGAAGACAGGATAAATGTAAGAGTTTCTCCATTATATAAATATTTACAGTGCAGTGATTCAACCTGCTGTGAGAAATCAGCAGAAATCATAACTGGAATCTCATTCAGGCTGTCATTCCTGCATAAAGAAGGGCTTAAATCTGACCTATTGTGCAGTTTTCCTAATCATCACCTTAATTTGGAAGAAATGGTTATTTAACCTCTTCTTAGTGAAGCCCTCTTTAGAATGAAATCAAAGACTTTTGTTTTATTTTGTAAAGCAGAAAAATAACACATTCAATTTCTACTGAGCTAAACAAAAATAGCACATTTTTCTTTCTAAATCTGACTTGTATTGCAACCCTCCAGATTTTGAGGAGAAGACAGCCAGGATGAAAACTTAAACATAATCCTCACAGAATTAATACACACAGCCAAAAGACCAGCATGGAAAATAATTGCATGAGCCCAGGGTACCAAAGCTAACACAGAAATAGTTCATAGTGAATAATACATATGGTTTAAAGCTAGTTAAAATAAGAGCCAGGTCAGTTATTATACAGAAGTCTTTTAAACAAAATTATTTCTTTTTTAATTTTTATTTCTCTCTCTCTGAGGTACAAATAAGCAAACTAAACATACACTAACAACTGAAGTAAAATGTGGGCAAGAGTCAGCCAACTCACCAAAACTGGAATCTTTCAGTCTTCCAGCAAAACTGGTGGTGGTGGAGAGTAATGAGTAACATCAAAATGCTTCAAGATACTTCAGAGCTAGCTTACCTTCAAATAAATTTAGCTCCTATGAGTGCTGGATGTTGGGCACATTTTCCATCCTTAAAAAAAAGTAGCAAGGGTT
>JAUBNY010000281.1:294446-331651 GCA_032275445.1 Crypturellus soui
GGCCTTCTTGGCCACGAGGGCACATTGCTGCCTCATGGTTAACCTGTTGTCAACCAGGACTCCCAAATCCCTCTCTGTGGAGCTGCTTTCCAGCAGCTGTCCTGTTGCCTGGGGTTATTCCTCCCGAGGTGCAGGACCCTGCACTTGTCCTTGTCGAACCTCATAGGGAACCTCCGCCAAACTCTCCATCCTGTCTAAGTCTCTCTGAATGGCAGCGCAGCCCTCGGGAGTGTCGGCCACTACTCCCAGTTTGGTGTCACCTGCAAACTTGCTGAGGGTGTGCTCTGTGCCCTCACCCAAGTGACTGATGAACAAGTTGAAGAGCACCAGGCCCACTGGGCCCTTCTGGGCCACCACTGGCCACAGGCCTCCAACTAGACTCAGCCCCATTTATCACCACCCTCTGGGCTCTGCCATCCAGCCAGTCCTCAATCCACTTCACAGTCCACTCATCCAATCCACACTTCCAGAGCTTTCCTATGAGGATGTTATGGGAAACTGTGTCGAAAGCCTTGCTGAAGTCAAGGTAGACAACATCCACAGCTCTCCCACCATCCATCCAGCCAGTCACCTCATTGTAGAAGCCTATCAGGTTCGTCAGACACAACTTCCCCTTGCTGAATCATGCTGACTACTCCTGAGCACCTTCTGTTCCTTGACATACCTAGAGATGGTCTCTGGGATGAGCTGCTCTATCACCTTTCCAGGGATGGAGGTGAGGCTGATCAGCCTGTAGTTTCCTGGGTTCTCCCTCTTGCCTTTTTTGAACACTGGAGTGACGCTGCCTTTTTTCCAGTCCTTCAGCACCTCCCCTGGTCTCCATGACCTCTCAAAGATGATGGAGAGCAGCTGAGCAATGACCCATGCCAGTTCCCTCAGCACTCTTGGGTGCATCCCATCAGGGCCCATAGATTTATGGGTGTCCAGTTTGCCTAAATAGTCCCTAACCCAATCCTCTTCGACCAGTGGAAAGTCCTCCTCTCTCTTGGTTCTATCTCTTGTCTCCAGGCTCAGTACATGGTGGGTGGCCTTAGCAGTAAAGACTGGAGCAAAGAAGGTATTTAGTAACTCTGCCTTCTCTGCATCTTCCGTCACTAAGGCACCCTCCCCATTCAGCAGTGGACTAACATTTTCCCTAGTCTTCCTCTTGCTGCTGATGTATTTGTAGAAGCCACACATCACACATCTAACAAATTAAGGGAGTCGAGGATAGAAAAGGGCTAGTTCTTTCCTCAAAATGCAACCATTGTTAGCAGAAGGTAAGAGCAAAGAAGGTCCATCATAGCCAACATGCTCAGGTTTCAGCAGAGCAACAGGATATTATGTGCTTGGTCTTTATTGACCCAAGGATTCCAAGCTTCACTGATTTACCAGAGGACCATAAAGACAAAAAAATGGGTGGAGAGGTAGAAGAAGGTAAAAAGAGGCTCACACAGTAAGGATTAAGCTTTGTTAACCTTTCTATAGCAAAAGAAATCATCGTGCTTTTCCAGGAAAACAGTCAAAAAGAGTTTTATACCTTCATGGTACAATTTAACTTGTTTCTTCTCTGATCTGTTAGAAGAAATGCAAGGTACCTGCTGTTGTTTCTGATTCACAATATGTTTAGTAGCACTAAATAGCACTGCCTTTTTCATCTTAGAGCAGCTACACCACAAAAAGTAGTATTTTTTAAAGCAACACTCTTTTATAATGGTATTGGAGAACTGTTTGAAGAGGTCTTTCTACTACTTCTACTGCCCTAAGAATTTCTTATGGCAATGGTGTGTCCCTTAGAAAAACTACCTCATTAGCAGCCAGGGGCAGCACCTAAAATTGAAAAGCTTATTTTGGGGTTCATCTCTCTCCAAATACATGCACAATTTAAGCACCAGCAGCATTGGTTCAGTCAGGGGACAGAGCATCAGAAAAGTGAAATCCAATCTAGAGAGAAGACCAACAGAGACTAGCACAAGCTGGTAGACATATTATCATTTTCCTGCTTAGCTTATAACAATCCTACAAAGGAAAAGTAGACTTTCTTAGTGAGGACAAGGAGACATTCTAAGACATTCTGTAGCACGTGCAGTCCGCGATATTAACAGTGACTGAAAGATAGACGCAGATTTGAAGCAGTGTGATTTAGGTGCGTGTTGAAGGTCGTTTGCAGTAATCTGACTAGCCAGTGTGCACGTCAAAATCAGGCCTGATGTTTCTTTTTGGAGGGGAAACTTTCTATCTGTGAGAATTTCTAAGATAGGAATATTTAAACTTTGTGTTTCAGCTAATAGAGAAGAAAATTCTCAAATTCTTTTTTCTATTTATACATTTGGAAGCCTTATTTTTTTTTTTTTTTTACGAATTTTACAAAGCTTAAACTGCCTTCAGCTATGGAAAGGGGTGAAAACACCAGTTTTTCTTTGGATATGCCTGCCATGAGGACTGAATTTATGATGAATATCAATAAGGCAAGGTAGATGACAAAACATGTTTATTAAGAGTAACAATAGGTCATTCAAAAAGAGAAGCATGAATGCTATTCCTATTTTCAATGTTTCCTTAAGTTCAGCACTGGTTCTTGAGGCAGTAATATCAAATACAAAGAACTTCTGAACCACACACCAGTTCAAAAGGCAAAGCTGTCAAAGAAAAATGAATGCAGCAAGGAACATTCAGGCATTCTTTATAAATCCAGTGAAATAATGCATTTTCTTCCAGAAATGCAGATTTGCAGCAGATATTACTAAGCAGTTTCATATAGTCATAATATGATATAGACAAATCTGTCAGGTCTCGTGCATCCCACTCAAAATTCACACATCCCACTGCCTTTTGCACCAAACTGCTCCGGTTTCTCAGGCATTTCTCAGTGCAGCAGCATGGTCTCTCATGCAGTCTGTGTCCCTACATCAGATACAGTGGGCCAGTCTGCCTGGACGTACTGGAGAAGAGGAGGGAGCCTGTAGGGAGAGTAGATGCCCCCAGAGGTATGGCACTCTTGGAGGATCTTTGCTAGGGGTCCTGTCCTTTGCTACAGCCCATTCCATCACATAGCCCCTTGCATGCAGGCTGTCACACAGTGAGATGGACACAAGGAGAGCTTTCTATACATTTATAGATTTTAATCTGCAGTGGCCAAGGGATTTGCCCCAAGTTTCAAGCCTGGGCAGTTTGGGCAGCTCTGCTTTTGTGATTTGCCTCCATCCCCAGGCTGGAGCAGGAAGTCTAATTACTGCAACCGCCTTATGCTTTGGGAGCAAATTACAATATGTTGTCCAACTTCTTCTGGAACTTTATGCAACATGGTCTCATTTAAGATCAGTAGGATTATTCCTGCAATAAAGTGTTACCCAAGGTGAACCAGGGGAGCAAAGTGAATCTTATTAGATAGTTAGGGAATGCACAGTGGATAACAAATGTAATATGTTTCCTACCTAAATTGTTATTGACCTAAATATAAGGGTAGTATGGGATTTTTTCATACATTTAGTACAGTATTAACTTGGCTGCAATTAGAGTTATGATTTCCAACAAAAGTGAAATTAAATCCATGTGGAATGTTTTTGCCTAGCTTTAATTTTGATGTAATAACAACTATCTTAAATACACAGATACACTTATAATACAACAGTATACCAAAACACAAATTACAAGGAAGTATTATTGCTGCCTATAAATTCATTAAAATGCAACAAAGATCATAGAAGAAAAAAAAAGTTAGTTAAAATTAAGAACACCGACACACAATCAAATAGTTAAACTTAAGGCAGAAACAACCTGAGGCTGGAAATTGAAAACTTTTCATCATATTAAAAAAAAAAGAAGGGTAGAGAAATGACTTTCTAATGGAAGTACAAAATAAAACCCATTTTGAGAATGGAGCTTGATATGGTCGCATTGAGAGCATTACATAATGTAGATGTCTACAACAACCAGAGATGAAACTTGATGACTCAGAATATCCTTTCAACGTCTGTTTCTTACCTTCCCCAACAAGGCAGCATGCTGCACACCTTCCTCCTCAAGGGGAAAGGGCAAGGAGGAAAGTGAGTATGTGGCAGATGTTAGACACATTGTTCAGTGCGTGCAGCTACTAGGGTAAGCACAGTATAAGAGCATATATAGTGCAGAAAACACTAATTAATTCTGTGCAGCAGCCAAGAACATATCCATCTGTACTAACATGCTGGGTACATCCATTTTAATCCATGCATGCAACTGTGGAGATGAAGTGTGTAGTGCAAGAAATCTGCACGAGGTGGCAGTCAGCAAAGAGTTACCACAGCATCAGGACGTGGCCTTAGCATCTCTCGTCCTTTGAAAATGGAATTGAATAGAAGATCCAATCTTTCCTGCATCTGTCCTTTTATAATCAGAATAAGCTATGAATTTGTTCTTTTGAGGCTATTACCAACAGATTTTTGCTGTGACATACCCAGATGCTGAGTGCGCCAGTAACATATTCTGTACCCCACAATATCTGGCTATTTTTTAATGATTTTTGCTTTTTGTTCTGTTTTCTTGGTTGTGTTGAACTTTATCTTACTCAGAGAACTCCATATTCTCTTTATCTGCTTTAAGGAGAACCTGCACATCACTAAAAACGTAAATGTTACCTGTATTATACCTGCAGTGTTACTAAGAGTTTTTTTCATATCACAGTGCGCTCAGTGATAAAGACAACTTTGCTTCGCTGCCCTAGAGATAAGACCATTCCTGCTGCAGGTATCCATGTACCTGAAGAGCAAGCTAAGAGGGAATTACTCTAAGTCATTGCATTCTTATGCATTAAATATTTTAACAAAGACATTAAGATGACGTTTTAGCTAAATACATATAATCATCTTGATCAACAAAATAAAAGCATTTTTCAGACATATGCTTAGCACTGAACTAGCATAATATTTGGCTTCAAACATCCCCAAAGTATGTCAAATAGCCTCATAAACTGCTCTTCTGAGCATTGCAACCTTGTCATGTCTGATAAAGGAAGTTACACTATTTGCTTGTGGTAACATTTCAACTGCATGGGGAGCAAAGACCATATAAAAGGTTTATGTTGTTATTCTTATTATGGTTGTTTGGCAAATTTAACCCCTATTTTGTCTGTCAAGAGAACCATTTCTCTCTCATTTTTGAAATGAAGTGGGTATGTAGTCTCAGCAGTCAGATGCTTATTAGAATCTTGAAAACTGCCTGCTCGAGGGAGGCACAGAATGGCTGTGTAGGGCTTCCCAAGCCACGTGATGAAAAGTGCTGCTTTTACAGGGGGCTTAAAGCAAAAAATTCCCTCATAAGTCAGCGGTAAGTTCAGCTCAAACATTATCTGTGTTCTAAGTTCAAGGCTTATCTGTTGGACCGCACAAGGAAATATGGATGGCTCATACCTGTGCTACAGAAAGCAGCCTTTGAAATATATGCTAGAACTTAAAAGAAAAAAAAAACTTAAAGAAAAGGAAAACCACAATGAGTGATGAGGAAGACAGAATCTGTCTTCCTACTTTGCTTTCACATTCAATAGAAAATAAAAAGTACTTTTCCTAGAGGCCCCCTTTAGAGATACACCTACAAAAGGAAATAGGACAGCATATGGAAGACTGTTCCAATGCACTTAAACGGGGTAACAAAGGGCAGCAGGCTTAATCTTCCAGATAGGCGCAACACCTGCAGGTGAGACAATCTATACTTGTCGTTAAGGGCTGATTTGCTGCATCTATTCCTCTCAACAGCATCAGCACCCACAGTCCAGATGCAAGGTAAAAATCCCCGAACAGATGCCCCACAAACACACAGGGAAGAAGTGCACCAATAAATAAGACAACTGTCAGGTGTAGCTTGACTGCAGAGTACTAGACACCAACTTTATCACAGGGAGGTCCCCATTTTCACAAACAGATCATAAAATGTTCTCTCTCCCATTTTTCCTCAGAGTCCCTACTTCACCTTTCCTGAACTTGTAGATAAACTGTTCCAGTCTTCAGTATTGATTCACCATAAACAATATCTCTTTTCTTCAGCTAATCAACTGCTTTCTGGCAAGGAAGGAGAAAATAAGCAGAGAACAACGGACTCTCCTGACATAACAGCAAGGAAAACTGTACAAAGCTCCACAACTGCAAACACCATCCGTGGAGAGTGGAGCAAGGACATGATCTGATTATTACATTAGTTCCCCAGATGTTCCAATAGCTATTTTATAAAGAGTATGACAATGTTAAATATGGCACTAAAGGTCCAGTTTTCAAATTAAAAGCCTTGGGGAGCTGGAAGGTTTCAGACTGCTGAATAGTCTTTTTAAAAAAGACAAAACAGCAATTAACATTTCTGTTCCAGTTTCCTCCTTTATCACATCAGACTAATATTTCCCTGCACCAGCAGGGCATCTTTGGATAGGATAAGTTAATAAGAAAATGACTGTGTTTCATCATCTTAATGTATTTCTTATCAGTTCAATCATAATCATGTGCCCACTGTTAGTCTAAACTAGAATGAAAAAGTTTAACTTTCTTTTTAATTGGTTTGCTTCTAACAGTCTGGAAATACAGATAACCAGTTTGGGATCCTCAGCTGACAGCAATAACTTTCTAAGCTGAAGTAACTGAACCGTTTCTAGTTATTTGTCCACATCTTTGACCAGGCATATTTGTAAAATTATTTCAGAGAGTTAAAAATAAAAGCCACAAGCTCAAGCTGTTCAGTCAAAGAAGTAAATTGATAAAACAAAAATAAAAAAAAATAAAATAAAATAAATCTGGAAGTGTTATAGAAATGTTCTGCCTATATTGTTTTCATACACCCCTATTATACAGATACTCGTAACAACAGTTAACCCTTCAGCTGGAGAAACAAAAGCAGCCCTATTGGCATACAGCTTCCAGGATGCTTGAGCAGACCCAACACCATCTCTGCAACTGTGGAAAGGGCAGAGCTCAAATACTCCCATGCTTCCCCTAAATATCTACCTCTACATTAATGCCAGAAGGGGCTCCATTTTGCACCAAATAGGATTTGTCTTTTCCTTTTCCAGAGAATTTAAGTAAGTACTCTTCTCCAAACATCGACTTTGCTGGCTAAAGCCCTTAACCACATACTTGCCTTTCAGACTCCAAATAGCTTTCTCAACATCACCCTCACATCCTATGTTTGTTTGTTTATTTATTTATTTATTAAGGGACAAGTTGTAAGTAGGAGAACTAAGCCCTAAGTGTTCTTTGCAAACCAGATTTTGCATTGGGCAGAGGTTTACTGCTCTTTATGATAGAGAAGACACTTTGTTACAATTAGAAAATGAATTTTCAGTGTAAACACAGTGTTCTTTTAAACTATTTTGGCAAAACTCCCTGTGTTCACCACAGATTTCAGAGCAACAGCACTCTAGCCTGCTGAAACACAGAATGATGCGATAGATGAATGAACTGAGTCATCTTTTGTATGCTATAGAAGAACTCTGCCATCTGTGCTTATGGCTTATTTTTTTCCAAACTTAAGCCATTCTAGAAATGAAGAAACTGAGCTGTTGAGACCAGACTAGTATTTTCATCGTCTGAATTCATATAAAACTGAAGACAAGGGAGAAAATAAAAGCAAAACTAAAAAAGGGAATTTGATGATTATTATAGTGGTAAAACTCCCAGTGGAACTTTTCAAAGAAATTGATTAAAAATCCAAATAATTTTAATAAATGTTTTTCTATCTTCTGTCTTCTGTCATTAATCACAAAGTAGGTTTATTCTGTCAAGAGCTCACCATAGGGATGCATTAGCTCAGTAAGGAAGATCCAAACTTCACTAAAACTTTGCTACTGTATAAAGAGGTTACATTTAAGCCTTTCTCTTGAATGAGGCATGTATGTAAACTTGAATAATTTATATTCCTGGTTAAAAAAAAAAGAGAGAGAGAGAACAAGAAGAAGCTGAAGCCAGACCTAAGGAATGAGAGTACTATTACAAAATTTCATTTCCCCGACATGAATAAAACCAAAATGTGGTCAAGTGCTCTATCTTTATTTATACCAATATCTTTTTGCAAGTATATTCAGAGATAACACTCAATTTTTATTTAGTCTGTATACAGCAAGCAGTTTTAAAGATTTATTTCTATTTTCATGGAACTATTTCAAGTCAAACACTATTTATAGCAATATATTCAACAAATTTGTTTGTTGAATTTGGCCTTTCTGTTTATGAATTATCACTATATAGCTTTCCACTTTCTTCAGACTATATTAAAGTATTCTACTGAAGCCTATCATTAATTGTTGGTTTGTTCTGTTGGTTGGCATTGGTTAGACAACAGGTCACAGATGTTTTCCATTTCTTGATGAGGCTGGAGAAATTAATTGGAAGAATAAAATTTCAAAGGGAATTTTCTCCAATGATTAATTTCTATTTTTTCTTTATCAAAGTTTGAGTGAATCTTACAGTTAGTAAACTCACAAAAATAATCACAGAATGAACACCCCGAAGGGGCACCAAAATATAGGAGCTACATTCTCTTTTCTTTTTTTATATAGATATATATATGTAGCATAAGTTTCAAAGGGAAGGTGTGTATGTGCTCGGTTTTGTCCATCACAGTTAAGTGTTTACCATAGCTGACACTTCAAGCAGAAGATTTAGAACATTGATGCTAATCTCAAGCAATTAAGAATCATACAAAGACCCAAATACGAACAAACGTTGAATGTAATGGATTTAATGAAAATTTAAAATATATATTCTTATTGACCTTCTGATTTCTGACCCTGAATACCAGAGAGATCATGGTTTTGATCTTTCCCCACAATCTTGACAGTTATAAATAGCTTTATTTGTTTTTGTGGACAAAGACATTAAGAAATCATATGTTTTCAAAGGCTAAACATCATAAGAGGCAGGAAGTCTACAAACGTTTCCTGGTAACCTACATTGCCAACAGCTTCAGGAGTTTTCTGGAAAGTACATTAGAAATGAGGTTGCTTTTCAAAGTATATTTTCTACTCTTTTTCTTGTTAAAGAGAAGTTAGTACTTTGACTAACTGAAAGTCAAGGACTTCAGAGATCACACAACCAGAGGTTTATTACGTGGGCCAAATGTCATATTAAATGTTACTGCCTTCAGTTTGTGAACATGCGTCACTGAAAACACTACTTCAAAAAACTACTCACCTAAGCAATATCCTTATTTCCAAATGTTCATGGTCTTTAAGGTAGTTCTGATTTATATAAGACCTTTTAGACATCAATACTTTCTCTTCACGTGGGCCATGATTCCAAATCTGAATTTTATCAGGTTGGGGATAGTGTCTAAATAATAAATCTTAGTCTTATTTCTATACAACAATTCTTAACCATAGTTTGTCCATCGCCAGAGAAACTGCCCATCTCAATAGAATGATTTTTTTTTTAATGCAAATGAGAAGACAGATTATTTTGAGGTATGCATTATCAAATCCCTGGATATTATATCATTCAGAGATGATATTTTAAAACAATGGCATTTTGAGAAAGACAGTAGCTGCCTTAAAGTGTAGGTCCATTAAAAATTCAGTGAAAACAATTTCCTCGTGTTATCTGAACCAATTACCCTCACTAACAGCTTGGTTTTAACTTTGACTATTTTGACCAATTATCTATGATCAATAATCTCAGCACAGCTGGAAGAAACCCAGGATAGCATAGTCAACAATCCTGGCTCTTGATCTGATACAAAAAGAAAGCAAGCCAGAAAGGTTTAAATGTTGATACTGAAAGCTAGAGATAACAAGTGAAAACATATTTTTAATAATTTAAGAACAAGACTTAAGAAAACTGGAATGAATAAGCAAAAATAAAATTTATCTAAGCAGAAGTGTTTTGGTTTCAGAAAATCAACACTTTCAAAAGGACTGAGTTTAATATTATAAATATTTTTTCAGTAACAGCCCCCCTCCAAAAAGCATTTAGTCAAAATATTTCTGATCAATCACCTCTAAGCTGAAGTCTCAGTTCTGCAAGAACTGTCACAGATGGCAACTTGACTATTCAAAGCGATGCTTTAGAGCAAAAGTAGAAAAGTTAAATACATAGCACAAGTGTTTGTAGAATTTGAGCCTAACAGGAAAGAAAATCAAAACAAATAAAGCAAATTCTCCCATCAGTAAAGCAGAGGTGAGATATTCATTTCTGCCAATTGATATTCAACTGATTTCATAATCTCAAGGTTAACACACTATAAATGTTTCAATTGCATAATGTTAAAAGGAGTAACTGGTGCCGTTCGGTGAAATGTCTGAAATACCTTTCTCCACAAGCTACTGTCGTGTCTGTAGATGAAAAGGTGACTTAATGCGGAGAATCCAGGCAGCGTTAGCACAGGAAATGAATGTAAAAGCTGGATTACCACAAGCAAAACAAATGATTAGTTTGCTTTGCGTAGCTCCCACAGAGGTGGACTTCAGAAGGGCAGACATGTGAGATGATAGATAGAAAAAAACTGCTAAATGCAAGTAGAAGGGCAAAATCATAAGCCTGAAAACATGGGAGCTATTGTAGACTCCTTGAAAAAGCCACTTGTGAATCAAGAGCAAAAGTGAACAGTTCAGATTCTCTTTTCTAAATTCCTGTTCAGCCTCAGAAGTACAAACTGGTTTTAAGCACAGATATTAAGCTAGGCAAGACACAAAAGAGCAAAACATAACAGTGAGATTATTTACAGCAACAAACTCTAAAACTGACAGTCTGGCATTCGTGATTTGTTTGCTCTCTTCTCTATTTCTTTATCTTAGCTTTAGGGTAAAATGGGTCCAGAATAGCAAAACTAAACTACTCAGGAAAGTTAAAAATTTCAAATTGAATCCCAATCCTTCAGCTCCATTTTTTCTGTATTGAAAAAACATTACATCTCCAAAGAAAGAAAGAAACAAACAAACAAAAAGCCATATCCAAGTAATATAAAGACCTAATGCATCTACTTAGTCACCAAAATAACTGTGGCCAGTCTTATTTTTTATGGTTTTTTTTTATATATATTTTTAAATATCTTATTTTTAGCACCCACTTTTCTGGAACAAGCTAAGCATCTCTTTTATTTACAGTTTCTGACCTCTAAATCATGAAATCAGGGTGTCGTTCAGAAAGTTCTTAGAGTCAGATACATCCGTTACCATGACTTTTTTTTACTAACTGCGGCAAGGAACTTTATAGATTGGTCCCCTGGGTAAATAAAGAAAAAAGAACAAAAGAACATTGCATGGTTCTCCTTGACTTTCTTCTGTTTTAAAAAAGAAGATGAAGTCTTTTCTGCCCTGGAAAAAAAGTAAAAAGATGCGAAAATTGCATGAAGATAAATGAGAGATGTCATCTCAGTAGGTGCTCCAGAACAATCAGACACCTTATCCTTTATGTCCTTATGCTGCCTCTTTGCTGAATTTTTATTTGCTCATTATGATCAATATTATAAATTCAAGAAAAATGGAAGTTAAAAATTAACAGGATCAAAACAGGGTTTTCTCAAACATTTGACTTATTTATAATTTATTAACCACATCATAGAATTTTTCCTATATTTTTATTGATTGCTTTCTTGTACACTAGTAACTCCAAGAAACAGAATACAAATTTCATATTCTGCATTTGTACACATCAAGTGTACACATTGTTTTCACATCTAAAACCCCTACCCTTTATCCCTTTCTAGTAAGGGAGGTTTTTTAGAAGAATGACCTCAAGGCAAATTGAGAAAAATAAGGAAATGGCGCAACAGTTATCTGAACTTGATAGTCAGGGACTACAAACTCCTGTTTGGTGGTGCTTTGGAGACCAACGGAGACACATAGCCTGACTGTGTCTGTACAGCTTTACTAGGTTGCAACCTGGCACGGCTCAATAAGAAGGCCTCAGACAGGCCAACTCCTTCTCCAACCATGCCTGAGTCATAAGCCTCCTCCCAGATGGCCTCCTGTGTGCTCTACTGTGGTGGCCAAATGGAAGCCTCTACAGGCCTTTGTGTCACTCCTGATAAGGTTCTTCTAGCACTATGTGTTGTTAGGCAGATAGATGTAACACTCCTGTGAAAAAACTGGTTGGAGGCGGACAAGAAGAGTGACCTTTTCCTGGGTTATGAAATGGAAGAAAAGATGTATTGTCAAAAACACATACGAAGTTCATAGAGAAAGCCAAAAACATTGTTTTCCTTCGAGACACTGAGGTTTTGCATTCCCTACACTCACTGTAGAGTTCCTGAAGAACATAATCTCTCTGCTCACAACTTTTCGTTGTGATGAGTATTATCACTGAGAAAACCTAAAAGTTAAAATAATCTGAATCCAAGCACTTAACAGAAAGCAAAGCCTCATTTACCGGACCTTCAAAAAAAAAACGGCACTCCTTGAAAAACATACTACATTAAGGGAAGAAGCCCTCTGCAGATGTCCCACAAATTCACCATGGTCTTTCAGGGCTTATACAGGGCTGAACACCAGGAAAGAAGGGTGATCAATGATCAACACGTGTGTGAGGTTTTTCTTCTTGTGCACATTCTTGCAGAATCAGGTCTGTCAACAAAGCCAGTACCTCTATAAAAATCACTTTGTCTGTCTGAATCTGCCTCTGAGGGCTACTGGAAAATAGGAGGAGAGAGGCTGAGACTGAGCACATATTGAACATATCCAAATACAGAAGCTGCTGAGAGACAAGACAACTGTTCATATATGCTCTTCTCCAGGAATACTGTAATTAACCACTGTCAAAGTAGGCTATGAGATGGCAGACTGCGGGGCCAGTTTGGGTTGCCTATCATCAGACTTGGTTTTGGCACTCAGCTGCCACCATAAGAGCAAGGGTCTTGGCAGAGACACATTCTATCTGCAAGAGCCAAAAAGCTGCACTAGTGCAGCTGGGTCTGTTATCGTAGTTGTACCAGTGAAGAAGGATCAGTGTGCAGATATAGCTGTATGTCTTCCAGCCTGGTGATCATTTGACGCAGGCCGATTCTGCGAGGCATATTGTGCCCACGCAGTTGTTCTATGGCCTACAGGAGCCCCACGCAGGCCAGGAGTTCTTGACAAGGGTCTCCATCAGATGTGCAGAGGACTGACTAAGTTTTTGAAGGTGTTCTATATATCTGCCTTGACTGAATCAATAAACAGTATATGGATATCTCTGTTATCTTGTGACAGTAAGAGTAATGGATATGATCTGTGCAAACATAGCAAAAGGAGAGTGCACTAAAATACTCAAAATATTTTACTCCAGCAACTCAAAAAATCTAATTTTTACAAAGAAAAGATGTACTTTATAATTCAGAGTATTAGAAAATCTGTCCCTGAAGTCCTGACTGGACACCTTGGATTCAAAATCCCTAGATATTACAAATTCCATTTTGACATTGCATAATCCAGCATCACTGACATGCCTCTGGCATGAAATAACATAATGCCCTGTGACAAGATAGAAGCAACATACAGTGAAAAAGATACTGAATCCTTCAGACACATAGAATGTTTTCAGGCCACATATCATCTACTTCTTTGTGTGTAAGCCAAATACAATGGACTGAATTAAAGTAGATACTAAAATATATGTGTTCCAAAAACAAATGAATTTTCAGCTGCTCATTATATTGGGCTTTTTTTTTGACAGATGGACTGAACAGTATATTTTCTAAATTTCAGAAGCCAAATTGATATTAAGCATAGGTGTTAAGCTAGCAGTGTTAAAAGAACAAAACACAACAGCAAGGCTATTTACAACAACAAGCTCATAAAAGCATTATGTTATTTCATAAAAGTGTTAAATATCTGGAGACAAGTGAATCTTCTTCAAGAAAAGAAATGGCAAATGCACAGGTCAGTATAAGTTCTTCATACTACTGAAGTCCCACATAAAGCCTCTCACTCCAAGAAAAGAGTATGCAGTACTTAAGTGAAGACTGGCGGTCCTCTGTATGAGTCCCACATAATGTCCTCCCCTCCAGGCAGCAGATTAAGTTAGATTTTACGGTCATTATTACAGGACCAATATTTTACCAAGACAGCATAGAAAACTTTGAAACTTCTACTTCTGTAGAAAGAAGCTAAGAATTATTCTTAGGACATAAACAGAATTCACATAGTCACATATCACTTTGGATAGTACTCCTATGTTCTTTGTAGTAATCCTAATTTTTTTCTCTTTTTTTTTTTCATGCAGCTAAGGAGTTTGTAAGAACTGCATGGACTTACCTATTTGAGAAGATGCTCATGAAGCTGTAACACCTCTAATAAAAGGAGTTTGCCTCAGATGATAAACCGTTTTGAAGAGCCCTCTCCTATTATAGCCTGTGATTAGCCTGTGATTAAACAAGTGATGCTTCTAAATCTATGTTCTTCTGAATAGAAACAAAATCACAGCTGCTTGGAATAGGGTTTTAAGAATCTGCTAATCTATAATATATGGTAGCAGAGAAGCTCAGGGACAGAGAAAAGCTCGCTTATACACTACATAGTTACATACTTCATACTTACATACTAAAGGGGGGTGGACAGTGCACCCACTGTTCAGCTGCTTTATTACCAGCAGAATTTCCTTGTTTCTAAAACAGAGCTATATTTTCCACCATTCATGTCAGGTAAAAAAAGAAAAAGAACTATGCTTTTATTTAAAATGTGCTCTGAAAGCAATTTTTTTCTTCCATTCTTTGCAATTGTTTGAAGACTTAGAAGGTAATTTTGAAATCAACCATCACTGATTTCCTTTGGTGCCATCATGATTTCAGCTCAGGACTTTTTATGGCTGTGTGGATGTAACAGGCCAAGAGGAAAAGGATGAAGAGTCTGCTACTGGCAACTGGCAACAAGTAGGCACAAACTGCTGTCACAGAGTTAAGTGTGTTTTCTTGATGGCCTCGGCTCAGACCCCTCTGGGAGTAGAGAGAGTTAAGAAGTTCCTTCAGGTATGTAGCATGCAGAAGCTCCTGTGAGCAGTGCAATGGAAGCAATGCCAAGCTGCTCTTCTCCCAAGCGGAGATGGAACAACAGTGCCCACCCAGGCCTGGCAGTGTCATCACTGGCAGCCTGGCAATGCCTCTGCTCCTGCCCCGTGCTGCTTTCGCTGCTGTGTTGAGGAGGATGAGGACAAACACAGACAGATGCTGTGGAAGGACCTGTCTGATAACAGGAATTACTGGCACTGCTACTGTAAGAAAACTCATTCTTGAAAAAAATCCAGGTAGCAAAGAACTCCAATATCATGGTCAAATTTTGTAAAAATAGATACAACTTTAGGGTAATTGTTAGACTTTTTTATGGTCATCCTACTTGTGCTAAAACCATGTTTGATTAAGATTTGAACTTTATGTGTATGAGATTTTGTGTCTCAGATCAATTCTGTACTTAAAAATACCACCCCCATTGCTATGGTGTTGTCGAAGAAACTACAGTCTTATCATATACATCTGTAGAGGTTTTAATATAATCAGAAAAGCATATGGTTATGCATATTAATATATTGTGAGAAAGGGGATGCTTTAGGCAAACCTCAGCTTTCAGCTTTAATAACTTGACTATTTATATGCCATTGGAAAACACACTACAGGACACACCAAGTTTTGTGATAATAAAAGGGTATATATATGCACACGGGGCTTGTTTTTGATAGTCTTAAAAATGTTGTTGCCTCTTGTAGTTCCCCAGAGGGATACGACTACTCCGATCCAGCAGAGGCGGGGAGGGCTGCAGGCTCAGGTGACCACCCGCCCACCATCGGGCCATGCAGGGATGTGCCGTGGACAGGGTCAGCGCAGGCAGGGGAGCAACGAGCCTGGGCTGGCTGAGCACGGCTCTGCCAGCAGTCCTGGCACCTCCTGGAAGGCGTGAGTGCCCTGGCTGAGGCTTCAAGGGACCTCAGCAACTTTGACTCCTGGGGTGCATTTCGTTTGCACAGAGGTGAACAGGCTGCCCAGAGAGGCTGTGGAGTCTCCTTCTCTGGAGATCTTCCAAACCCGCCTGGATATCAACCACCCTGTGCCCCGTGCTCTGGGTGTCCCTGCTGGAGCAGGGGGCTGGACTAGGTGATCTCTTGAGGTCCCTTCCAACCTCAACTGAGTCTGTGATTCTGTGAAGCAGTCACACAGCCAAGAAAGCCACAGCAGTACAGAAGCCAGGATGTTTAATGGACAAGATGTGCCCCTAGCCTTTGGGGAGCCAGAATGATCTTCTGAGATAAACTGATCTCAGAGTTTAATCTTAAAAAAAAAAAAAAAAAAAAAAGGTGAAAAAAGTGTATGGAGTGGGAAAAAACCTAAGAGTGGATTAAGAAAACATAAAAGGCTAATGAACTGTGGAAAAACACCATCTACTCCTCACTGGCGTGCAACAGTCAAGGAAAAATTACTAGAATTATCAGGAATCAGAAAAAGGAAAAGGCCCTGCAAGAGGATTTGGAAGCTTGCTAAGGGTGAGGTGAAGGGAAATAGGTTTCACTGTATGCATTTTTGGAACACCTAAAAGACTTTATTTCAGCTGATGACAATTGTTATAGGATTTTTACATAAGAGCTTCCATTTGTAACACGCTAGTTTGCCCACCCTAATCTTGTGTCAATGCTTTTTGAGAAATTCCAAGCTCTTGTCAGCTTAAAACCAAACTTTGAAAATGTATCCATTTAAAAGAAGTCTTTGGAGTGATCTGGAGTGAATTTTTATGCTTTTAATTGTGTGAATTTTTATGCTTTTAATTGTAAAGAAGAGGGATTCAGACAAATGACTGAAAGACTAGAGGGCTACTGGCTTATACAATGCCTCTGAGATTGCTTACAATATAGAATGCCAATATTTCCAAGCCATTTTATTGCATTTTCCTTAGCTTACAAAGAGGGCATATCAAACCAATAAGACATGGTAAAAATGAAATGAAGAGATTAGAAAGCAAACAAAACATGATCCGATGAAAAATGTAAATCTCCCTCTCTGCTAGAGATAAATTTAACCTCTTATTTCAAGATGTTATATAAGGACAATATTTTTAAGAAACCACCTGGCCTAGTGATTTTTTTTTAAAGAAAAGTAAAAGAATACAGTTTATTCACTGAATTAATACACAGAATTTACTGAAATAAATATTTATTGCATAGACTGTAACTACAGGAACTTGACTTGTTGGTTCTTCTTCTCCTCTTTATTTTCTGCCCCCTAAGCATATTCATGCACTCAGGTATGGACGAAAAAAAAGCCCTTTGAAAGATAATTGACCAAGTTCTGATGGTGCTGGGACAAGTGACACACTGCCAAGGTCTCTGACAGGGAGAATGATCTTAATCCATGGAGTTATTCAGTCCTAGTGAGGTGCCTTTTCTCCCTTCTCTCCCTCATTACCAGCCAAAAGCATCTGTGGTTGAGTTTTTCCTTCAGAAATCACTGTCATCCAGCAAGTATTAGTGAAGCTTCATGGAGACACATTAAGAAAAACTCAAGAGCAGCAGAAACTTGATCAAGACTTAATCCTACTGATATGGTGAATCTCCCTGGGCACTTCTTGGCCACAGCATGAGATTAGGTTATTAATTAACAAAACAAAACAGTATGGCTGATAATTACCTCTAAAGTACCTTGCCACAATGCCCGTGAAATATCTTGTTGGAATACTTCTACCGGCTTTAATTTCAGCCCTTCATCCCCCAAACATGGTTGTGCTATAGCTACATTTTACAGGCAAGTAATTTGCAAGAGATTGCCCCATTATAATCCATTTTCTGCTAGATCTCATCAATGATAATGAGAGATAATGTCTGAATATTCAGTAAAAAATCTCCAAATAGAGATAGAAAAGGATGTTAACAGAAGGAATACATTAAAATGTCACCTTACACACTGCCTATAAAAAGAGGTTAGACATTACCGTTTTTCTTGACAATGTTAATCAAACTAATTACTCCTTTTACCAGTACATTAAGAATGCAATATTTTGCCATTTTTGTAGGTAGATATCTGCCTATAACATAAAGTATTGATGGTCAAAGATAAATGATTTTAAAATAAGAACTCTAAATGTGAATGATCTATTCCACTAACATTGTAGTTCTAGGAAGAAAAAATTAAAGCATCTCTTCCTGAATTGCATCCACTTTAATCACATTTTGTTATAGGTGTCAACTTTGTCAGAATATCATCTGTCAAAACGAATTAGTGGAGAATTTAGTACTCCACTTTTAATGAAGAATAAGCTTGTAATGGCATTTCAATTTTCCTTCATCCTCTTGTTAACACTTGATAAATGTTCCCTTACAAGCACTGCTGCTCTTCTGACATGTTGCCTGCACTCCACTCAAGCAAATCTAGAGAAAGCCAAAGGCAGAAAATATTCTCTTTTCTTGAGATCTCTGCAAGCTATTTCAAGCCTTACGAATTATTCATTGCTTTTTTTCTGCCCTCTTGAATAAGGCCTTTATTTTAGGTGGACATAACAGAAATTATTGAACACAAAACAGAATGTCAATAAAAAACATTTGAAAGGCTTTTGTATGCTTATATGCACATATACATATACATATTGTTGAATATAGTGGGATGAGGTATAAACAAGAAAGAAACAAACTTTTTTCTCCCTTAACTATGGGGTGTTGCGAAGAACTACTATTTAGTCATAAATGACCTTTTGCCTTTCATTTTGCCCTACGCAGGTCCATAACAAGACTGCACGGGGAGTAGCGCCTCTGTGAGGTACACCGCCAGCCACGTGTGGTCTTCCAAAGGCGCCCACAACAGCTCCTCCCTCCTAAGCAAGGAGCTCGGCTGCTGGAGCTGCCTCAAATCTTGCCCAAAGCATGAGCAATTAACTGGGTCACTGTTAGGGTCTGCAGAACAGGAAGAAGCAGTCAATAAATATTTGTGTTCTGTGCTTCATGGAAGAGATAGATAGCATATACATACAAGAAGATGATGACAGTGTTGATGGTGATGATGAATGGAATAATTTCCCCTCCCAGTTGAGAAGAAAATCAAGTGGTATCTCCAAAAGGCAAGCATTTTAAAATGGATATGTTCAGATAACTTCTGAAAGAAATGTCTGAGGAGCTCTCTGAACTATTAGAAATGTTTTTCAACGGCTGTTGGTAGTTTTAAAGTGCCAAAGGGCAGTTACAAAAGCAATGCTGTGCTTTACGTTAAAAGGATAGGTGAGCTGACCTGAGTAATTACAGATCTGTCAACCTGACATCTGTTCTGGACAAAATAACTCGGGAGCTGACCAAGCACTTCAGTAAGAAAAAAACTGAGGGAAATGGACAATATAGTTGCTGCCAATCAGCATGTTGAAACTACATCTTTCAAATTCAGTTATCTGACTTATCTATTATCATCAGATTTACAAGTTTTGTTACTAAAGGTAATAATGTTTCTGCAATAGGCTTAGATTTCTACAGGACATCTGCCTTCATATTGCATGACATTCTGCTGGAATGATAAAAAAACAGCACTGCATATATTAAATAAATTAAAATCTGGCTGGAAGATTCCAACATATGCTTGCAGTAAGCGAACACTCATTGGATTGGTGTCTTTTTATTGTGTTCCACAAGGATCTGTTCTTAGGTTTTACTAGTTAACATTTAATCAATGACCAGAAAAAATAAATATGCAAAATGATACCTAATAACATTTGCAAATGACAGAAAGATTGGGAGATAAGTTACAAATGCAACATGACCTGGGTCTTTCATTTAACTAGGTGTAAACAAATAAATATACAGTTAAGTACACCTAAAAATAAACTCTGAGGAACTGAAAATGTAGCTCACAAAGAATATCTGCCTCCATTCTGGGTTGCAGTTACTGGCTGGGGGATTATAATAGATGGACATCGCACCACAATATGGTGTTGTGGCTAAAAAGATTATTAGAAACATTTTTAAATATGAAAACATGTCCAATACTATATCAATTGAGAGATTATACTGCCTTATTTCTATTTGACACTGGTATGACAGCTACTGCAATAATGTCCAGTACGACAAACATTGACAAACTGGTGACTTTTCAAGGAGTAGTCATGACGTCTGCTTCCCTGATATCCGAACAAGAACCAAAAGTGACCATGAAGCAGCTTTTACCTGGAATGTTTTACCCAGGCTATATTTTTAAATAGGCTAAGTGTACACACATAATATACAATGTGGGTAGTCCGTGGAGAGGATGCTTGAAGTATGACATAATTTTGAGTTGAACTGCATCTCAGGGACCTTCTGTTGAGGTGATAGCAAAGCTGGACGTATGCCTCTGTTTGAGGTTCCTTTACTTCAAAACAGAAATTCAATGTCCTCATGTAATTGTGGTTTCCAGAACTTTTACTTTCAAATGAGGAAACTTTCAACTTAAATGTGGCAGAGCTGCCACTTAGCTGTAGAACACCCCTGTCGCTTGTCAGCGTAGATGTTCACACAGCTATCCAGGCTACTCGAGCAAGAAATATCCAAGCAGAGGACTTCTCAGGAGAGGGCTCAGTGCTGTGAATCCAGATTAAGCAGTATTACATTTCTCAGTACTTGACTGGCTGCCGTTTGAAACGTTAGTGCTCTTCCCCACGACCTGCTCGTTCTGCAAGCCTCACAGCATGCTTGGCGAGGCCTTCACAGAGGCAAGAGCTCGAGCCCAGCGCTCAGCGGGGAAGCTGGAGACCTGGCTCCACTCTTGATTTGAAGGGCTATAACACCACATCTCCTGCCTCTCAGGAGAATGACCTGACCATGCAGCAAGAGGATATTTCTTGAGCTTTCCAATGGTGTTTGCAAAATGCAGTGGAATAATGATTGGTAGAGATGCTTCACAAAACAAAACTATTCCAGATTTTGCAGAGGAAAGGTTGATCCAGAACCTCTTCAGGTAGTGCGATCGGTGACATAACATATAGAATAAAAAGTACCATCATGTTTTATACCATATCTAAAGTGCCACAGAATAAAACATTTTGTTGAAATATTTTTTCCATTGTCCCCAAAGCATTTTTTTAATGAAAAATAATTAAATAAACTGCCCAGCTCTCCAGCAGAGCTGTAGGCAATCATTCTTTTGCAGTGAGCCGGTTAAAGGTAAATGTCTCTTGGCTTTTTTTAAATTTCCCCCACGTAAGTGTGGATCATATTTGTATCCCTGTTGTCTACTGGTTCATATTCTCTAATTAGCAGTGAAGCAGAATCTCCTGATTAATAATCCATAAACTCTGAGTAAAAACACAACTGCAGGAATGAAGGTAAAACGTCTGTGTTTGCAGGTGCACATTATTCCCACCCTCTTGTTCATTAAAATGTGTGCCTTTGCCCATTGATGCTGCAGATTAAAACAGGCAGAACATTCTTTTCCTTTTCTTCTAAATACCAATGGCCTTTGTCACCACAAAGATAATTAGCAGTAGCAGTAGCATAAAGCCAAGTTTCCCTGAGACAGAAATTCAAATTCACATTACCAGGAAGCAATTCTTTGTAAAGATTTGCATTTTTAAAAATATATTCCTGAAATTCTTCTATGTATAGGAATGTAGACTTCCCCCATATACATACACGTGTTCATTTGCATTGAAATGGTATAATAATTATACCCACAACCTGTTCCTACAGAAATAGTGGCAAATCTTCCATTGACATCACTGTGATCTGCTTGAAAATGAATTATATTTTTAGATTAAAATAACTTACAAGAATAAAAGCCTAATTATGATCTACTTGTAATGACTGCAAACCTGTTTTCACACTCTTTGCCTTTGCCTGCCTGAAAACTAAGCTTTCAGGTCAGCTCAGTCATTTTTTTCCACTCTAAATGACATGCACTTCCCAGTGGCAGAGGACATGACCATCAATTCTGCATGATGCATAGATGCAGATGCAACATCTGGTTGCTCAGATTACTGAAATACGATGGCCTGCAGTGAAAACATGAAAAGAATAGTGCTGGAGGAGAGACATTTGGCAATATGTATGTGCTTTTCTACAAAGAAAATAGAAAGGCTTTTGAAATAGCTTTTGAAAATAACAACTGAGCTTTTCAGGAAGTGTTCCAGGTATTAGTGAGGATTATGAAGAACAAGTCTGCGAGAAGGAGCTGCAACAAAGACTATAACTTGCTATGGGAATATAAAGGCTATGGTTTTTAGAGGAAGATATGATGAGACCCAGAATTGGAGACAGTGCTGGTTAGAAGTTTCTTACAGAATACTTTGTCTTGTTGAAAGACGTTGATTCAATGAAATCAAATCATTTTGTCAGAATCTCTTTATTTCAAGAAATTTCTCCTCAAAACCAGGTTACCTGCAGCCTCTGAGTCAGCTACCTACAAGACTCTGCTGACTGTGAAGTGAATCCTGCCTATTGAGTAATGAAGCATATATAGTACTTATTCTGAATATAAGCTGTTGCTTGTATTTTATTTTTATTTCTGGTTCACAAAATACTAAGCATTCTGTAAGTTAAGTTAGTATTTGTTAGAGATTAGACAAGGTGATACAGATTCCCTGAAAGTGAAGAAAGTTTGTATTAGTACAACAAGGCTACCAGTACCAAAATGCCAGTAATTTTTTATAAGAGAAACTTTGTGTGACAGAGGCGCAGAAATACTCTTTCTCACTATTTCCACTGTTTGCATTATTTTCCTTCAATTTTTGTATCAGCTTTTGAATTTAAGGCCATTAACTCTCAAATAAAATTCATTAAAAAGGAAAAAGAAAAAAAATCCAGGTGAAATTAACCCTAATATAATTCAGTTTCTAGTGAGTGGATAGATAATACAAGCAAAACAAATACTTAAAAACAAATCCTAATTCCTACATGGGCAAATACAATGAAGTTTCAGCATTCAATTAGCTATCCAATTACCTTGATCTTCTATTTACAGACTTAAATAAGATAACCTAGCTAATCAGACATTTCAGTATTCCACTTTAAACTAAGAAAGAGAGAGGTAAATAACTTTTATATGCCTTTTCAAAGCAGCTCATCCAAAATCTTGCCTTTTTTCTCCAAGTGTCTGCAGCCTTTTGTCAGCCCACTCATCAGTTTTCATAATCTTCCCAAGCGCACATTTCTGAGGCTCTTTGGTTTCTCTCTAACCTAATTCAAATATTTGTTTTATCTATAAAAAGCCTGTCCTTATTGTGAGATTAAGCACATCATGGTTAATCTTGTAAGGCAGTGGACAGGGCTGGAATGTGGGCAACCCTCAGAAAATATGTCCTGTAAGTATACAGTTAATTCATGTCTTCCATAATTCAAGTGCTCAAAGTTAAGTCAGGGCTCACATGCCTTTTTGAATCAAGATAGAGTACTGTGCAGCCTAAAGGATTTTCCCATAGAGTCAGGTGTGTAGCTAAATTTCCGTCAATGGCTAAACTCACATTGACTGCAGTAAAGCAGAATCATTGTTCTGAATGTAAACACGGGTGTATTGCCAGAATTATAACGAGTATTTTATTATTCATATGTCCTCAGGATATGAACTATAAAAAGCAGTGATGTGTCTTCTTAGGGTATTTGTGGTACCAGCACATTTCTGCTTCACACTTCACAGGCAACACTATGGCTATGACAAAAATGGAATGCATTATTTCATGTACATTTCAACTCACTATAAAAGACATAAGAATGTGTGACAAGGACACTGAGTTTTTAAAAATGACTATATTCTAAAATGCCTTGTAAGAGCACATTAAGCTGTTCATTGCAGAAAGAAAAATGAGGTTAAAAGGGAGGTTTATGGACAAATAAGGCAAGACCAGAGAAACAGAGGTGAAATAAGAAAAGGTAAGGACGGCAATGTATAAATACATCAACTTTTATCACTCTGAAATAATTTTTAAATCAATCCAAATGTCTCCTTTTGCTACTCTGCTGATATAAATGGAATTACAGGATATGTAACTCAGCATTAAATCCAGACTGATTACTCCATGCCATGAATACTAACAAAATACTAACTTAAAATAATGCATGCAAATTGCAACATCAATGGAATAACTTTGACTTAGGGAATCATTTAGTCTTGCGTTTCTTTTCCCATAGAATCAATATCAACAGCACAGTATCCTTTGAATTTTCTTATGCAGCTGAACAGATGAATAAACACATGAATATTAAGCTACTGTTTGAATTAAGCACTTTCTTTCCCTGCCTGCTTACATAATCAGAACTATTCATAAATGAATAGGATTTAAAGCCAGAAGGAACCATCAGCTCTTTGTATTTGAACCACCTATATAAAGCCAGCCTATACATTAACTCAAGATAAAAGGGACTTGTATTTGACTAAAACTGTTCTGGAACAAACCTTGGTTAGATGAGATCATAAGACTGAAAATTTATCACTTTCCTCAGTCATTTGTCCCAGTGGTTAATTACCTTCACAAATGATTAATTTATGTCTTGTTTGTAATGGCAGTCGGTCACTCACCATCACTTAGTACTTGTTATATATTTTACCATTAGGTTGCATAGCCCTTTAGTTCCGTTTATTTTTGCTTGCTTCAGGGAGACTAAACATTTTTGATTAATCAACCTGGGTCTCATTTTGATAAAGCAAATAGACTAAGCTCTTTTAGACTCCTTGAGACACACGCTTTTTTGCAGCATTCAGATAATTTTAGAGCTTTTATCCCCATCCTTTTTCAATATTTTAACTTCCCTTTTTTGAAGTGTTAATAACAGAAGTGAACAGAAAATAACAACTAAACTAAATGAATGCCTTATATTAAGGCAAAGTTGCCATTATCTCAAGGATGACATTAGCATTTTGGAGTTATTGGTTTTTGTGGTGGTGGTGTTTATTTTTGATGCAGCATTTTGAAGAGTTCCTGTTGAGTTGCTTCTCCTTGGTGACTGTACAATATATCTAAGACTTCTCCTTTCAGAGGTACAAACTATATCCTGTGCAAGGGGTCCAAGCGCCTTATTTCTACATGTACAGCAGCTCCTGATTCTCAGGGTCTCAATCCTTTACTTCCTATTACCTATTACCACTCTCCACCACTGCCACAGCCAGGCCCACAGGCTCCTGTTATTTCTGAGATGCTAACAGAGACTTGCCTGCTGAAGCAAGCAAAAAGTTCAAGGGAGAAAAAAAAACGCAGATGAAGTCACACATAGATTTCCAAGGAACGAGCATGTAGACACCTTACAGACCTGCACACATGCGCAGGGTCATTGCATTTGCTGTCTGTCTGGAATCACTTTGGACAGTGAATATGTGGCCTTCACTGTGGCAGGTGCCAGGTACACACAGGCTGGATTCTGGATCTGGGTGACTGTCACACTGTTATTTAGTATGCGCTGAGGTCATGGGACTGAGCTATCACATCTGACAGCGGACACAGAGTGGTTCATATCAGGTGGATATCCATTTGAAACAGAAAGAACAGAAAGTCTAAGGCTCAAGTGACTCCTGCTTACAAGGTAATGCATTGACACCTGAGGACCATGGTCTTGGAGGGGAAGGGAATGAGAAAAGGACTAATGAAAAGGCACACAGATGACACCTGCCTGAGGAAGAGCTGAAGAAGCTGCTGAATGGTGTGCTGTGCCTACATGATACCCGGGCCCCTGGGAATACTGCCTGTCGAGCTCCTTATTCTCACAATTTTGTACACATTTGTTCCAGCGGAGTGACTGCACCAACTCAGTACTTTGCATTTCAGAAAGCAATGAAACGTTTTATCTGATCCTAAAACTGAGTTTTTGATCCTTTGGAATTATGGCCTAACAAATAGGGGCATCCTCTGGGAGAAGGCTGTGGGCGCAGTATTTTAACCCATTCTATCTGACTCAATAATCGTGAATTCTAACTTTTCAGTCTCACAATTCAGCCTACCAGTTTTAGCAATGCTGCTAATATAGCATTCTTTGACAGCACCATCAATATCCAGTTTCATGTATTTGCTACTCAGGCTCCTAGATTCATACATGTGGAGCCAGCAGCCAGGGAAACGCATACTCATTAGGAGGATTATGATCTTTCAATACTCAGCAGTTGATACAATTGTTACTGTGTTCCACATGCCAAATTTCTTTGTGCTCAAGCCTCTTTACCAGCACCATGCAGGTAAAAAAGGTTTACACAAATAAGCATGAAAGGTTTTCTCAGTAGCTGATAATTAATTACAAATTCATCTTACATATTCCACTCTATATAGGAGAAGATATTCAATGTTCAATGGAGCTTGGCCAGACATTGTAAGGAAGTATTTAAGAACGTTCATTCGGATTTCAAATGGCTGTCACTTCAGCAATATTCATGCCTGGCTCTAATGCTGTTTGGCTGGATGAGTTTGGTTTGTATAAATGTTTGGGGAATTTCTAGCTTGTACAAATACACATATCCACAGATGAATAAGAATGTAAGTTGTTGCTCAAACAACTGCAAATTGTGACTGCCATTTAGAAAATGAAAGTTTGCTCATAAATGACTTGCAAACAGAAAGAAGGGTTATATTCACTGAGGAATTAATTTGGAAGGAAGTCAACTAGATTCAGCCTTGTAGTTGGAAAGAAAGATTTATGTGTATGAATATTCTTAAATATCTAGACAAATCCAACACTGCCTGCCTTCATGTGATTTTAGAATACTTTCAATTAACTGCGAGATCCCTCTGAACTGCGGGATGCCTAAGCCCCACATATTTTAGTGCCCTTTGGGGAATATGGTCTCCATAACCGAATATCATCTCCATAATCAAGGAGGTCATTATCTGAGAGTCATGGTGAGCCCCATGCAAGGTCCATGGACCTCAGCAGAGAAGCACCAGCTACCTTTAAGGTGCACTGGACCAAAAGCCTTGCAGCTGCACTTACTCTCTGCACCAGCAAAAAATATGATCTTCTCTGCTTTGTCTACCACAGCTGTAAAATGCCTGTCACCTCAGCATTTCTATGAGATTTCAGAGAGACTCCTAAATCATTGCTGGATGTTAATAAAATGAGAATATATCTTACACAATTTGTTTAAAAATATCCAATAAAGAATATAAACGTAATTTTATATCACATTCTTTAAACTAAAAACAAGCAAACACAAAGTATGATTTTAAAGTAAAATGAAACATCTGTCACACTGGTTTTTGATAGATGCCATCCAGCCAGGTAGTGTCATGTCACAGGAGGAAAGGACAGCTTGTGATACACAGTGCTTTTCATTAAAAAACACCCCGTGTGCCACAAGAAGCTAATAACATACCCTGGCTCTATATGCTGTACTATTGGACTATAGGTTAGATAAGGAAAATGAAGGAAAATCTTGCATATTGTGTATTGATTTCTTTTCCATGTACTTGTTGACTCATCTGCTCACAGAATCCACAAAAGAGGAATCAATTTTTGATTTAGTCTTGAGCAATATACAAACATTAAGAGTTAATGATCAAAAGAAACTGTAATCATGAATATAATTATTTCATCTTTGAGTAGAAAAAGATGCATATGGAATAGAAATCAGTAATCGATAATAATGAATTTAAAAGAAATTACATTAAAACTCAAATGGTAGTTTCAATTAATTAAGAGCTGCAGTTAAAAATCAAATACTGACACATTACATAGAGACTACTTAGATGTGAGAGGCTGAGAGGATTTTTTATGTTGCTATTAAAAAAAAACAATGAATAAAAAAACACAGCATGGTTAAATGGAAAAGCAGATTTCCTAAAGGTATTAGAATAGAAGAAAAAAAAAAATGCTTGAAGGAATGGAAGTTTTGACCTAATGAGCAAGAGAGAAGGGAGTATACTTTAGCAAATGAAATATAAAGCCGTAAAAAAACAAGATGAAACAATTTCGAGACATAAATGCATAGAATCTAATACCCTAACATTCTGCAAATATTTCAAAAAATTGAAAACTTGTCTGAAATTCAGTGATAACAAATTACACAAAAGGAATACTCAAGGAAGATAAAGCCATAACAGGAAAGTTTAATTCTTTGAATTTGTGCTGTCTATGAAAAGAGCTAGGCTATTTCTCACTGAAAACAAATGTCATCTCTTATATAGGGTAAGGGTAAGTCTCAGCAATTGACTCACAGTTTCAATAGATTATACTTTAGAACACACCAATAAGATGGACAAACAAATTGCCAGTAGCAGCTAATTATTACCAATTAAATTTATATTTTCACATGTGAATTTTATTTTTTAAAATAATTTATTATTTCAAAAGGCACAGAGTATACTCCAATGAACAACAGATTTAAGATTTCTTGATGAGGTTAGCTGGAAGGAACTATAACAAAAAGCAGCATTAATGGACAAGTAAATAAGTATGGCACATTAAGGAAGAACCAGAATAGTTTATTTTCAGGAAAAAAAAAAATACTGTCCTTGAGCTCTTTAGTACAGACAATAATCATATGAATGATGCTGTCACTCTAAGGTACTTGGAATTTCAGAATTGGTACTTAGAATTTCAGAAAGACTTAGATCCCTTACTAATGGCACTCACAGAAATATAGTTAATATCAGATAAGACAGAAGACTCTGTCATGGATTAATAATTGGCTAATAGTTAGGAAGCACTGTTTATTGAATAATTTTGTGTTAATTAATGGATATGAGGGAAAAAATGTGAATAATGGCCCCTGAAGTAGTCTTTACCCTTTAAGAAAAAGGATTTTCAGTAATTTCAAAACATTTTCTAACGCCTCATTACATGTTTTGCAGTAGTAGCTAAAAAAACTATAGACTACTAGTTTTCTATAAAAGATCTGAGAGCAATATTGAAAGTGGTACTTTACTATTCAGTTTAAACATGGTGTTCCCCCACATTGAATACAAAACATAGCTCTGTTGCCTCACATTTCATATTGAAATCAGAAGTACGGAGAAATGAACAGGAATTGATAGATGATCAGACGTTTTGCACTGCTTCCCTATAAAACACTAATCGTCTTGAATGCATTACTTTTTGAAACAAAAAAACAAAACCAGAGCAGCTAATCAAGTCATCAAGGAATAAATTTCAGTAAATAACAGTGAACATCTGTTCACACAGAATATAATTAAATTACAGAATTCAATGTTACATGACACTGATCCAAAGTATAAGATATAAAGTAAAAATAGATCCAGAAAAAGGATTAGTCAGATTCATAAAAGGAAAAGTCGAACAGTGGCTAGAAAGCCTGGATCTTAGGATGTTTCTACATCCTGGAGCTGTGAAGGGTCACTCTATGTATGCCCTGCTCTTAATCTCATCTTCTAATATTCATCATGCTCACGGTTGCAGAACCAACACAGTAGTCTTATTATTTCCTTATATTTTATGGTTCTTCTCAGCCAAAGACTTTTTTTTTTTCCTCAAAACAATTGCTACTTCTAGAACTAGTATTACTACCTTTATATTTGGGGTTCTTATGGACATACTTCTTGCACATCGTTTTCAACAGTGTGAGTTATTCTAATCAGGAGAGATGTTTGCATAAAGTCCATCCTCCTGTAAATATTTCTTCATTGTCAGAGTATTAAAGTTGGCCTAAACTCTCCTAACCTCAGTGGATTTTATGCTACTCTAAGGCCCACAAGCAGCTGCTCATGGACAACTCCTTCTATGAGGCAAGAATCAGGGCCCATTGAGCAGGGAAGGTTAAAATTGCTTCAAAGCTTTCCTGTCAGCTGTGCCACCTGCCACGTTGGTCCTGGATCAACAGGAAAAGTGACTGATTCTCCTGAAAGTGTCTTTAAGCTTTACATTAGTCATAAGGATAATGACCACAGTATTAGCGCTTGGGAAAGGAGCAGGTCTGAAAATGTTACCAGCAAAACTGAGCTGATTATCTCATCTGGATTTTTTTTTTGCTGTGCACATTTCCCCGCCTGGCTCTTGTAACGCGGCACAGCCCTGAGACGGCAGGATCGCTTCGTTCGGTGAAAAGCAATTGTAGTTCATGTCCAGCCAGCCGCCGGCCTCGCTGTGCAGGCTGCCAGTGAGCGTGTTAATTAGTGCCATCTGCGATGGTGGCTTCTGCTGTGAACACCTGCCACCTGGAAAACGTACCGCAACCACCAGGTTGCTTCCCACAGGTCAGCAAGCACCAGTTAGCGATGACTTTGGTCCTGGGTTTGGGTCCGGAGCAGTGGCTGCCAGCGGGACACTTCTGCTCTCCCACTGCAGGTACCACTCGCGGACCCCACAGTCCCCTGAGGAACCTTCCTCAACAAGTGTCACTATTTGTCGTTACCTAATCAGATGTCACATAGCTTTGGGTTTTCTGTCTGGGAAACTTTAAGCATAAGCAAATTCATATTATGAACCATATGCTCAAAGAATATTATAGCAGCATTTTCACACAGCTTGTTCAGAAAGCCGAGGTCATTTAGCTTTTTGTTACAGCAATTTTAACTGGGGGAAGAACCCTGCAGTTTACAAGGACCGTGGGACATACTAATCTAAATGCAAGGGGATAACCCAGAAAAAATAACGGCATGAATGACCCTAGGGTGTCAACTGATGTATACGAACTCTAGGAATAATCCTTAGAAAGCAGGGACATAAGTTAGACGAGTCTTTTGAGTTGATTTAACTCATACAGTTGCGAGTTGTGTAACTGAAAACCTACATTATTAGTAATGCTGCAAAACAACATATTTTCAAGAAGAAATTTCTCTTGAAACTCAGTGGTGTTTTTCACCAGTAATTCTTCAGCCAGCATCAATCAAAATAAGTGATTCTCCTAACATAATAAATATAATTAATTTGTCCGGTGCAGGGAAGATTCTAGTTACCACTTGTTTTAGAGAAAATTTCTGTTTCTCTTAGGACTTATTTATTTACTTTTTCCCTCTCACAAAGCCTCTGGTGATGGTTAGTAAAGCTGATTAAATAAAGAAAAGCATAGATTGCGGTATGCCTTTTTTAGCACACATTCAGATGCAAATCATACTTCCTAACTTTTAACAGAATGTTCATAGCTATTAATACCAATAGAATTGTTTGTGACCTCTGAAATTTCAAACATTTGAAATGGAGCTAGTGTTCATTATTATTTGATCACCGTTTTATTAGAAAGTATCAATAATTCAATAACCGTGGAATTAACGATATACCACCATTAAAGACAGCCGTGGGAACACCTCGTGATAAATTAAACACAGAACTCTTAGAAGAAAGTTATTCCCCAAGCCATTTAGTGGATACTTAAAACTATTGGACTAAGCTCTCCAGTGGTTAGAATCGGTCTATTTGCTTTGAAGCTATGTATGTGAAAAAAATATTATGCAAATACATATATGCAGATATCAATAATAATTCCTGTTTAATATATATTTAGTTATATATAATATTTAATGAGTTGTGCATTTATGTTTTGTACCAAGGAATACAAATATGGTTCCTCTGGGAAAGCATGGTTTCCTTGGGAAAATACATACATAATGCATTTTGACATATTGCCCCACGTATTTTTAAACAGAAATTTTATTTACCAGTACATTCAGAACTACTTTGGTTACTTCTGCTGCCAAAACTTGTTTACCTGTGCTATTTGCAATTAAATGCAAAGATCAATCTCTAACAAGTAGAAGCATGTTTATGAGTCTCCTGTATGTCACTACAGTGGAGAGTGTGTGGCAGTCTGGTTATCAAAAATCATCGTGAAGATAATTAAATCTCCCACCCACTACTTTGATCTGAAAATCTTTACAATTCTACCATCTGTTTCATCAAAGTTCATTCTAAGCCTTTTACTCAAGCAAAAGAAACAGCCTTTTAATAGAAATCTGACAAAATTGATCAAGACCAGAAACGTCTTAGTGATGTGAGTAAAATTAACCCAGAAGCAATCAGAATTGGGTGAAGTTAATGCAAGTGGCACATACCCAAAGACATTTCTACAAAGTCCGTAAATTAACCCGTTGGAATGGAAATTTTATTTATAAATGGATCTTTGCATACTGCATTGCAAGAGCAGTCTCTAAACACCAAAAGACACCTAAATGGATCTGTTCTGACCATTCAGATTTTGCACACACAGAATCAAGGTCTTACATATATTTTATAAGGCTAACACATATGCAATGATTGAAATGAAAAGTCAGGTTTCTTTCACTGAGACAAGCACTAAGCATTTCTATTTGCTTATGCAGAGTTATCTTCTTGAAAAATGGGGTAGCAAAAAGGTTTCTTACACCATCACCTCTGCTGCTTTTTGCATAAGGGAATGGCTAAAGATGAGAGATAGGTTCTTATCAATGTCTGACTCGGATGCTGTCTCACTGAAGACCAAAATATCTCTCTTGGAAAATAGCCCTAGTAAGGGTGGCAAAATATGCCCTGAATATTTACCATGCCCATTAGGGGTCAATCAGACCTAAACATGGGAAAAACACATAGGACTGTGTGCAGCTTAATGCATGTGCTTTTGGTGCTTTTGATTTCAGTAGGATGTCTCTACTTAGAGCTAGGTATCCACTTGCACACACTTCTGGATAAGAATGACTTCTTGTTACAAGAGCTGAGAAGACGAACGCATGCCAAGAACTCCACCACTGAATTATTTTTGAAGAGTACTTAAAAAATGTAGCCTTGAAAATGCCTTACAGCTACTCTACAGTCACACTGATTTCCACAGGGACAGTTTTCTCACAACATTTCACGAGTGCTTAAAAAATGCACTTTCACAATGTGCAACTATGCTCAGCTGAGAAACGTTGTAATCAAACATAGTAGCTCGCCATAGCTACTTGCTCTTGCATGCATAGCTTTACATACCAATTTTATTCTAAGATTAACAATGTGGGCCTTTGAAAAACACATTTTTTCACTAGCACAGAAGTTCCTATCCAAGCACAATGTCTTTACATCTCAGTAACTAACAGTGCAAAATACAGGTGTGGCATGCTTCCATGCAACTTCATGAACCTGTGTGCAAAGATTGTATGTAGCTGTCACCACTAATGTCATGAACACACGGAGAATGATTTTTTTTGTTAAATGCGAAGATGAGTGCTCAGAACTAATTAAAAACATCATGCTGCAGATAGAGTGACTTTTATTCTCTGTATTCTGACTGCATGTTTAGACTTCGTGTTAAGGAACATGGGCGTTGAACTGCATGGGATTTATTCCTGAATTTTATTAAAAGTGAAATCTTGCATAGTGGTGGTGTTGTTCAGATTCCAATAATTCCAACTAGGATGTAGCTGGAAGGGAAATGGAGGAGTTGGACTGTCTGACAGACATTATCACCTCTGGGCTATTTCCAAGATTCCTCCCGTGGGTCAGTGTTAAGGAGGGAGCTCTGCTACCCAACACAGGTAGCCAGGTTAGTTAGTGGTCTCATTGCATCCCCTTGTGGTTGGGTGGCTACAGGAGCTGAGGATTGTCCACTCCCACGAGAACTAGGGATTGGGTAGAAACCGAACAGCAGTTCTCTTCCCAGAAAGCAATCAGGCAAGATCTGAAATATTCAAAAAGTGGGAAAATAACTTTTTTTTTTCTCAGTGAAAAACTGCATTTCCTAGAAATATGCCCATTTCTCACATTTGAAGTGGTTCTCCAAACCTGTGACACTGTAGGATTCCTCCCAGCACATTTTGCAGCTCACCACAAAGATGATGAGGAGACCTATGAGTGAGTATGGTGGAGGAACTGGGACATGACTCTAACCACACTTAATACCTGTAACTGCAAACCCAGCATGGATGGAGCAGCCCCTGCTCACACAGATTATTATTCAATGTGGTTTTGAATTGTCTACCTAGAATGAGCCCGCCTTTAATACACCAGCAAGCAGGTCCCTCACTGAGATTGCATGAGATTTTAAACAACAGAAATATAAACAACAGACCAATTTTCACAAGCACTATTTTCACTTTAAAAAGAAAAAAAATAAGAGTCCTTGGAATCTGTGCAATAGCAGTTGGGGTGGAGTCATTAGCTTATTCTTTTGGAAAGCAAATACAGATGTTTACTACATATTTCCAGCAGAGTTTGTAACTTAATAGATATAATAAAGTTTTGCTAGGTACAGATTTAAACATATATATATATACATATGAAATTGGAGGATAGAACTGAGCTATTATTTTCAAAAGCATCAGTCCAAATAGTAGAAGAATACATTGCAACCAGCATTCCTTGTCACTCAGCAATGTATCTGTAAAAATAGGTAATTAACTAAAATTTCCCACTAACAATGCTACTTACAAATTGCTACTTACAATGATCTTTTAAAAATGAACAACTATCCTTCATAATCTATTGTCTTTTCCAAACGAGATAAGTCCCACTAATGTTAATGAGAGTTGCATCTACACACAGAGAGCAGAGAGCGCAGATCCCCTAAGGCAGATCCCCAAACGGTGCGAATTAGCAGAGCTCCCCGGAAGTGCATTGAAGGGAGATACAGCTTGGAGGAAGACACAGCAAGTTACCTCAGTAGAAAATTCACCCCTGTGATGCTTATTTTCCACCTTGGCTTGCCATAAGACCTAATCACTTCTGTCAGCCTCAAAGAACCTCAATTGCTCAAGTTTAACTGTTTAGAGCAGGTCGTTTTTCCCTCTGTGACAGGGAAGAAAATGAACTGTCAACGTCAGGTCACTGCTTACATTCTTAAAGATTTTCTTTCAAAATTGCAGCACATTCATGTTTTAATAGTCCGGTTTAATTCAATTCCCCTTTGAAAGTTGCATTTGCAATGCTTACTGAAGATTCTTTTATATTATTCATACCAGTGTGTATTCCTAACACTTTTTACTTAGCCAACTCTTTTTAAAAAAAGGAGCAGAGTCAGCTCAGTTACTAGAGGGAATCATAAATCAAATCTAATAAAAAAAAAAAAGATGTAGTCAGATAAAGAGAGTAACTGCAAAGATACAGCAATAATATGATCAGGTGTGTAATTTTGAACTTAAAACACCCATTTTCCAAACCATAACTGGACTGTAGAAATGTCACAGCAATATATCACAGCAGTTCACCTTCTCTCAAATGCAATTACTCCTATAATTTATGTTGGTCCATCCAGCTTGTTGTAAACCAAGGTTGCAAGCCAAGTGACATTCTTCTCTTTAATTTTAAATTAAATAAATTAAAATTAAAAAAAATGTATTGATTATAAGCAAGCTGAACAGAGCAATACTTTTTTTTTTTTTTGGTATTGTTCAAGCTGAATGGAAACCCCAAGGGCCGGCTTCCCTCCCTGCCTCCCTCCTTGCCTCCATCCTCGCTTCCCTCCCTGCTTCCCTGCTTCCTTCCCTACCTTCCGTGTGCACGGCGGAGACGTAGGTCCAGTTGTAGCGCTTGACGATGTCGAGCATGGCACGGGCCTGCAGCGTGTCAGAGGGGACCACCCTGAGGAAGTACTTGTAGAGCGTCTTGTCGCTCAGGTCGATGCTCGTGGCCGAGTAGGCGATCTGCGGGATGTCAAAGAGCTGCAGCAGGTTCTGCACCTGGATGGCCACGGAGCTGGAGCCAGGGCCGATGACGCCCGCGATGGGCTTCTTGGCCCGGCCCGGCGGCTGCGCTTGCGGGTCGGACACACAGCGGCTGCCGCCCTCCCTGTCGTCCCGGATGGAGATGAGGGAGTCGCGGATGAACTCGATGCTCTGCTCCAGGGCCACCGAGGAGTGCCAGCACGAGTCCCTGATCTCGCTGCCCAGGGTGATGTTGGGCAGCAGCACGGGGTCGGCGTTGATTTTATCCAGCGTGTGGAACATTGCCTCGACCCTCTGGATGCCGTACTGCTCGCGCACCTCGCCGCACTTCCTCTCGGGCACTTTCTCGGCTGGCGGCTGGTGGTGGACGGAGAAGAGGGCGCCGATGATGACATCGCCGTCCGTGCGTGCCACGGAGCGCGTCGATGAGGCTGCTGCGAGCTCCACGAGCACG
Source organism: Crypturellus soui (assembly GCA_032275445.1). Taxonomy (NCBI): domain Eukaryota; kingdom Metazoa; phylum Chordata; class Aves; order Tinamiformes; family Tinamidae; genus Crypturellus; species Crypturellus soui. Next base: position 330,206 of record JAUBNY010000281.1, read on the forward strand.
GCGGGGACAAGGGCGAGCAGCGCGGGCAGTGCGGCGCCGCGCCAGCCCCGCCGGCACCCTGCAGGCTCCCCTGGCCAGCCCATGGCACCGGCGCGGGGGCGAAGGGCACCCGCTCCGGCCGGCTGCCTCTCAGCTCGCGCCGGGCACCATCGCAGCGAGGGCTCAAAGCAGCGTGCTCCGCCGGGCCGGGGCAGCCGTCATGCTAGGGGCTCCTGCCTGAAGGCATGGAAATAAGGGAGAGAAGGCACCAGTCAGGGAATCAGCATCAACCTCGATTTAAAAATAAAATTAAGGAAAAAAAAAAAAAGGAAACAGAAACATGCAATTTTTACTTTTGCAAATGCCCAGGTCAGTTTGCTTCAGCAAAGGCTCTCAAGAGGAAGTTTCAAGAGGGATTCACGATTAAAAATGCCCGCTTGCTTGCCTTGCCATGCCAGCTCGCGGGCTCCTTTCGGGGCACGCAGGTCGGCTTTGTGTGCGAAGGCACTTGCAGCCCGCGCTCTCCACCCCCTATCAGCCACCCCCCCACACCCGTGACCCGGCTCGGAAGTTTGGGAAGTTTTATGGGGTGGTGGCCGGACAGCAGGGCCACAAGCACTCCGTTCTCCTGGTGCCTTTGCGCGCTCTGGAGGCCCCTTTCCACGCTGCGGAGCTGCCCTTCCCGACGGGAGAGGGCGAGCGTCCTCGCGGGGAGATGTCATTGAAGGGCGGCGGAGGGCGGCAGGAAAGCGCTTCCCTGCCCTTCGCACGGGCACCCCCGCGCTCGGGGGGCAGAGCCGCGGGGCGGCCGCGGCGGGGGCAGAGCCGGGCAGATACCCGCGAGTTACTACAGCAACCGCGGCCAAGCCCCGCGCCGTCCCCGCCTCGCCCGCGGCCCGCGCGCGGTCCCACCGGCAGCGACACCGGCGGCGGCACCGGCGGGGACACCGGCGGGGACACCGGCAGCGCGGCCCGCGCCGCTCCCTGTTGCGCGGTGGCGCCGTCAGCACCTGGGACAGCGCCCGGGGCCGCCGCCGTGCCCAGAGCCCCGGTGCGCTGGAGCCCGGAGCCCCGGCGTCTCGGAGCCGGGAGCCCCGGCGTCCCGGAGCCCATAGCCCGGGGCCTCGGTGCTCCGGTGTCCCGGAGCCCCCGCGCCTGGGTACCCGGATCCCCGGCGTCTCGGAGCCGCGGCGCTCCCATGTCTCGGTGCCCCGCTGTGTCGCGGTACCCCGGAGCCGCGCTGCGTCTCGCTGTCCCGATCGCGGTGCTCGGAGCCGCGCTGCTCCTGTGTCTCGGAGCCCCGCTGTGTCTCGCTGCCCTGATCCCCCCCCCAAACTTCAGCCCCCCGCCCGTTGCCGCCGCCGCGGTGCCCCCGCACCCGGCACCCGACACCCCGCACCCCGCACCGACCCGGCCCCGTCCGCGGCGGCGGGCGGCCCCGCAAGGCGCCCGCGCCGCTTCCCGACG
>JAUBNY010000281.1:346754-359470 GCA_032275445.1 Crypturellus soui
GTCCTCACAGATTGAGGGGGTCGTCAGTGGGTGCAGAGCACTTGCACCACGAGCCCCATCCGAGACCCCTCGCGGGGGAACCTACGGGAACCTACGCTGCCTGCACTGGTGGCACACTTCCACCTCAGCAACCACCAGCGGGCTGATACGCTCAGCTCGGGGTTTCCCTCCAAATTTGCACTGTCTCCACCATTTTGAGGAAATCATTTCTCCAATTCTTTTTTCTTTTTGGTCTGGGATGAGTTATTGAAATAACACGGCACTTCCTCTGCTCCTTGACAGTTTCTAAGTGTGAAAGAGTTTTTAAAGCCACAACGAAATACTTCTGGTGTGAATACACATTCAAAACGCTGTCATTATACCCCTCCCAAATGGGACTTTCCCACTGCCCTTCGTGTGACCATGCGTGGAAAGCCAATGAACAGCGTCACAAACGGAACGTGCGGATTTTTCGCCTCATGGCTATAACGCAGCGCGTTCTCTCCCCCGAAACGCGCCGAAATCCGCAGGTTCTTCCTCAGAAAACCGCCTCCCCCGCCGCTCCCTCGCGCGGCCCGGAGGCGGGCACACGCACGCGCACCCCGCCAGCGCCACGGCCTCGCTCCCGCACCTCCCTCCAGCCCCGCCCCAGGGAGGGCAAGTGGCCCTTCCTCCCCGCCCCCTTTGCCCCGCGACAGCGTCACGGGCGTGTCTGCGCGTGCGCGGCACCCCCGTCCACTCCTCTCCCCGTGCGGACGTCACGTGTCCCCAGACTGGGCGGGGCGGGAGACGCGGGGCTGCGGGCCGAGTCGCGCAGGTACGTTGGGGGCTGGGGGATCCCGGCGGCGGCCGTGGGGATGGCCCTGCCCCGCCAGGGAACGCGGCGGCGGGGGGCGGTGGGGGCCGCGAGCGGCCGGCCTGGCGGGCGGGTCGGCCTCCCCGGCGGGGCCTCGGCCCGGCCCCGCGGGCCGCTCCGCGCCACCGAAGGGAGGAGGAACGGGCGAGGGGGAGAGGGGAGGCCCTGTCGCCTCTCTCACTCGCGGCTGTCGTAGCCGCGGCGCTTTGAACCTGCTGGAGCAGAGCGTGTCCCTCTAGTTTTCGTACCGGCAGTTGTAATCCCTGCACGTGCAGATTTGAGCGGCAGAGGGATTTATTATTGTTTGCAGTTGTGTGAAATTAGCATGTTTTCTGTGAGTTCTGCTAATGATACTGTTGAAGAAAAAAGAAAATAAAGTGCAAGAACCATACAAAAACTCTATAGTGTGGACCTGACCTGACTCCGTTTGTGAGCTGTCAGTGCCCAGGTGCAGTTTGTCCATTAATGTCTCTGCTAGAGTTGTTTCACTTACAAATATCACATATTCGTGGGGTTGGGCTGGCTCTGGAGACCAGTGGTTTAGGCTCTCACCTGTGAAGTGCTGAGAAGCAGGAGGTCTCTTCTGAGCAGCAGCTATGAAATGCAGTGTCCTTGTTGTTCTCTGTTAAGCTGTCTGACAAAATGGGAAGATACGGTTTGAGACAAGTGCTCCAGGCTTGGCTTTGTGTAATGCTTTGCCATTAAGACAGAAATTGCTCTGTAAAACTATGTGGCTACTGAGCATTTAGATTTCTTGGCATATATGGGTTGTGTCCAAAACTTTTGCAAGTTCAGCAGCTGCTGCACAGCAAAAAAAATAAATCTGCTTTTTGTAACACTTATCATTGACTAATATGAACTTGTCTTACAGAGACTAGAAATACTGTTGAGACACGACAAAATGAGTAGTCGTCGAAAACGTGCGCCTCCATCAAAAGTAGATGATGAGAAGAAGAAGCAGCTCTGCTGGAACATGCATGAAGACCGGAGAATTGAGGTGATAACATTAGATGATGATATGACTGATGAAGATCCCCTTCCGGGTCCAAGCACTTCTTCAGCATCCTTCATCGTTATAAATGATGATAGTGTTGATGAAGAGCTCATTCGAAAAGGGCAGAATGGTTCAAAATCCGTTACATTTTTGACACCTCACGATGAGGAAGACTCGTGCTCCATCTTGACTCCTCTAACAGTGCAGCTAAATATCATAGTCTTGCCGTACCGTGAGGAGGGTACCTGGAAAATTTTGCTAGGAGAACTTGCGCTTCGTCTTCCTCCTGAGCAGAGTCTAACTGAGGACTTCCATGAAAGGAGTTTTACTTTGAGGAGAGGAGAATCTGATGATCAGCTGCAAGTCTGTGTCCATGCGAAAAGTGAAGAAACAAACAATAATGAAACAAAAGAGTACTTGGGTGCTTATGAACAAAGCATTTTGGTGGAACCATCTTTGGGTGGTGAAATACTGGAAGGCTTGAGGTGGCTGCAGAAGAAAAGGATAATTGGACTCTATCAATGCCCGAGAGAGGGTCAGACTCTAAAGGTATTGGTTTGTGTGTTGTCTTTACTACATATTTTTAAAGTTCTCCCTCTTTTATGAATTCTAAAATAATTTCTGTGGACAGAAAAGTCTGTGGAAACTGTTGTTTGCACATGACTGTGCAAATGCTTTCAGAGTGTATTTTTTTCTAAGCAAAGACCTTTTAGTGTTGCTCCATTGCTGATGCATTATTAGAAAGAATCGAGGTCTTACCTGCAGCATATTGGATATTTTGCATGGTGATATTTGCAAATTTAGTCTCTTAGTAGGTTTTAGCAGATGTAGTATCTGCTAGTTTTCAAAACATGGTAATTGTGTTTCTTTGGTATAAAAACGCTATTAATTTTCATATTTTTCTGTTTATAGTGTCCTTAGTACTTCAGTAAATTAAATAATTATCTCTACAAACATTTCACAGGTTGGAATTTACCTTCTGGAAGCTGGATTAAGCAAACCAGAATTCCTCAGTGATGGAGGTGGAAGACCCAAAAAAGCAAATCAGTTGATTCAGAAACTCATGGAAAAGTTCTATAGTTTTATAATTCCAGGTAGTGTGATGCAGTTGAATCGCATTCAGTTGAATGCTGGTAAATAAATTAGTAGATTGGGCCTTGTTTTGTTTTGCTTTGCTTTTTTTTCTTCTTCTTTTTTTTTTTTTAATAAAAGAGAAAGAAATTCTTCTTAAGCAGAAGTTTTTAATGTTTTTTATTGCCTTTTTAGCCCTGAATGTAAACCAACAGGTTTTCATTTAATTTAGAATAAAGAAGGACAAGATTACATTGTTGTTGATGTTAGTATTTTGCATTCAACCTAAAAGGTATTTTCAATATTAAAACAACCTGCAAACTACTCTACAAATGAAATTACAGGGTCATACTACAGGTGCAATAGCAGCTTTCAGTAATTAAAAGCACTAATTGGAATACTTGCTTCTGAAACACAATTAGAATAATTGAATTGCGAGCTGTTTGTGAAAGATAAAAGAGTACAGAGGTGAAAACTTTGTAATTGAATTACATTTTTGACATTATTGAAAACATAGTATTTGCTACTAATAAGCAATTAGGAGGGGGTTAACTTTAGCATTCCTTTAAAATTCTCGATGGTATATACAGTTATTTAATCGGGAAAAAAAAAATGTTTGAAATGAGGTTGTGATTGAAAGCAATGCAGGTATGATAAAGGAAGGACAAGTGTGGTCAGAATATACCCAGTTGCGTAGAAAAGAAATTACTTTTTTTTTTTCTTTTTTGTCTTTGTTTCCCCATAAAATTACAGATAGGCTTAATTTATACAAAAGTCAATTTATTATGCTCTGAAATATGAGACTTCATATCACTGAATGTTACCACAGAGGTCATTACCGATAAACTTAATTGTTCAAAATGATAGACCATCAGCTGTAGTTTCCGCAAAGGATCTGTGTGAGTAGCTGTCTCTGCCTGGCTTCTGTGATATCTAAAGCTGTATGCTCTAGCTAGTGATTTTACCTTGGCTGGGCATTAATAACATGACGTGCACTCTAGTTGCCTCACTTGCCTTACAGGTATTAGATATCTAGTTGCCTATTCTCTTGAATTTATAGGAATTTAATGTCTTTCAGAATTCTCTGTCTGCTTGTAGAATGTATTAAAATTGGTCCATTGACTTAAAAGCATTAGGGAAGGTATTGATGCCTGGTTTATAGATGCATATCATATCATGCTCTTTTGGAAACAATTTGTCAGTTCTATTTTGGGAAAAATGCTGAAACTCATTCTTTCTACACTATTAGTTATGGTTAATATTTTTTGACTGTAATGTTGTACAACTATTCCTAGGTATGCACAAAAAAGTGTCAGGTGCAGTGATTAACACAGTTTCATATATATAACTTTGTGTATGTAGATGTGCTGAATGAAGATGATGAAGAATCTGACATGGAATTAGAGCGACAAAATATCGAAGAGCTTTATGACTTTGTAAGGCGTACACATCAGCAGGACATCCAATTACTGAGAGAGGATGTGCAGCATCCTGCATTGATTCCTATTCTGAGGCCGTACCAAAGGGAGGCTGTAAACTGGATGCTTCGCCGAGAGAACTTCATAAGCACACCTAGCAATGGCAAGTATTATGTGTCTGGAAAACTTATTTCCCAATAAAAATACTACTCAGAATTGGAAAGAAGGTGCTATTGCATTGTCAGCAGTAACATGTCCTTGCTGTTTCTTTAGAAGCTTTGTTAGTCACTTCATTTCTTGTTTTGTAGAAGTTGTTCGTCAAGTAAATGATAAATTAAACCAACTTTGACCAGATGGTCATCTAGCTTGTTGGTCATGAAATCTTGTGGAGGTAGAGGTCTGTGGGTGTTTTCTATGCATTTATTTTGTTGATTTGATTTTGTTTTCTCTCTAAATGTCACAGTGAGATTGAGCAATTCTAAGTATTGTGCTGTTTATAGAGAAAGCTAATAATAAAACTTCTTCCTCCATAGAAAACACATTGCACTTCTTATGGCGGGAGGTCATCACTCCAGATAGAGCAAAAATCTACTATAATCCATATACTGGCTGGTATGTTTCTCTGGTTATCTCTTTCTAACAACATCTCAAAGTTATACTTTGTGAAGCCTTGTTAGCACCTTTTACCTGGAGAATGTGAAGTAATGCATACTTGTAGTTTTTCAGTGAGCAACTAAAGAATTGGAAAAGGGGTATATATGACTGAGCAGAAAGTGAAACAAATATTTAATGCAGAGGTAAATACATAAATTTTCAATGTAAGATTTAATTCTTAAGCTTTATTAAATTAATTTTTATTATTTAATGTAAATTTTTGTTTTTAAGGTTAGGATTATTGTTCTTTTTAAATTAGATCCTTGACACCTTTGACTTTTTGTTCCAAGGTTTTTAAAAGCTAAAGAAAGGAGGCAACTTTTTATGGATACTATCTATCTGCATGCACTAGTTTTCTTCAGTTGTCTCATGAATTTGGTTAGAGCAGAATCTTTTGATTTCTGTTTTTCACTTTAGTTTTTCCCTGATTTTAATAAACATAACTTTCAGATCTTTATCATGAAACTATAAGTAGATACTTGCCTTTCAGAGACTAGTGTTGTATCTGTGATGGCCAAAGATTAGCAAGCGATGGCAAGTTAAGAGGGGCAGAGACCCCAGAACTTCCTGGCATGCACGTTGCTCTTCAAACCAGGATCGTACATACAGAAAGCTTGATGTTTTATTGTCAAGCTTAGCTGATATCAAAGACACAGCCTTTCCCTGAAAGCTTTGCGTTGCTGAAACTGAACACATGCTACTCTGCCAGGCCGCTCTACACTCACTGATTTTGGCTTGCAACTGTGCTTCAATTCTAGTATTATCCGTGAATATCCAATTGCTGGACCTCAGTGGCCTGGAGGTATTTTGGCAGATGAGATGGGTCTTGGGAAGACAGTAGAGGTGCTGGCTCTTATTCTGACTCACACCCGACGAGACATTAAACAGGATGTTCTGTCATTATCCGAGGTAAGAAAACTAAAGTAAGATTTAATATGAAGAAAGTATTTTCCATAGAAAATAGTGTATTTCTCCTAGTAAGTTTATTGCTATCTGTTTCACAGAAGTCCAGAATAGGATAAAATTTCATGATGAAATATTCTGCTTCCTGGTGTGATATTTGTCGCATATATGCAAGTAGCAACTGATATTGTTTACCACTGGTATATGAGACTGGGAGCCATTATGCTGTCAATAGGCTCTTGTAGTTTAGACACCCTCCCGGAGTGTATAAATCTGTGACTTAGTCTAACTTGTTGGAAACTGTTTTCCCCCTTCATGTCATATTATTGGAGAATGTCAAATACCCATTAGACAAACTTTCTATACTGAAATAGGAAAGATTACTCTGAGAATAGAAGCTTCTATTCACCATTTATTTCATGTTAGGAATGGGTTTGTTTATTGGCTTGTTTGGAATGTATTTAACAACAGTTTTTCATCGTACTGTCTTCACTTTCCTCCTTGCATGTCCTGTGAAGCAGCTTGTTTAGCTGCTTTTCCCTTTCTGAGTGTAGAGTGCTGAACATCAGTGGTCAAGAAGCTGAACTGTATAGTCGTCATTCTGTAGGCTTCTTCAGATTGTAAAATGATGGATTTCTTGTTCTTAGTGCTTTTTTATAATTGGATTGCACATTTCTGTAGCAGTTCATGCTTATTTTCAAATGTGAAAAGATTATTAAAGAACTTGAGAATTGCAATGAAGAGATGTGAACTTCTAATACTATTTAATATTGTCTGCACTAGGGTGAACTTGTGAACTTCTTTGTTCCACCTCAACCTTTAGAAGGAAATAAAAAGAAAAAAACAAAGAAATTGGAGCTTAAATTAAAGGAAAAAATACAATATCCCAGTAAGTATTTTATTTTATATTTTGCTTTCAGCAGAAGTCCAAGAAACAGTACTTGTGGCTTGTGTTGGCCACTGACTGAGTTGAAGGCTGGGCCTCACCGCTGTATCACGGGCTGATGCTTTTGATAACAACAGTGCTGGCCCCACATCAGAGGTGAGTGCGAGAGTGTAGGACTCCATACTAGAAACAGGTGATCAACTTTCAGTGTGAAGTTACCCAAACCAGTACTTGTCCTGCAGGGCTCTGTGTCATTGAAGGTAATTTTATGGGAGAGATTTTTGTCCAGCTGAAGTATAGTGTATTTATGTAAATTTCAGTAAGAGAATTGAGTGACTTATTTCTTTTGTTATTCTCTTATTCACTGGAAAATAGTAGATTGTAATGATTTGTAGGGCTAGCTCAAGTAATACATCATCAAACCATTGGCTGTATTTTTCTGCAATTCTTTGGATGGAGATAGGGAATGCTTTTGTTTAGAGATTCTCTAACGTGCTTTCTCCAAGTAATTTTTATTAGATCTGAGCTGTGTTTTTCCTTGTTGTTCTGCACATAGGCTTGCGAGTGATGATATTAGCAGCTGTAAAGGAGATGAATGTGAAGAAAGGAGCTTCCATTATTGCAATATTTAAGTATATCAGTGCTATATATAGATATGATGTACAGAGAAATAGACGGCTTCTCAAAAGAACTCTGGAAAAACTAATTGCAGAACAAGTAGTGGAACAAGTCAAAGGCCATGGTCTGGCTGGTTCTTTCAAGCTGGGAAAGAATTACAAGGAAAAGAAGAAGCGAGAAAGACCCAAAGAGCAGGTAAAATTTGCTTCATTAGCTAATTCTGAGTGTATTGAAAAAGCGGGTCTTACTTTTGCTAAATGCATGTTACTGCCAGGTGTGCTGTTTGTGCATGCTGCTTTAGTGGTGCTGGCTGGTTTACAGAAAACAGAACTTCAGGATTTGCTTTGAGCTTCACAAAGCAGAAGATGACAAAAGTAGGTAAAATCTTAGGGCTAAAACATTAACTCTGTCATAAATCTTTTAAAATACTGCTGCAGAAACTGACACGTGTTTTCATGTTACAGTGAAGTGATGTATTAAACACTGGTAAACAGTAACTAAATACCTAAACCGAAATTTTATAAAATGTTATCTGTCTTGAGGTATTTACACTTCCTTTCAGAAAAGATGAGGGGAAGTCTTGACGGTTTTGGTTAATTTTGTTTTGTAGATAGCAAAGTCTTCAGAAAGGATTCAGAAATATTTGACCGATGCTAAGACTGAAACCAAAGAATCAAGAAATAGTGGTGTTACTTCCGAAAATGTCCTTAAAACCCCTTTACGGGTGGCTGTCACCACAGAAGAACATGATTATTGTGCAACTAGCAAAAGTAGAAGGAAGTCAACAGCGGATCATGACAACTGTGTAAAAGAGAATGCTGCTCAGCAAGAATCTGTGAAAACAAAAAATCCTGATATCTATGGTAACCCTGTTTCCACTGATATTGAGAGTCGTCCTGATTTTGAGATTTCTAAAAGTACAGCTGATGCCCAAGAGGACATTCAAAAGGAGCAGTCCTCAGATTACCAGGAACATCCTGGCAGTGGTATGCAACATACCAGTTCTGTGTTTCCGTTCAACACCTCTGAATATCGTTTTGAATGTATCTGTGGTGAGCTTGGCTTGGTGGACTGCAAAGCCCGGGTGCAGTGCCTGAAGTGTTATTTATGGCAGCATGCAGAGTGTGTAAACTACAAAGAGGAAAATCTGAAGATCAAGCCATTTTACTGTCCCCATTGCCTTGTGGCAATGAAACCGGTTTCCACAGGAGCAACACTGATAATTTCTCCAAGTTCTATTTGTCATCAGTGGGTAGATGAGATCAACAGACATGTGAGATCGTCTTCTCTTCGAGTTCTGGTATGATTGTATTGCTTCATATTCTAATTATTCTGCAGGGCTCTGAGCTTCCTGTCCGAGTCTCTCTATCTCACGTGAAATTCTTAGGCCTTTTCGTTCACTGTTACAAAATTCACTTTTCTGACTGATACATCAGTAACTATGCTTTGGACTCAGTCGTTCACTGATTCTCCCAAACGGTTATTATCAGGAGACAACACGGTGGACTTTTGATACATTTATGAAGGGGGAATATGTTTTGAGCAGTAGCAGCAAAGCATGATTTCTGAGAGGTAAAGCTGTGTGTCTCTTCCCTTCAAAAAGATTATCGAGAATCTTGGGAAAGCCTAACTATAGATACCTTAGCAGTATCCCATCTGTCTGTTCATCTGTGTTTTAACAACTTCCTCACAGTTGCTTTTCAACTCTTTCTAGATAAAATGAATGTTTAAATAGATAAAAAGTGTGCTGCTGGATTTCTTGTTCTCAGATTTGTACAAAAGAAGCCTTAGGCTAGGCCTTGCTGTTGACTTAAAGGAACATTTTAAAAATTTGGATGGTGTCTATGTAAGCTGTATCCTGATAAATGCAGAAGATTTTATCTGGAGATCACATATTGGCCTCTTACTTGAGTCTGAACAACTCTGTAACTAAATCAAACCTGACTACAAATACAGTAAATATTTTAAAGTTCCAGGATAGCCATATATCTGTTGCTTCGGTAATAAAGGGTGGCCTTTGTTGTCTTAATAATGTACACAAGTCTTGTCCTTTTTACCTTTTGGAAGAAAGGACCTTAGTAAGGATAGAGTGCTCCAAGATTCGTAAATTCTAGGTTGTGTATGTTCTGAGGAAATAGCAGCAGCAGTAATAATGAGAGGAAAAGAGGGAAATCTTTGCATTCAGGAATATATCTGATATCTCTTGCATGGAAGCAAAAACATACACAGGAATCCCAGGTTCTCCGCTAAGCATTTGTGTTAGTAATCTTGCTAGGTTCAGTGGGACAGGTCATGGATGTGTAGAATTTGCACTGTTTTCATAAGACCTCATTCAGCTTTTACTAGCTTTGGTGAAAACTATCAGAAATAAATTTACATGATAATGGTAAAAATAGCTTAAAAACTGATGTCGGCACTTGAGACTGTGTGACACGTTCCAGTCTAAGACACGATCATCATTTTTTCTTTTTCACTGCCAACTGTGAGCCATCCAAACTGACTTTCATTGAAATGAAAATATAAGTTTCAAAGAATCAGTGTCCCATGTTAGCAGGTTTTGCATGTGAACATGCTCTTAATTTTTTCAACTACTTATAACCTGTGGGAGATTGTAATGTTTTTATGTTCTAAAACAAGGAATTTATCAATAGAGCTTTTTTTGTAGCAGGTTGTATTTTTGTGCTGATGTGAGAACAACCCAAACTTGACCAAGTTACAAACCTCCAGAAAATCTGTCCAGAAATACTTACAAGAGAGCATTAGGCTTCAAGAGCTATTTTTCAGTCACTTCAGTGAGCTGCTTTCCCACTGTCTGCTCTCCCAGCTCTTGCGCGTTAACCTTGGTTCCATGTGCTCAGTTGTTACACGTTCTAGGGCAGAACAGGAATTTTCTGTTCCTTTCAGTTGACAAAAAATGCTGTATTACTATAATCAGAAATATGAAGTAAGGGGATCAACAGAGAAAAAGTACAGTAACAGTGATGTTAACAATGAAACTGTGTTGATGATGTAAAGTATCCATTAATTCTGCTTACTTTAATTCTGCTATATTCAACTATTTTTGTGTAACTTAAGTGAATGTTAAAGTTTTTGATACTCTGATTCAGAAGTAGGAGAGTGCATTTTTTCTTAAATTATAAAAAAAGTGTTTATAACCAAACCAGAACTTTCTTGGTCTGTTCTTACAAAAATCTAGACTGTTCATATAATAGAACAGAAGATAATAGAATGAGAGAGGAATAGGGAAAAAGAAGTCCAGATATTTGAAAATAAGACTGGAATATAGATTTCTTTAGTCGAGTACATGAATATCCTAATCCTTTTAGAAATATATCATATCCATTTTACCATTGGCATTCATATGCATATTTATGCGAGCGATAAGAGCCAGTGATAAAAATTTTTGAAGCAAGATGTCTGTAACTTGGAAACTAGTTCCAGATGTAAACTGGGAGCAAGCAAAATTAATTTGTATGGGGGGGGGTGGGGGGGGAGGAAGGTGTTTGGTATATTGCTCTGGTAGCAGTTGTCCTTAGTAGCTAAAAATCCTAGCGGTGGCAAAATGCTCCTTTTCCAGTGGATGTTATTGGTTAAATTATGCCTGTATCACACCCTGTTTGATCTTTTAAAAAGTATTAGTTGAACTCATAATTTGCTCCATTCTATCGAGATACCAAATGCTAACGTGGGGAAATACAATTAAAAAAGTTTAGCATGTCTTTTTTTTAGTCTTAAACTCTTATGTGTTTCCATTATGTTTAAAGTGAGGAGGGAGATAAAAATACTTTAGATATTGCAATGAATATCATTATGAAAGACATACGTATTCTGTTGGTAGATGTGGATTGTTTGTCACTAGGTTGCAAATAATAATGATAATCTGGTTAATGCTTTTGTTTTGAATTATTTTGATATATACTTCTCTCCTTGTGTAATATTTGATGAGATTATTAGGGGGAATAAAACAAAAAAGGAAGGTGTAATTGTGCAATAGAAGTGTCAACATGTAACACTGTCGTCTGTAATGTTGCCCCGTACAGCTTTACGGAACACTTAATGTTACATATGCCTGTTGTGGCAAATACTAGAGACCTCTTCAGAGAAAAAAAATCAGTGCTTGACATTTTATATAGAGTTAAATACATATATAAATTTTACATCAATATCTATTGTATTTATTAACTGTATTATTTATTTGGATTTCCCCCTGTATTATTATACAAATGTAGATTGTTTGAATTATTTCATATTATATTAGGAGCACTTTTGAAAGCACATGCCATATTAACTTGTTTTGAAATTTCTGCATTTCATATGAGTGTTTCTCAAGTTCTTCCTTTCCTGTTGCACTGTTGCCTGTGTAGGTGTATCAAGGCGTGAAGAAGCATGGCTTTCTGCAGCCCCACATGCTGGCAGAGCAGGATGTGGTCATCACCACGTACGATGTTCTGCGCACCGAATTAAACTATGTGGACATCCCACACAGTAACAGTGAGGATGGGCGCCGCTTTAGGAACCAGAAGCGGTACATGGCCATCCCCAGCCCCTTGGTAGCAGTGGAGTGGTGGAGGATCTGCCTTGATGAGGCACAGATGGTTGAATGCACTACTGCAAAGGTTTGCTATTCCCAGTCATGCCTTTATTGAACTGGAAAAGATTTTGACAGCTTGGTGTAAATAGTAAAAGAAAATAGAGCTGCTATTTTTTTTTTCCCTTCTCTTAGCATTGGATGTACTTGTATAATTTGTCCTTGTAGCTTGTTCTTTAGAAGTGACTAGTAGTCTGTTTTCCCTTGGAGATATTTACATGTTTCTCCAGTTGAAATTTTGGCAAACTGAAGTATATTCAGCTCAAAAAATACTTAGCATAATCTATACCGACAGTTTAAGAACATAGGTCAGCATGTTGTATATGGTGTTTGATAGTTTCAAACAAGACGCTACCCTGTTCAGTGGCATGGTTCAAGGGCATACATATGGCCTTTGGGTCTAGAAGCTAAAATAGTCCGAAATGTCTCTAAGTCAGCAGTCTGTAGAGATCATTTTAATTAGTGTCTGTATCTGTTTTTTTTGACTAAAGTAGGAAGTCAGAAAAGCTATTTTTATTATATGTGCTTTTTTGCAGATATATTTGAAGGTGGATATGATTTTAGCAGCTTTCAGTTGCCTTCAAGAAAGCCCAATACCTTTATATACATATTTATAATATATTGCAAAACTACTGTCTATAAGTTTGTTAGTTATTTATATTGAAGGATACTAAAATTCTAAAAAACATATATATTTAGAGTCAGTTCCGCTGTCTTTGTTTTCATTTTCATACCACTGATTGTGTCTT
>JAUBNY010000281.1:360612-385338 GCA_032275445.1 Crypturellus soui
GGCCATAGTTTTGAAAGAGGATGAATGTGTGTACATTTGTGAACTGTTGTTTAGATCCAAATTATTATAAAAGTCAGTATTGTGGATTAAACTGTTACGGAATTGAGCATGAACTTACAATTACATACAAGAGCTGTCAGAATACATAGTCATAAAGGAAATACTGAGGAAAGAAGTGATTGAGTTGATGATTGTGATCAACTTGTTGAAGTCCTTACCTGTTATAGTGCTAAATCTAAAATGCCTTATTTTCAGTAGTACACATTGGTCAGCCTCTAATGTTATGCAGAGGCAGTCCCCTTGATATGAGGGACAAGGGAACCACTGACTGATTTGTCAGCTGTTCTAGTGAAGTGAGATAGGACCTCTGCAGAAACTTTTGCTTCCTGCATATGAAAAAAATTCAGGATTTTCCTTCTCTCTGGGCTTGCATGTGTGTGGTATTATGTCTAGTAGCTCTCAGCTGATTGCCAGAATCAACATAAAGATAACTGTTTATGCCTGAGATCATTAAGGCCTTGAGGATACCATCATATGGTGCCATCTATTTTTGCACCATCCACGTGCAACACTTAAACATGTGCTTTTGTAGTCTTCTAGTGAGTTTTAGGTACAAACTTAAGGTTAGCTTATTCTTTAAATTTAGTCCCTGAAAAATGATGGCCTTCTGAATTGGGCAGAATTAATAAGCTGTATTCCCTTAGTTGGTAAGTAAAGAATAAAAGTGATTTTTGTAAAATTGATTTCTTCTGCCCTAGTAGAGAAGTGAAACCTTCTGAATTGCAATCACTTTTAGGGTAGTAGACAGTTGGCACACAGCAGGCTGCAAAGCAATGATACTGAGCAATATAATTTTACAAAAACCTGGCACCCCAAGCTAACCATATGTAACCATGCAATTTCTGTCTCATGTCCTTGTTCCAGTTAGGTTTAGAATTCTTTAGTTAGTTCAGCTAAACTAAAAATTAAAAAAAAAAAAAGTCAAGAACAGTCATATTTCTAAAAATTCTGGGAAAATCTGTACCTAACCATAGGAGATAACTTTTCTTCACCCCATTCCCCTGCCTCAAGCTACCCTTAGATGAGGGAATGATTGGAAAACAAGTGGAAAAGATGACTAAATAGTAGCTGCTTTATGCCTGATAACCTTTCTGTGAAAAGTTATCTTTTTGAGGCATGTCCTGCAGTTTTAAAACATAACAGTGTTGTATTAAAAGAGCTTCTTTTTTTGGCAGATCTCTATGGCTTAGTCCTTTTTCTTGGAGTTGATCCTTACTGGGTCAAACATTGGTGGGACCAACTGTTATATCGACCTTACTGTAGAAAAAATTCTCAGCCTCTCTACAGCCTAATTGCCAAGATAATGTGGAGATCAGCAAAGGAGGATGTGATTGACCAAGTAAATGATTTTTTTTTATTATTTTTAAGTTTCTTAATAACATCAATCAGTAGTTTTATTTGCAAATCACTTATTTTCTTTCTTACTTACAGATTCAAATCCCCCCCCAGACGGAAAACGTACACTGGCTTCACTTTTCTCCTGTGGAGAGACACTTCTATCATCGCCAGCACGATGTGTGCTGCCAGGATGCCCTGGCAAAACTGAGGAAGATTTCAGATTGGACCCTTAAGCTCAGCAGCCTAGATAGAAGGACCGTGACTTCTATTCTGTACCCTTTGCTGCGGCTGAGGCAGGCCTGCTGTCATCCCCAAGCTGTTCGGGGAGAGTTTTTGCCATTACAGAAAAGGTAATTATTTTTCGCATCCTAAATGGTGTGCTTATTCAAATCAAAACTCCAATTATTGCTGCTGGGGCAAAATCTTGTGCAATTTAAGTCTAATTTTAAGCTTGCTTAGCAAAACATATGCAACTATGTCACACCAAAGTATGGGATTTTTAGAATTTAATAGGCAGTATTGTAGTTAGTATAATTCTTGTGTTAGAGAAGACATATTTTTGTGCAGTAGTATTTTAACCTCATGATGCTGATGTTTTCTAAAATGTTGCAACTTAGATTTGTAGCATGAAACAAAACAGATTCAAATTTAAAAAAAAAGAGAACAATGAACAAAGGGTAAATGGAACAGGATAATTCAAATTAAATCAAATGTTGTAATATGAGATTACAGAATTTTCATAGAGATCTACCCTTGAAAGCCTTTAAAATGAAAGCCTATTCCAGGTTCTGAGAGCATTGCATATCTTATTTAAGTTACAGGCAGGGAAGAACTTAACTTTAATACATGCTATTATTGTTTCTGTTGTTTCCTGCTGTTAATTGCCCATGCTGTCCATTTTTCTTCTATCCTTTTATGAAGTTCTTCATAAAAGAACTTTCCTTTTCCTTATAGGACACTTTGAATGTGCCTAAGCAGCTGTAACCAACTTTGTAACTACTACATCAGGGACCAATAATAGGCATCATGCTGGAGCATTTTGTGCCTGACAGGCAGAAAATCTTCCACTAGTGTGGAAGCAATGACTGAAACTTGGAAAAAATCGCTATTCACCCATACAGTATTACCCTTTGCAGCACAGTGATCCAGGAGAGGACAAGTGAAACAAGTTGATTATGGTGAGGATGTCTTAGTACTGCATCAATTTCACTGGAATGCCTGCAAGGGGGACAGCAACATAGTAACGTTAGTGGAAAGAATAACAGCAGTAAAAATTAATTTTTTCTTAAAAAGATACATGCAAGGAAAACCTGTTTCCAGGCACTCTTTATATATCTTTCTCACGAACCAAGCCTAACTGCAGTAATGGACATCCCCAGAATAGAAACTGTGATTGTGTGTGAGAATAATCAAGAAATTCAGTACTGGGAACTCTGATGAATAAGAGAAACTGAGCTGAAACTACAAAGATGATGTTGGAACATAGGAATAAAAGAAATTGGACTGAAACACAGACCTTGGAACATGTTCTGTACTAGATGATCTTTTTCCTGCCTGCCTAATGAAGGAAGTGAGAACATCTACTTGGCAAAAATATAGTCCTCAAAAGGGCATTTTTTAGGTTCCGTAGCTAAAACGAGTCAAAAACTTCTTTTTGTCTTAATTACTAATCTCAGATTTTAAATAAAGCAAAATGTGTAGTTTGTAAAAGGATGTGTACAGACTTTTCCTTGAAACTGCTGAGGGCTTTGAAAATGAAAGATAAAGAGCAATGAGTGGAAATACTGAATATGAACAGCAGGTGATATGTGCGTATCTGCCAATGCATCTGCAGAATTGAGCTAATTTCAAACAGTGATGCTATTGATTTAAAGCCTGCTCTAGAGTAACACTGTAACTCAGAGAACAGTTCCTGTACATAGAATGGTGTTATGAGAGGAGGCAGTAAAGCTCTTTCAAAGCTATCCTGCTTCGGGATGATGTCACTGGATTTCAGAGCACTAAATCCCAAATAGTAAATAATTATCTGAAAAGTGGTAGTGTCTGATCTCAAAGCAGCAATGGGTCATAAAACAGCCTCAGGTCAGGTGTTGGAGACTGATGTCCTTTCTCTTTGCATCAGTCACCTTCCTTCCTGGCCTCTGTGCCCATTTGCCTTATCCAAGACATTCTTCTGCCTTCATTCTTTCTTCCCTTCTCATCCCTGTTCCTACTTCTGTTTCTTATGTCTCCCATTCTAGCTAATTCTCTCCAAATTAAATTTCTCTGTAGAATTACAAATAGTAACGAATGTGGAAAAGCAGTATCTTTAAGGGATGCTGGGTAATTTCACTGTTTTCATTCTCCACACATTTCTCTACCTCTAATTATCACTTTTTCATGTTTAGATTGAGAGGGAAAGTAACATAGGCTATCTTGCTATTTTCACTTGAACAGCTTCTAGCGATATGAGATCTTTTCTCATTTGTTTCTTGTATTTTGCACTGTGAAGAGGTTTGATTTTTCTCTCTTTTTTTTTTTTGTTTCCTCATTGCTTTTTGGTTTCTATTTTTAGGAGATTTCATCCTTTTGAAATATGCTTTCAGGTTGAAATACCTTCAGTGATAGAGCAGAGCTGCAGGTGGAACAGAAGCTGACAGAATTATGTTGTTTCTAAAAATGTCTAGTAAACGTGCACAATATGTTTGTTGTAACAATCATACTGCACAGTATGATAGTCTTGTGTACTACTGCTTTTGTTTCAAGTTTTAGCCATTTGATCTGTATTTCAGTACCATGACCATGGAGGAACTGCTAACTTCATTGCAGAAGAAGTGTCGAACGGAGTGCGAGGAAGCTCACCGGCAGCTGGTGTGTGCTCTTAATGGCTTAGCAGGAATCCATATCATCAAAGGTAAGACTGGACCGCTTAGCGTGTTCGTCATGCCTTCTAGGAGGCTAATTATGGCTTAGAGGACACCATATAAAAGTGACTGACATTCTACATTCAAGAAAAGTCTCATAATGAAATCTTGGGAAACCAGAGAGGATCTTTCTCCCTCTTGAATGAGGGAGAAAATAATAGATGTGGTTTGTGGCATCTTTGAGATGTCTCACAATATTTCCAGTTTTCCTGTGTACTGAGGAGATGAAAAATAGCACTCTAATTCTGCTTAAAGTGTTTGTGTTGAATCAGTGTTACTTTGTGGGTTTCCTTCATACCCCTTGCCATGCAAACTGCCGTGCTTACTGTCATCTGTCTGTTTGCTGCCTCTGGGGAACTTTGCTTTTGCCTAGCACTTGAATTAGTGCTTCTTGCTATCCAAGTCTCTCAGTGTGTATTTGGATTGAATTGGGAAAAAAAAAAAGCTTTGAAAAAGAAAACAAAAAAAATTACATGAAACTTAAATGTCCTGCTAAGCAAACTAACATATTTAGATGACCTAATCATAAACATGAAAAATGTCAGTTGACCTGTTTTTTTGCTTTTTTTTAAGTTGACAAGCTGCTTGAAATTTTTCAGCTTGTATGTTCTCTTCTTTCGAAGAAGACTTTAACAGACTGTTTTTGTTACTTAATAAAAGACAATAAATATAAACACTTCTTCTACAATATATTATCACTCTTTTATGAATACAAACACAAATCTGGCAGATTTGCTGTTCTGGTTTGAACTGCCTGCCCTCCCAGACAGAGGCAGAGAACTCTGCACCTCTGGTTATTATAGCTCAAAGCTTCTAATTCACTCTTCAGATTTTGAATTAGTCTAAAAAACTCTGTCGAGGTTGTCAATAAATCAGTTTTACTTCAGATGAGATACTGTCAGGACCAAAGGAATTCAAATTCACAGAATACCAGGAGTGCAATTACTGATCTCTAGACTATATCCAGAAGGACTGCCCCGACTTGCCATAAAGGTTGTCCCCTAAAATGCTGTAAGGCTCACAGAGCTGCCTGTATCCCTACCTATTTGTTACATGCAAGATCTTGTTAATGGGCAAGGATGAAGCACACCTTAAGCTAAGAATCTGTTGCTAGTTTAACTGGAGAACTTAGTCTTTTCTCTGCCTTTTTTTGGTGTTATGTTCACCTTTTCAGTGATCTTTTGGATTGGCAGTTTCATTCCAGTGGTGGGAGTGTGAGCTGTCAATATCTGGATTTTTTTTTTTTTTTTTGCCAGGAGGAAAATGATGTTTGCGTTTATGGTTTCTTCTTCCTCACTCAATGATCCACTTGGAGTTGTTTTTGTGTTTGAGATGCCTTTACCCATTTCTCTCTTCGTTTGTCTGCAGTTCCACATTACAGTCAAATTTACTGTGATAGGATGCTTTTTGCATACGTTCTTTCTGTGTCTCCCCTTTTCTAAAGGCCTCTGCTATTTGTGCTACACCTACGTTTCACTACACTACACGTTAGTCCTAAATATATCATTTTATGTAGAATAACTTGTTGTTAGTGCTACTTACATAAAATTGTACCACACAAAAATAAACAAAAGTAAAGCAAATTAGGCAGGGACACCTGGTCTTAGAAGATGACTTAGTTCTTGTAGATAGAATACTTGTAACACATTTTGTGGAGATGAGCATATATGGAACAGGCCTTTCCAGAAACATTTTAGTACATAGCAAGTATGAGTGCTACCTGCTTGGGTATTTAAAGACCAACAGAATGTGCATGTGTGCGCGCTTTTAAATTTTCTACTTGTTTTATTCAGGAGAATATGCACTGGCCGCAGAGCTGTACAGAGAAGTGTTGCGTTCTTCTGAAGAACACAAAGAAAAGCTCAAAACTGATTCCTTACAAGTGAGTGAAAATCCAAATATAAAGACACGATTAAGAGTTGGAATACTCTAGATTTAATTTGTCAGGTTAGTCTTTTATTTCTCCCCTTAGTGCATGCCAGATGACTTTTTAAGGCTATCATCATCACAATATCTAAATAGTATTCTGTGACCTTCACATTTCTTTTTGCAAATTGTGCTATTTCTAAAAAGCTTTTCCATGTCATTCTTGATGCTACCTCAGAAGCAGTGTATGATCTCCACCTGCTGTTCTGTGTAAAACTTAGCAAGCTATATCCCTAGACTTCCCTGTGTGACTGTTCACTTTAATAGCACTTTATGACAGACTAGTGCAAATAGAGGATGTTGGAATGGCATTAAGAATGATACAAGTATGTCACATGGAAGAAGTTGTCACACGGCAGAAGATGTTCCTGAAGGCACATCAAAACATGAAAAAAGAACTGAAGCTTATTGATATCTCTTTAGAAAAAAATATATATATTTTGAGTGCTTTATGAAAAATGAGATGAATAAGAAATAATGAGTTCTATAACCAACATCTTTATATTTCTTCAATTCTTCAATAATTAAATATATTTCTTCAATTTCTTCAAGAAATATAAGTTCTAAAATGATTGAAATTAGCATTTTTCAGCATAACAAGATATTGTAGATTTGTTAGTAGTAGTTATTTAAAAAGAAAAATAAGAAGTGAGCAGGTTTTTTTCTTTATTTATTTTTATTCATTAAGTGGAGTAAAACATTCTTCCACATGGTCATTATGCTTTCATAAATTCCATGCCATTCTTACATCTGTCCTTCTCCTTTGTGAATTCTAGAGGTTTTTTTCCACTCAGGATACCTATACCAGCATATTTTTTTTATTATTTATGAGAATACTAAAGCCATTATACTGAACTGAATATAAAGCTTTTTTTTTTTTTTTTTTTTCCTGAAAATGTATATTACTGTTGTGTGGTAAAACTCAGCTGTTGTTGAGCACTTCTTGGTTGTGTAGCGCTGACTGTTTTAGAAAATGGAAAGTCAGTACTGATTAAGGCTGTTCAGGAGGTGACACAGTAGTAGGATAAACCTGAATTAGGGAGGTAAGAAGATCTCAATGGTGGAGACATCCAGTATGATTTGATGTGATATGCTGGTGTGCATGTATATATATACTTGTATACACACACACACACACACACACACACACACACACACACACACACAGAATGAGCCAATATATGCATAATTAGTGATCAAATTTATTTTCTCTAAAAATAAACAGAAAGGTCTTTTGTTTTCAAATTAGCTTATATTTCAGAAAAGTGAAAAATAAAAAGATGCCTAAAGCTTTGGGACTGTCTTTTCCGTATATTTTATTTTTCTTTAGGTGGTCTAAGTGACTTACTTTTGTATTAAATTCTGAAAATTGTTACAAAAGAACATACTTCAAGAAAAATAAGTTATTTCCAGTAATAGCCAAGGGCAGCTTCGATTAAAAGGTGCTGATAGTACAGAATCAGAAGACTACATATCAGATTTTGCTGGTGATTTGCTGTGAGATCTTGAATGATTTTTTTGTTGTTGTTCTGTGTTTTATTTCCCATCTCTAAAATGAGGACAATGATCCCTTCAGTTTGAGAGAAAAATCTTATTTTAAATGAATGTTAATTTCTCAGTACAGAATTTTGTTACTGATTAATCTTCTCTTGTGACAAGTGATGAAGTATTTTTTCGTGATTATGGATGACTTTGTTTTTTCAGAGGCTCCATTCTACACACAATTTGATGGAATTATTGCTGGCAAAGCACCCAGGAATTCCACCAACTTTGCGTGATAGCCGACTTGCAGAAGAGGTAAATACTGTTCAATTTTTGTATGAATATATCTCGAGGGGGAAAAATACTTGATTGTTTTATCTGCATGAAGACATAGCAATAAATAACCTTCAAGTTTCAGGTCTTATTTTCAGTTTCTTTCATCACCTGTATCTCATCTCTGGGATCTGCCCAGTCCTTCCATGTGTTCCTCAGTCACATGCCCTGTTGCAACTGGCTCTTCCTATTCACTCCTTGAGTTCTGTGTATCTAGAAAGTTTGGCCATCCCTGCTTAGAAAAGCAAGTCACTATAAGTTCCTGGTTACATCAGACTGTATAGCTATATGCTCAGCAGTGACATCTCTTTGTTGAGATAGCTGAGATCTTTGCTCCTCACTGGTTACTTGTGTTGGACATAGGGGCCGTGTTTGCAGCTGATCATTGTTGTGGAGTCATTAAGACAGGAAAGGACTTCGGGGAGGTCTCTAGTCCAGCGTCCTACTTGGAGTAGGCTCAAGCACTGATTTCTGGCCAGATAGCTGTGTCCTTTGTTCCAGTTGGGACTTTGAAGTCTGTTAGTACAGAGGTTTTGCAACTTCCATGCACATGCTCTTCCCATACTTAATTATCCTTACAGTGAAAGAAAAATTTCCCTTTGGGAACCTCCCATTCCAATTTATAACCTTTGTTACTTGTTCTCTAGCCATGCACTTCAGAAAAGTGCCTGCCTTCTCAGTTACCTTCTCTTAGCGTCTGGAAGGCTGTTTCTTGTGCCCTTTTAAGTCTTCTGTTTCGCAGACTGGACAAACCCAGTTCTCCTAACCTTTCCACTTATGTGGTAGGGATCAATTTTTGACTTGTTGCATTGGTATCTTGTTACATTTTTTTTTATATACAAATTCTGTGTATAGGCAGCAGCATCTTTTTTTTTTTTTTTTTTTTCCCCCAGAAACATATTCTAATAGATCTTTTCATCTAGTCCCAAGTTACTTAAGCAATGGCAAAAGTTGTAAAACACTTGACTTTTTAAGGTCTTCTTTGGGGATTTTCTTTGTGTCCAGAATAAAAAATAATAAAACCTGAAAACATATGGCATTTTTATTTCCTGAAACTTTTGTCACCAAGATGATGATTGGTGGCAAATTATTTATGTGCTGTACACTTCTCTTGTGTGAAGAGGTGTGACAGAGGGATTTCATCTGAATTAGCTACTGTGTTAGCTTACTGCACGCTAGTCGCCCCACATAGAAAAGATTTTAGGCCATTTTTGGCTGAAATTCCCCTTCCTTTCCTTTTTGTCTTAATATAGTAACAAGTAGTAAATCTTTTCCTTGAACTAGTTTTTATAGTTAAATGTTAACAGATTACTCCTACAAATGTCGTCTGCATGAGTGAAGGACAACTATTTCAAATTCACATCTCCAGGTATAGGAATATCCTGAGTATTTAGGGAGAGATTGGTAAAATTATATATGAGCATCTCAAGAAACTGATTTAAACCCTTTGGATATTTAGATTTAAATATGTTTCTATCAATTTTTTTATGTCCTGCAGTCATAGCAACTTACTTGCATCTTTTGCTGAGGTTACAGGGAGCAGGGCTGGAAACTTTGTATTTTATTTAAAGATGAAAAGTGGAGATAGCTCTTCAGAGCCATCTGTCCCAAACAGCTCATCTAATACTTGAGTCTTCTGTGTTTTTAATAACTAAGTTTCATCCATAACAATAATATAATTATTTTGGTCTCCGCAAGCAAAATGAACAAATGAACCAAACAAAAAGAAGCCTTTAACACACCCTAGAATGCACAAACTATAGATATCTAATGAACGTAATGGTGAAGATGTACATACCTATTACATATGACGCATAATTTGTTCGGCAGATGTTAAAATATCAAATGAACTGGTAGTGATTTAAATCTTTTATAGCATCACATGTCAGAAGAGATTTTCACTGTCAGAAGTAATTTTTGTTAAAGAAATATATTTTCACCTAAAAATAATGAAATTTATATTTCAGCTTTTCTTGCTAGTGTATAGGGATGTACCATATATAAAGTTAAATCATGCTGTTCTCAGATTGTTCTAGTATATTTTTATTTTGTAAGTTCAATGTAATGTATACTTTAAATCTGTATAATTAACATCTTTGTCATAGTTTGTCTTCACAAGAATTTTTTAGGCTTAATAATAGTCTAAAAGTTTTTTAGGCTTAATAAATACCAGATTCTAGAGGAAAAAAAGTACTGCTGTATTTTGCTCAGGAATGTAGGTGACTAGATTATGCACTTTAGGTTGCTAGCCATTCTAAAATAGTATGATAGCTGAGGAATTTTTATATATTATATGTTTATAAATATAAATAAATTATGCAAGACTTATATTGCCATCTTCATATAGGCAGAACAACTTCGGAAGCATTATATGAGTAAATCCAATGCGGAAGTTGCCGAAGCCCATCAGGCCTTACAGCCAGTTCTGCAGACGATTCGAGATCTCCAGAGAAAGGCAGGTATCTCTTGCATATTTAGTTTGTGATATTTTTTTAATAATTTTTATATGTTCATCCAGAACTCCCAGTATTTATCTATAACAATTCCTTCAAGCCTCAGTGGTAATGGGAGTTGGACTGTGCAAACACACAGAGCCTAAAATTGTATTGCGTGTTTCCTACTAAAGGAACTCACAATACATGATGAACAGATGTCTAGGAAGATAAGTACACAGTCATGGTGAGATGATTCTGGTACAGTTTAACATAATTATTACCTTTATATTATCTATTTTTCAAATATAGTTTAGCTCTATAAGTTGCAGGCTTTGGCCTTGAAATATTTCTGAAATATTTCAGGTGAAATTTCAGTTACTTTAAAAAAAAAAAAAAAACTCTATGGTTTTTTGTTATTTGTTTTAACATGCATTTAGTCATTGGACTTAATACTTAACTGCATTTAGTCTTTGGGACAAGTCAGGTTGAACAGGAAGTTATAAAATATTAATGAATTGATGTAGACATGAGATTAAATGTTATTTGTATTAAAATGCATGACCAATATTGTCTTTTCTATCTTCATTCACCTTCTTCATGTATCCTCTTAAGTAGGAAAAGGGGTAAGTTATGAGTATATCCTTATGTTCTGGTCACTTCCTATGGAATTCAATAGTCTGTGTTCAAGGCCTAAAGAGCAGCACAAGTCTCTGCTGCAATGAGTAAACTGGTTATTTGTTGAATATTCACAAATAAATCTGTTCTTTGGCATACAGATACGTTCCAGTTCCCCTTGGTGGCTGGATGTCATCCAGACAGCAATACAGTATGCCATCGATGAGGAGCTTGTTCAGCGTGTGCAAAATGAGATAAATAGCAACTACAAACAGCAAACTAATAAACTCTCCATGGCAGACAAGTAAGAGAGTAACTACAACATACGAGAGTGAATACTGTTAAATCTGTTCCAAGTATTTCAGTCTTTATTAACAGTTGCAGTTAAAAGGAAGGTACTTTCTCTTCAGACCATCTGGGCTGCAATTAGTTTCAAAAGAACTCCCCAAAAAAAGAGGAGATAATTAAATAGGAAACTTTAAAAGCAGAAGAAATTTCAGTTTTTGTCTAGACAAGCATTCTTTAGGATGCTCTTCTATGAATTATTTGTGATAGTTTCATAATTTTCTGCATCTGTGCAACTGCTGAGCAAAATTAATTCAAAATTTATTGTATTATGATTGAGTAACCTCTAAAATAAACTGACTTACATAAATGGGAAATGATCAAGCTGTAGTAAAGTATCCTTGGATAATATAGGATTACTGTTTTTCAGTCCAAAGAATTGTGTCTTCATCTCGTATTGGAGACAACAGTACTATCAAATTCTACTGGAGCTGCTGCTCTCTGATATTACCCAAATACTTCCATTTTCCAAACTTTGACCCACACTTGGTGAAAGAATTTTTCCTTCTGTTAAGTCAGTGTATTCTGTATCTTGCCTCCATTGCCTCTTGCACTTATTTCAGTTAGGTACATATTATTAGGGGAGAGTATGTGTACAGAAATAAACAGTCACATAAAGACATATCCTCTAGTTTGTTTACTCTGTCACCGTAATCTCAAAAGATGGTAAGCCTTTGCCAACTATTAGACTTAACCAGATATTTTATGTATTTAATTTGGCTGAAATTGTGAAGTACCATTTGAGGATGATGACTACTTTTTTTTTTTTTTTTAACCTCTGCTCTAAATAAATTTGAGGTGATTTTCTCTTTAATTTAGCTCACCAGCCAGTGATAGAAAGAACCAGTGCTAAGTTATAGATGAGTATTGGAAATGATTAACTGGAACATAATGTGGGAATATTTGACAACTGATTGTATTAACAACAGACTTGTAGTTCGTGTATTTTCAGGCTACCATGTTAAGCAAACTTGTCTATTTTATTTCAGAATTTATATTGCCTAACTCTGTCATTTAAAAAACTGAACTATATTAGTATTGTTGAACTTGCTCTTTTCTAAATTTACCTCACTCTATAAAAGGGATGTTTCAGATGAAGTTTTTTCTATAAGGCAGAACCACCTCACCCTGCAACACATAGTCTTATATATGCATGTAAGATTTTGTAAAGATGACCTCCTGAACCATGTTTTCAGTGAGACCTCTGTTCACAGGAAAAGTACAATATAAGAAGCACTTATGGTATCCATGTTCCAAGTCTACTTGAGAAAGACAATGAGGTTTTCGGGAAATAGTTCACTTTCATATTCTCAATCATTTCTAAGTTGAAAGCTAAGATGCAAAATGTGTCTGCTGTGAATTGCATGAATGCTTTGAAAGTCAATTTGGTGTCCAGTAGATTAAATAAGGCTAAGGGTTTGTTGAACTTGGGTAGATTTGTATTGTGGGTCATAATGTTGCAGGTTGTTTACAGTTGCGCCTCTCAAGTCTTGGATCGTCTTCGTGTTCTGTGAATATCAGGGAAAATCTCAGTACATGGGTACGTGGGACTGATCTAGCCAATGGCTAACATGGGACTTCACAGTAAGCTTTTTTTAAGGTGTCAATTAAAGGACAATATAGAAAGTAATATAAAGTGGTTTCTCTACTCTTCCAGTTTTGTCATGGTGATTTAATGCACTGTGATTTCTCTCTTTATTTAAATCAGATTCCGTGACTGCAGAGGCCTTCAGTATCTGCTCACAACCCAATTGGATGAAGTGAAGAAGTTCCAGAAGACTGTGAGAGAAGCAGTGAAAAATTTAGAAGGCCCTCCTTCTAAGCAGGTTATTGAGGCTGCCACTATCTGCCACTTGCGACCTGTGAGGCTTCCCCTTAACAAGTATGTCTAGAAAATATGAAATGTATTTTAAAGGTGTATTTTCCTTCATTTGAAATAAGTGAAGAAAGAAAACAATGGTATCCTTCATCTAGAGTAAAGATCTATATTTAGACAGCCATGACAGATGCAGTTGTTAAGACACATGACCTTATTTTTTTATAAAATCTTTGGCAGTCATTTGTATCAAGTGTTATGTATGAGACTTTTTTTAAGGACTTGGTTTGTGTTTATAGTTGTTGGAGTCACACTCTCTAGGAGTTGCTTTGTTTACTGGTCAGATTCTGAGTGCTTCTGTTTTCTTCTGTATTGCAGTTGTGTCTTCTGTAAAGCTGATGAGTTGTTCACAGAATATGAGTCAAAGCTCTTTTCTCACACGTAAGTTCATGGTTTTATAAACTTTCATACTAGAAAACTGTGAGTGGAAGTTATTATTTTATATTTTGTACTTCAAATTATGTAGAACATTCTTACTACATAATTAAAGACCAGTGTGTCTAAAATAACTGAATTGGTGTGGTTTGTCAAATGGGTACTGAGAAGCTGTAGATTTCTTAAACGGTCTACTGCTCAGCAGCAGATCTTACATCAAATTTTGACTGCAACTCTCATGTTGATTTAAAAAGTCAGAATTGCGAAGTGTTTTTAATTTAGCTAATAGTTGCAGAATCCTTTATAACCACTGGAAAAAAAAATGTATAAGCCTTTGCAAAAGTTGATAATTTGGACCTGACAAAATGTCCTGTATGGGGATTTCTGGTAGCCAGTTCACTGTGTTCTAAACAAGTTTCAGAGTATCAAGTAATAGAACAGCTCTATGTATGGTATGTGTGTGTATCTTGTCTTGTTTTCCTTTTTCCTTTAATGAAATGAAGTAAATGATGAATCTGTAGAAATGGATAAGAAAGTACAAAATCAGTAATGAAAACTGTGTTGGGCTTATTTCTAAGTGTTAAAGGCCAAATGGCTATATTTGAAGAGATGATAGAAGATGAAGAAGGGCTTGTTGATGACCGTCTACCCACCACAAGTCGAGGACTGTGGGCAACCAGTGAAACAGAACGTGCCTTGAAAGCTGTTCTCTC
The DNA here is from genome assembly GCA_032275445.1 of Crypturellus soui. Taxonomy (NCBI): domain Eukaryota; kingdom Metazoa; phylum Chordata; class Aves; order Tinamiformes; family Tinamidae; genus Crypturellus; species Crypturellus soui. Next base: position 375,014 of record JAUBNY010000281.1, read on the forward strand.
CTTTGCCAAAGCGCACCGGATGGACGCTAAGCTCACTGAGGAAGGCAGCCTGTTTCTGGAGCTCTTCGAGGCGTGGAAAAAGGAATATAAGGTACAGCAAATGAGGCTGTGGAAAAACATTTGTGTGATGTATTTTATGTAATGTGAACAAATCTAAGTTGTTGTCTGAACCTGGCGTTTACTTATGCAAAGCATTTTCACAGTCCTTTAAAAATTTAGTTAAAAATATTTTTATATGGTTTAGCAATTGCTAACAGAGCTCTACTGGCTACCAAGCAAATTCATAAAGACTATAATTTAATCTATTAGGACATTATACTGATATAATTAGATCTGTTTTCCTGTTTAATTTTATCAGAATGTGACAGGAATCAACAAATCCAGTGCTGATCTGTTCTTTAATTCAGTTTACGTTCTGTCTTGGGCTAGGTACAGATTTTTTCTCTTGGAGTAAACTGCAACACAACGAACTGTGCTACAGCACAAACTGTGCTATACAATGTAACCTGCAATCATTAGTCTCTTCAGGCCTGGGCATGCTGGGCTCCACTTTTGCTTGTGTGGGTTTCCTTGCAGTGAGTAACAGTGATGGAGAAGGGAGAGGAACTGGGACACAGGGTCTCATCCTGTTTTATACATAAAATGCAATCAGAAATTGTTTCTCTTATGTCCTTCTCCTCTTTTTTGATTTACATGAGTTTCCACTTCAGTATATCACTCTCGTGTCTCTCACTAGTGTCTCTCCTGACACTAGTGTCAGGATCATCTCCTTTGCAGTTCCTTTATGCACTCATCTTCTATGGGCTGACATCTGAGCAAACATCTGAGCTGACATCTGAGCTCCTTGCAAGTGTGGTTGTTTTTGTTTTTGTTTTTTTTTTTCTCTGTGGCCTTTCTCCCAAGCTTTTGTTTCATGAGTCAAGAGATTTGTCATTTTTCATAGGAGACTTCGAAAAAGCAGAACTATTTCTTACAGAAGTTTGCCATCCAGGAACAAAGCTTTTGACACTATATCTAGGCCATGGAAGAAGAAAAGATCTTCTAGAGGAAAAGATACTCACCTAGTCTGAGAGCTAAACTAACTGAACTCAGGCCATTTTTGTTTTTCAGTAAACTTGGTTACTGATCACGTTCCTCAAATTGGAATGGGGTTGGGGTGCTGCTTTTAAATGTGAAACTGCAACTGCCTTAAAAAATAAAAAAAGTTTACACAATGTAAAAACCTTGTAAGTCGGCATATTAATCAGTGTTTAGGTATCTGATAGTTAAAATTATTAAATATATAATGACCTTCTGAAAGCAGCACAAATATAAGTTATTTGATTATGATACCAAAATGCTGATTGAAAAAATATCAATCCTTGCTGCTCTTGTGCTTCAATATTTTACATCCTGGGCTTGTTGCATGGAAGAAAATAATGCAAGTTAAACAGTTACCAAGGCATAGACTATGGGGTGGGGATATTTCTGCTGCAATTAGGGAACAAATATTCTCATCATCATTTTGATCTTTACAAAACAGTTTGCAAAAGGTCTTAAAATTTCAGTAAGACTGTATTCAGATACAATACTTAAAAATTGTGGAAAACTTCCTTGGGAAGAAGTATGGTATAGTATTATCAGTTTTCAAAATAATACCAAGATTTGTCAATTTGTATGTATAGTATACTTCCAGTCTTAGCCATTTCTTTTATGCCAACAGTTACTTTTGTTCAGAGATTTTAATCACGTCATTCCTGTCTGTTCCTTTGTTATCAAGAACACTCAACACACAACTGTTAATATCAGAAAAAATGTCTTTAAAGAAAGAAGTGAGCTAATACTTCACCTTTAAGCTGCCTCCTTACTGCCATGTTAATTAGGTGTTTAAAAAATGTGTAGTCTTTGTTCCTGATGCTTAGTCGTAGGGATTTTGATTTCTGAACTTTGAATTGCTTTAGTTGCTCTAATATCTGTAGGGAAAAAAAGTAAGAGAAACAACTATTTATATTTTTTCATAAGGAGATGCTGGAAAAGACAGCAGGTAAGATCATTTCGGTACTGATCTAGTTTTCCTTCATAATTTTTGTTATTGCTGAATTGCTGTGAAGCAATCTTATCCCTTCAAAAGAAACTTCATATTATGCCACCTAGGTAGGAGGCAAATAAAGGTAACTCAAGAATTCTGCTACTAATTAGTTTAGGCTTTTCTTTTAGTTGCTTCATGAATATTGGATGGTGCTGAGGGATCATGTGTCTGCTATTGATGAACTAGCCATGGCTACAGAGCGGCTGAGAGTGCGTCATCCTGATGAGCCCAAACCAAACCCACCAGTTCTCCACATTATAGAACCGCATGAGGTAGAGTACATGGTGAAAAAGAGGTGTTTTTTTGTTCTGAAGGAATAAAGCAGCTTTTTTTAGATTCCCGCTTCCTACAAAAGTAAAAGAGATATCTGTATTTGTATATAGTATGTCTGTTTTATTTTCTGAAAGTCCAGGTGACAGAACAGTTCTTAGCTACTTTTACATTTAGTGTCTGGGCCTTTTGGAGCTTAGAACTACTGCTTGATATATTTTCTCTGTCTTCGGACTGAGAGCAACATTCTTCCAAATGGCTATTCCATTCCACACTAAACAAGGAGAAGTGGGACCCCTCTCTATGACTTTGATTTTCCAAGCTGGTGGAAGATTAAGTTGCCCTGACTTCTAACCTTTTTTCATCCTCTCTGTAAGGATTTAAGCAGCAGTGAAAACTAAGAAGGAAAAGCACTTTTCAGCATTTTCGAATTCCTGAGCAGCCTTAGAGACTCACTCCCCCCCACCAGTGATACAAAAACATGCTTTCAACAAAAACAAAGGCTTTCTATTTTTTTTCCTCTATGAGATTGTCTGTTAGACCAAAATACGTCTTTTCTCTAGGGAAGCAGACGTATGGATATTTCTTGTCTCAATCCCTTCTCTGTTCTGTATTTCTACTGGATACAGGAAAGGAGTTCATAGTCATTTTGCTTAGGGAGATACTCAGGCTAAATTTGCAGAATGATATATTATTTGGTTTAAATTTGGAAAAACAAATATGTTTAAGTTTGAATAAAACTTCAGTATTCATTTCTTGTTTGTATATATTTGTTTAATGCTGTTTTGGTAGGTAGAGCAAAATCGAGTGAAACTTTTGAATGACAAGGCAGTTGCCAAATCACAGCTTCAGAAGAAATTAGGACAACTTCTGTATCTCACCAATTTGGAGAAGGTGAGATTTACTATTTGTTGATCTTTGCTAAACTGAAGTGGAAGAAAACTTCCTATATTTTCATTTAAAATGTTTTTTCAAGATTTTTTTTATATAAAAATTAACTACATGTTAAATTCAGTGTGTTTTTGGGGGTTATTGCATAGTCATAATGTTATTACATTATATGTTTTGTCCATTTGTTTAATTATAAAACTATGAAATAGTTTTAGATGGTGAAAATCTTCAATAAAAGTGACTGGCTTGCATTCAGTAGATGTCTTTAAAATGATAGACCTTGATATGTGTATACAAAGAACTTCTGAAGCACGCATGAGCAGACTTACAGGTTAAATTGTATGTTATATTACTCAATCATAGTGTCCAAGTAAGTGTGCCAAAGCTTAAATAAAGCATAAAGATGCTGATGCTATCTGAAGGACTGCAGTATGAACAGCAATCCTTTTACATAATGGCTTTAGATGAAATATTTAGTAGTTCCTAAACTCCTTTATTTCTTCCTGCATAATATTTTTGAAAGTTGCAGGTCCCTTCTCCCACCATTTTTGACTTCAGTATTCATTTTCCAAGTAGCTTCTTTTAAAGAGAATATCATCTTATTTGTTGAAAATAAAAATGATGCTTTTTTTTTTTCCTACTTTATAGTCTCAAGATAAAACTACTGGAGGAGTTAATCCAGAACCATGCCCAATCTGTGCACGTCAACTGGGAAAACAGGTAAGATGTTCAGTCAACATTTTTCACTTCTGTAGAGTCTTTACCTAGATTTGAGCCATTTCTATGTTAAATTTTCCTGACATAAGTTTAACTGAACAAGGAAAGTAAGACTCTAATGTACTGTAATTAGCACTTATATATTAGTTAAAAAACATGCTTCTGTGCAGTCAAACTAAACTGGCTCTTTTTAAACTATTTTCTTTTTAAACTATTTAAGATATTTTCACTTTAGCTAGTGTTCCAGTTATGACACATGACACACAAGCTGGTTTCCTGCCACATTTATAAAACTCCCCTGTATTCCTGTTCCAAGGGCCATGCAGGTTCTTTTACAGAGTGGTTGTTTGCTCTGTGCCATCTCAGAGATGGAGAACCTCCCCAAAAGGAAAACTTTTTATTTATTTATTTTTAATATGGCTGAGACTGCCACTTGATGATAATAGTCATCCTGTTACAAGGAAGTTTTATCAGGCATTTTGTTGGTTACATACAGCAGAGTGTAGTACAGAACAGAGACCATTTCTAACAGCAAAACCATGCTTTAGAAGTGCACCATAAGTGGTTTAGCACGTTGAAGGAAGGATAGCTTGTGCAACACAATTTTTGAACTTACTTATGTTCTGTGGGGGGAAACGATAAGATTCGCTGTACAGTTATCTTCAGTAGAGACTGAAGATAGATCTTAAATACAAAGATGGTGCATAGGACTTAATATGCAAAAAAAATAAGGCATTTTCTTTCAGAATTTTTTATAAAGATTGAGTGTTTCCACATGGCCAGTATAAATATTTGCATCATTTTGTTTAAAAAAAACATTGCAAATATTTGCTGTGCATTTGCCCAGTGCATTAAAACTAAGTTCATATATAAATGACTGCATTTCTTGTTTGCAAAAATGGAAAAAAAATGAACAAAAAAAGGATGATAAATGCAGAGAACTTCTACAGATGATTACTCCCTTTGACTGTTAAGCTTTGAAATCTACACTTCTTAATACCTGTAGTGGTGAATAATGAAATAATGTTTCTGCGAAAATGTAAGTTAATGCTGCATAAGCACACTGTTCTTTTGTGTTTCTGTGAAAGTTATACTGGGCTTTGTTGTCTTTTTCCTAATTCTTTGCATAGTGGGCAGTGCTGACATGCGGACACTGTTTCTGTAACGAGTGCATAGCTATCATCATAGAACAGTACAGCGTGGGCACCCGCCGCAGCTCCATTAAATGTGCCATCTGCAGGCAGACAACGTCTCATAAAGAAATATCCTATGTCTTTACTGCAGAAACTGCAAATCAGGAGGATGATATTCCTGTAAAGGTAAGCTGCTTACGTAGGGTTTTGGCTATGGTGTTTTTGGAAGGTGCTCTGTTCATTTTGCTGTTTGTTGTGCTTTTGTGTGGAAATGCAGAGCTGAGAATTTTTTTGCTACCTTGGCTAAAATGAATAAAGTCTCCATATACCACATACTACATAGGCAGTGAAAACTACATATACCATAAACCTAAATTGTTAGTGTCATATAAATATTTTAAATTGATAAATCTGGATTTTTAGCCATACAACTTAAATCCTGCTTCTCAGTTTTTATTCAAAATAAATGCTTCTCTATCTTTCCATATACCTGAGAGCAGTTTTGCAGTTTTCAAATATATGAAATATTGTTCCCTAGACAAATTATAATTGGGGAGAAAAAAAAAAAACCAGTTTTTAATAAGAAATTGATTCAGGAATAAATCATGGTAGAGAAAATAGAATGTTTGTCTCATGAAACAACATTTGTTAAAAACAGGGCTTTTCATTGGAATACACATGAATATGTTCTGTGAGGAAAGTCTTCCATGGTATGGAAAGTAGATGTTCTCCTTATTTTCACCTACAAGAATGTGTAATGTTGTTACAATGTTATTGTGAGACCACTTACTTTGAACTCCTCTCTCATTGTTTTGATCCAGTTTCAGATCCTTTTGTGTAAACCTTTTTCTTTTCGTGTTCTGGACCCTATTGTCTCTGGGACTTTGTTTTCCCTTGAAAATCAGAATATTTTTGGAAAAACCTATTAGTGCTCCTTGCCTATCTTTATTTTAAACATTTTTGACCCATGGTCACAATAGTTGTGGAGGGAAGGAGGAAAAAAAGGAGAATTTTGGCCCAAAGTACAAAGGTAGAGACTTGTGTCTCTGTACAGGTTTGCTGGCCTCTGCTGAAGTTGTGGTTGCCACAATCACACTAGCCAAATCGGCTTCCCTGCACAATTGCATTTCATGTGCAGATGCATCGTAAATCAAACTATTAAATTCAAAGTAGTTGACAGCATTTGACACAAGGGGGAGTAAATGGACTGTACTTCTGAAGTGCTAGTTATCAGGACCACACTTTACAGGAGTTTTTAACAGATTATTTTCTCAGGATTTAGAGGAGATGTCATCTGGCTTCTAATAAACAACCGTTTCATCAGTTTTAAACACAGAAGGACCTTGTCATCTACTGACCTGCATAAAGGGCTGTAGTGTTTCCTTGGATTTTGGCATCAAGCCATTAACATGTAGTTTTAAGCAAAAATAAGAAATCAATATGAATTTGCATATTATCTAGAGTTGCATGCATTCTCATCCATTTTATATTATAGCTGTCCCCTGTGTGCTGCCAAAAAAAGCATGAATGTTAAAAATGGAGATCTTTCACCTCCTTCCTTTAAGGATGGTTGTTAACAAGAGTTAACCAACTTCATAGTTTTCGTAGAATACTGAGGTTAATACTGAGAATTTGCAGTGTCTGTGCAAAACTGTGCTTCTCAGTCCCTCTGGTCTTTTTTTGTCCCATGTATGTGCATGTTTTTGTTGTTCTTCCTCTTGTGTTGAATACCTCATGCTCTTTATTGTACATGCATTATCTATGCTAAGTTTATGCTTCAGTCAGATACAAAATGACTACTGTAAAAGGGAGCATTTTATACCAGGAGAAAGATTAATGGCATCCCTGTATATGTTGCCTCTGTAAAAGCGTTCAGTGTCTGGTTAGTGTTACAGGGGCTCCCGCGAGCCTGTCATCGGAGCGAAGCTGCTCACTGGAGAGTTCTGGTTCTGATGTGGGCTGTTCTGTAACTAACTGGAACTCACTGCCCTGTTTATAAATGTAATGTCTGGGTCTTTAATAGAAAGACACTATGAAGGTGCACGAGTACCAGGCAATCAACCTTTTTTAAGGACAAATTGAAAGCCAAGAGTGCATAGTAGCAAAAATACTTTTGTGTGAACACAGTTTATGAATGATCTGGGCAGTTACCACCTCTGGGCAGATAATAAGGAGCATGTGACTTGATTTTTTAAAATTTTTTTCTGATCATGCTTTAAAAAATGTTAGCCTGAGAAGACAGGGCTCTATCCACAGAGTGCCTGTTTCTTGCCCTCTTTTTGTGAAGTGCTTCAGAGGAAAAAGCTCATCAGAGCACATGAGCAGGAATTGTCGTGTCTGGTTATTTGTACGCATAAATAATTGTGGAAGATGACCTGGGAATACACAGGCCCAAGACTGATTTTCAGCACTTCCTAACTGAAGGTGGTTGAGTGTCATTACATATGGTTATGAGCTGCCATAAAATTGCAGATGTCACATTCATCCTTGCAGATTGTAACTCCTCCTGACTTAGGCATTTTTAATAGCCTATCTGACTTTTGCAAACAGGGCGTTGACGTCTACCAGGTGCAACGGAGATGTCAGGAAAAAGATGTTTTACTTTTAAATCGATGACAGAATTGGAATAATTGTAGAAGACCTACAGTGGGGAGGGATATGGTGCTGCCCAGTGCACCCTTTAATAAAGGAGGCTCTAAAGGGTCTCCTGCATGGCTCTGCTGGAACATTCATTCAGCTGCATAACATAGGAGTGACCGAGCTGCCCAGCCTGGCTCCCAGCTTGCGCTGGTGGTGTGCCCCTCTGCCAACTCCACAAGCAGCATAACTTCAGTAAATCTGATCCATCATTGATGCAAGCCAACAGAGTTAATTCAGCAATCGGAGGACAGGTGCAGACAGAAATAATGCAATATTTGTCCAGCTGAAAGTACTGCAGCATGAAATTACTAGACATGTAAGAACAAGTAAGCAATTAAATAATGGCTTTGCAGAAAAACACGTTAGGTAAAATTATTGTAACACAAAGTGCATTCTGAAGGGATTGGAGGCAGATACTAAAGAATTGTTTCTCAGAACCATCTCCCTGAATTAAGAGGAGAGAGAGGAAATATACAAGCAGACTACTATTTTATCATTTTTTTTTTCTTGGGTCTATTGCAATTTCTGTATGTGAGAATTCATTAAGCATTTCAGTGAAATACTTTCAGATGAGTGGAAGATGGACAGAATGTACAGACATTTTCATTGCAGTGCAGAATCCTGCAAGGATTAAATTAATTATATTTACCAATATCTAAATATTGTTAAGATAATGAACTTGATACAATAAGTTAACAAGCTCCACTCAATAGCATGAGTGCAACAATATGAGCTTAAGTTTAGTGTTGTCAAACTGGGAAAACAAGGAAAAATACAAGATTTCATGTAGCTTTTTTCATCCACTTCCAAAAAACGTGCAGGGAGGGGAAGGTAACTGCACACCTGGAAGGTTCTCCGGAGATGGTGCTGCTGAGCAGGTTAAACCTCTAACTGCCGTGTTTGCTGCAACCGCGCTGCAGCTGCTGCTGTCATCTGGACTGCTCCTGGCAGACCTAGATGGGGTGCATGGATGTGGTGCTGGGCAGCTTGTAGTGCTGCACAGATACTACAGCAGGGAGGTATAAAAGCAGTCCAAGGCTCCCCAGCACATCCTCCCTTCAACTGCCACTTAGTGAGTTTGTTCCTACTCTCCACGTGGAAAGCTGCTATCTAAGTAGGGTGAGATTCTTCAAGTCTCTAAGTATAATTTTATCTTCTCTTTTAAGAAGCATGACAATTGTATTTACTGATCTCTTTTAAGATGTATAAAATATGTGGAAGTCCTAATATAATGCTATATAATAAAAATGAATTTGAAAGGCATTGTTGTATAATAATCTTTTTCTTTTACTTTTTGAAGGGAAGTCATTCCACCAAAGTAGAAGCTGTGGTCCGAACCCTGAAGAGAATTCAATTTAAAGACCCAGGAGCTAAATCCTTAGTTTTCTCAACGGTATTAATCAGCATTTGCTGTCTTTTGTGTGTATGCGTGTATGTGTGAGCTTAAGACTATCATAATATTTTCAGAAATTCATCTTAGTTACCAAAACGTTGAGTAGCTCTGTGCAGTCACTTGAAGTGCTAATATTATAAAACGCTTTTTTTTTTTTTTTTTATCTACTGAGACATTTGTTTGTGCATTTTATTTTTCATTGGTATTTCTAATAGAGTTATATTGTGTTTGTTTTGCAGTGGCAAGATGTATTGGACATAATTTCAAAAGCATTGTATGACAACAACATGGTTTTTTCTCAGATCAATGGAATTAATAAATTTCAGGTACATAAGGGATATTTCTCTTTATTGAAGCTGGAGAAAGTTACAGTTAATAGAAGTTAGTTTCATCCTTTTATTACTTCATTTGAGAAAGCGAAAGAGCAGCAAATCTGTTTGGCGTAATACTCGATTTCTTTGTTCATTAATTCTAAAAATCTTAACCAATTAAAGCAAGTATTAGGAAACCTCTGGAGATAAACAATACATTCAATTTTAAGACAAAAAAGTTGGTAAGGATGGTAAGAATGAAACATGCTGACCTGATGTTGCAAAAAGTCTATGACTTCCTGATGCCTGTACAGTATTGCAATGAATGGTCATGTCTTGGATGTCCACCACATTGTTTATTGAGGAAGTTTTGTAATGCTATTGTGATGTTTGCCTTTTAGGAAAATCTGTCCGCATTTAAATATGATCCCAAGATCAATATTTTGTTGCTGCCTCTTCACACTGGTTCCAATGGATTAAACATAATTGAAGCAACTCACGTTCTGCTTGTGGAGCCCATTCTGAATCCTGCACACGAGCTTCAGGCTATTGGCAGAGTTCATCGTATTGGCCAAACGAAGTAAGAGTTAAAATGACTGTAGCTTTTTCAGATATGATCCAGAGGAGAGAGCTGTATGTTGTTATCTGAAAATCTGAATGAATTGTCAGTCTAAGTGACTGAACTGATTTTTTTTTTTTAAACACCCTTTGTTGCTACTACTCTTAGATGGAGCTTTGGGCTAACTCGCTTAGGCTGTTCTTGTGTCATGCTGCATTTTATCAGAGTGCTGTTCCCTGTCTCTAGTTAGAGAAAAAGTTCAGACTATTTTTAAAGTGTGTGCATTCTTATACATATTAATAATACATACATATTAATTTTATGCATTATATGCACATAAATG
>JAUBNY010000281.1:416573-441345 GCA_032275445.1 Crypturellus soui
GCCGCGGTGCCGCGCCGCGGGCCGGGCCTGCGACTGGCGGGGCCGGCGGCGCGGGCGATGGGCTGGGGCAGGGGCTGGCGGTGCGGTGCGGTGCGGGGGAGAGGCAGGTGGCGCCGGGAGCCCCGAGCCCGCCGCGCGGAGCTGCGCCCGGGCTCTGTGGGGGGACGTGTTTCCGAGGGGCTTTTGTCTCTCCGTGCCCCTCGGGTGGGTTGTAGGTGCGAGCCTGAAGCCCCCTCTCCTCTGCAGAGGTAGCGCAGGTGGCATCGCTGCCCTCCCGCAACCCGAAGGGCCAGCGGTCAGACGAGCCCGGGAGGTGACAGTCACTTTGAAGGGCACTCGCTCCGACCAGCCCTGCAGCCTCCCTCCTGGGGCTGCCGATGCCTCCGCTGTTTGCAGCAGATCGCTTGGACGCTCCAGGGAGGAAAAGCCATGGGCTGGAGCGGCATTTTTCCTTTGTTCCATGAAGTTCTACTCGGATTTGGCTGAGGAGCTTTTCGTAATCCTCGTTTCCCTCTTTATTGTTAGTGTGCCAAAGTGTATGTTAGCAAGGGGCTCCCAAGCAGGGCCTGCGCTGCTGTAACGCAACATCCCCTTGCTGCGGCTTGCAGGGAAGCCTCTACCTTCCTGACCTCGCCGGGTGGCACAGGTAGGTAAGTGCTTCCCCTGGCCAGCTGCTCCCTGCTGCTGTGCTGCTGTAGAGCCGTGATTTGGAAGGATTTGCACTTCTCCAGAGATGCATGATGAGGAGCATCATAGTGGTGCGTGTGTGTGTGTGTTTTTCTCCCTTCTCCCAAGACAGCAAAAATATTAAAGGAACTTTAACCGGTAGGACAGTTAAAGAAGATGCGAAAGTGCACTGGGAACCTTCATGTGCTTTCCACACATGAATATGCACCTATTTTTTTTTTTTTTTGTAGCAGCCCAGTTTCATCCAGAAAAGAAATAGATTCATAGATTCAATTTGGGTTATGCAGCAAGCTGAATCTTTTTATGACAACTCTGTCTCAGTCTTTTTACAAGTTGGAAAGTGCTCAGAGGAGAAGAGAATCACAGCAGAATGGGCAAAAGCAGTGTTTCTGTTCTGCCTCTTGGCTTCCCTCTTAGGCACAAAATTCGTCTTTTGGTTAATTCGCGGCTTAATCTTTCTTTATTTTCTTTGTCTTCTGCTTTGATGTTGGGAAGTTAATGAGCAAAAGAACTCCTAAGTTTATTCCAGCCAGCAATGTCTATTTGGAAACTTTCTGGCAAGATTTCTACAGGTCTTTGGAGAACCCAGGTTTTGACCTAGGTACTAAAGATCCTCCTGCAGATCTCCAGAAATATTACTGCTGTCTTCAATTAAATTATTGAAGGAGCGGTGGATTTCATCTCAGTAACAAACCTATGCTTTTGTATTCAGTCAGATTGACGTAAACTCAAAATAAAAAAATAAATTTATTTACAAATTGGTGAATCTGTCTCTCAGCGAAGATGCTGTTTGCCTCTGGCAATGAGATCCAGTGATACAGAGCTGGGAACAGAACATCAGGCTCTCATTAGTGGTCAGTGCATTAGTGACAAGTAGCTTTCCATTTCCTTTTCTGCACTGCAAGAGTGAAGATAACTAGAGTTTTTGCTGGTGAGTCATTTAGATTGTATAATTAATATGTTACTGGACAGAGCATAAATAAATAGCCATATTATTGAGGGTTAAAAAAAAATCTGGGCAAGCTTGCTTATGATTCTAAGCACTATCTAGTCTTTACATTGGCTAAAGCAAAAAGATAGAAAAATGATGAAATTTAACGTGGTCTAAAACAGGACATAATGATTAAAATGCAGGCGAGGTGTAGATTTTGACTTACTTTGCAGCGTACCCTTTTGAGCAGTTTTTGATGCAAGTCTTGCAGTACGTGCTCTTGTGACTCTTAATGTGTGTTTTATTTTATTGCAATCTGTTCATACCATCTGAATCTAAAATATCCTTCAACTCCCTAGGACCTGTAGAACGTTTGTTTGGAAGATTGCACTCTTCTTTACCAAATGCCAAAAATTGAGTTAAGTTTTTACTGTGAAATCATGCTGAAAACCTGATAGGTTTAAACTCAAGGCATGAACAGGGGAGAGACACAGTGAAATAAAGTTGTAATTGGCATAGTCACAACTATGCCACAAAGCTTAAGTCACAGAGCTTAAATTGATGGTTCATATTTTTCACTGAATACTGATACCTGGTTCAAATTTTTTATATGAGTGCCTGAAGGATGGTGGGTTTGTTTGTTTGTTTTTTAAGGTTAGACTTCCTATTTGTCTATTTAGAAGCATTTTCAGTAGAAACTGTAGTTTTCTGGAAGTCTTGTGGAAGAGAGAAATTAGTTAGTGTGACAGGTTCTTAGCAAATAAGACTGTTCTTCGTGTGCTTGTGCGTGTGGTTTTTTATAGTTGTAATGCTCTTACAAAACTTGTTTTAGCTGAGTCACTATTATCACCAGCTATGGAATATATTTGGATGGGAAAGTTCAGCTGGAGCCTTTAAAAAATATATTAGCTTCATGCCTGTTGACATTTGGAAAAGACACTCTACGTTTGTATTAGAGATCAGAACTTGATGACTCATTGTATGCCTCAAAACTACAAACTTGTAGTGCAGATCTGCATGTTCTTACCCCTCCTCCTGCCCCCCTACTACTTGGTTTGAGTCAAAACATATTGTAGAGCTGGTGTTTCGAAAGTTAGCAGTGCATGCTCTTTATAAGATATGCTCCCAGCTTCCTGTCAACTGTTTGGGATTTTTTTTGGGGGGTGGGGGGGGGTGGTTAAAAAAAAATAGCATAAATCTAAAACAATCCAGAAAGTAGTATTTCTGTTGCTTTTAAAGCCAAGTAGTTGGGAAGAATGAAAAAGCCCTAATAGGAGCTGCAAAAAGTTTGTCTTTATTTGCAATGAAAGTTAAATATCTGAAAATAGAAAAGGCTGATTTTCTGAATGCCATCTCTGTTTCTGTTCTTCTACGTTTTCTGTTGTGCTTTTAAATTGAAGAGATTTTTGTCCTAAAATAATTTCCAGGTTTAGTGTTATATCTGATCCAGTGGAATCTTGATAGAATTTTGGACTTGTAAATATTTGGGAATGTCAGGCCTTATGCTACTAACAAGGGTGTATTTAAAAAAAAAAAAAAAAAGAAAAAAAGCAAAACCCTCTCCTCTACAGAACATAATTACATCTGTATTTCTGCGTATGATCTATGCACATTCCATTTATTTTAAATTTGTTTTCTTATTTTGCTATGGGAACTTGTGTAAACTTGTGTAGTAAGACCTGAAGCAGTGCATCAGCAAGAGTTCTAGCCTGATGGCTATAAATATAGAGGTCAGGAGTTCTGCTGCAGCATATATGAATTAAAATATTATATAACATGAAGGATTTATTTTTGGCTGCTTTTGGGTGGCTAAGTCTGTTTACTGTAATAGAATGAATTATTTTGGCAATAATTTTGCTTCTGTTTTTTTGAGAAATTTTTGATTGTTTTCCTTTTTTTTTTAATTCTAGAATATTTGAGATCTGATATCTGTGGATAAGGATGTCATTTTTCTGAGGATATTTCACCTCCATTGTGTATCTATTAAGTTTTAATAATAATCTGTGGATATGAACACATGGAAAAAAAATACTTATTGCCATGAAGCAGCTATTAAATAAATTCTCCTCTCTCAAGACAGAAGATGAATAAATTTTATCAAAGATAAAATGCATTTATAAAAACATTGAAATTGAAAACATTTTAGTTTTCCAGCTGGTGCAATATTAAAATTAGTCTTGAGTCTTGATGCATTTTTTTTTTTCTTAAATGGTTGCTGGTGGGTTATAGGGAAGAACTAAGTGAAGCAGGTCATAGGAAATAATTTTTAATAGTCTCTTCTAGCCTTCAGTGTAATGAGTAACCATCTACTGTGACTGACAGCAGGTAATGAACTAGAATGACAGAACACATATTGTGGTTACAGCGTCTATTATATATTTTTTTTAAGTTTCCACAGAGCTGCAAAATGTTTAACAATTTGTAGCTCCAGATATTGTAAGCATGTCATTATTTTCAAAGGATTGTACGTATTGAAAGCAATCTGTACCCCTGAAATGAAATGAAACTCTATTTCCGATCTCATTTCTTGCAGAGTCTGCAGCAATCACAGAGTGGTGCTGAATTCAACTTCAGAGGTGCTTTACACATGAAATCTTCTGGCTCTCTAGCTCTTTCTGTCCTGTCACCATCTCAGCAGGTAGAGTGCTTTTGTGTCTGAGCCATGCACCAGGCATAGCTGTTCTTGGTGTGGGGGTCCTGTGCTAGTGTGTTGCTAAAGGCTATTTAAGACTTCTGGCCATCTTGCTTGGGGAAGGTGTCAAAAAGTCAAGAATGCATGGTACATCTGTCACAAAAGTACTCTAAGGAAAAGCTTTTTTATGTGTAACATTCGTAGATTTGATAGGGATAGAGAGAAGTTCTGTTTCAAAATGCAAGCTCTGATGCAAGGAGGATACACAAATCAGATAGATGGGACATCACTGGAGGCTGACTTCTGTTATTCCAGTATTTTTTTTTTTTTTCCCTTAAATTGTTTTTTTTTTTTTTTTTTTTTTTTTTTTTTTGAAGTTGAGGGAGAGTTTAGCCCTGGGGAAAATGGAGCTTCTAAAGGGTTACTGAAAAGAATACAAGTCAGCTCCCATAACTAGGAAGTTTGGGGTGGAGTAGGAGGTAAGAGTTGGGAAATTTATTCTTTTTAGGCTTGAAATCACAGAAGTTACGTTTTATAATTCTACTGATCATTATTTTTGCTGTGGGTAGAGGTTTCTTCTTTTTTTATCCTTTTTAACTTATTTAAATGTTTCAGTCAGTACATGTGAATGCTCTGCTCATTCATTAGGTGCTAGATCACTGATAAAACAGGAGTGAATCCCCATGTGTATTTTCTTGCACTAAGAAGCTGTTTTGGGCGTGTCTTTTTTTCTGCTGCTTCTGTGTAGCATCTAGAAGTTGCATAGCCTGTGATGATCATGTTGAAAGTAGCATGCTGCTTGTGTAATACTTTGTGCTTTAGTATTTGAAGCTCCTTAGAAATTCACTGATCTAAAAACAGACAAAAAAAAAGTTGTGACATTAGTGTTTCCTACATCTGCAGCCGCTACCAGATCAAGTATTCTCTCTCTGTTATTAATCAGTTTATACTGTGTAAGAATGCAGTAAATGATGTTTTATCCAAATATTTGAATATAGTTTTTAACCACTTCAGTCTGCCTCGCTGTAATGGAAACTGAGACTGGGGCTGTCCTGATGCTCACTTAATGTCACTTTATCTTGTCCTTTTACTCTCTAAAACACATAGTTTCCAGATGCTGTGAGACTGGCTAGCCACAGCTACCAATCTGTCACCCATATATTGGGTAAAAGGTGAGAGTTTCAGTAACTTGGCAGTGCCTCCTTTTTTGTCGCACTCTCCAAAACATTTTGAATGTTTTGTGTGTATCTGGCTGCCCATGGGGCATCTCGGAGGCCCCTGGGAATTTAACCAATAGCAGCACTGGTTATGTCTCTCCGTTCATCTGCTTCCTTAAACCAGTAATTTAAGAAACTGTTGGCCAATTTAATCAGATACGATAGAGGAAAGTCTCAAAGACAATTGAACTTCTATAGGTTTGGTGAATAAAATGTGGCTGAGTAACAGAGGGTTTCAACAGCAGTACCAGTCGTTTCATATCTTACTGGTGTGAAGGAATTTACGCAGGGGAAAGTAAGTAAGCAGAAATTGAGTTTGATAATAAGTAGTATGACATCTTCTGCTTTGCAGTGGAGGAAACAGGGAGAGCTCCTGCTTGCAGCTGAAGTATTGTGTAGTGACTACTTGAAACCCTTATTATGCTATTTTAATATTTATGTTACAACAGCAACTGAAAATCATGTGGCTGTAGCAGCTGGAATTTTAATCCTTTTAATTATGACAGATTTTCAAAGCATGTTCTGGCTGATTTGGTCAGCTGACTGTATAGCATGTACAATAACATCAAGTGATCGCCCAAATTCTGAGAGCAGTGTTCACCTCACTGGAACTGGATGTATTTTTAGGTTTCTCTGCTAGTAACAGTCAAGTATGCATGCTTAAGCATCTCATATGAACTCAGCCTAGTTGCTGACATTAGGCCATCAGGAAAGGACAGCTGTTCTTTCTTGCTATAGTATTGATTTTACCCTCTAACTTCTTAACAAATTTTGGTAGGGAACACAACGGTGTATAAACACTGTAAATCTCTTCAGAGCCTGCTTTAATGATTGGTATTTTTCTTCTGGTCAATAGCTACTGTATTTGCTAGCACTTTCCGGTTTGTATCTCAGAGCAACTTGAAGCACAAGCTTAGACGCTGTTACCTGCAGCAAGATTTTTTTTTTTTTTTTTAGCTCTGCTTTGCCCCATATTATTTTTTTCTTCTTTGCAAGGCAATGTTTGGGAAGAGGCTGCCCCTTATAGTTGTTGGTGTGATACTAGGGATATATTAGAAGTGCTGCTTCAAATAAAAATGCTTCATGTGTGGATGTTTTTAATCCGTGAATCCAAAAGGTGCTATACTGTGGTTCACAAGAATACATAATTCACAAAATTAAAGGAATTGTGACCATCAGCAGAATGATGAGTGTTCTCATTTTAGAGATGACATCCTTTTGTTTCACCTGGTGCCTGTTTGATATGGTTGTTTTATTGACTCTTCTATTTGGATTTAAAATTTTGTTTGGATAACTTAATTGTATGAAAAACCTTAACCAGTTAAGCAGTCCAGGAACTTGTGACTTCACAATGCAGTTATGGGGGTTGAAGGCCAGATGCTAGAAAAATGTGTGAGAAGGACATTTAGAAAGCATAAAAGGACTTTTACAGTAAGCTATAATTAAACTGTGGTATTCTGACTAAATAAACTGCAGTTCTGTGGCAACTGCTATGAAGTTAAGGCCTGAGGAGGACAAAAATTTTGATAAATGTCATGCAGATGTTCTTCTGATGTCCAAAAAGATTTTAAAATATTTAGTGGGAAGTTAGTATCAAACTTTTTAGTGATTTGTAATATTCTGATTTGAGGAAACTAAGGGAATAGGTTACTTCAGCTATTTAACTGATCACATGCATAACTACTTTATAAAAACAAACATAAGCATCTGCTGCAGGACTAAATTAGCATCTACCTAAGTAAAACATGGTATTTTTAGTGTCTGATGTGGCCTTTGTACACTGTCTGTCAGCGACACTCTTAATCTTCACCAGTTATCTCTTTGCTCTTCAAACTTTCATTTTTGTGTGTGAGACCGTTAGGTTTTGGTGAGCATTAGCCAGTGCCTGAAAGGGCTCCTGGAGTTTGATAAAAGCTGCTCTAGTCGCACAACTCAGGTTTCACATTCTGGCTTGTAAAGACCAAGATAGTGTGCTAGGGAGGAGGATGTTTTAGTGTCTTAATAGAATGTTCTTCTGTGTAAGCTCACACAGGCTATTTAAAGACAACATTTAATGATGGTTGACTAATTCAGGGTATGTCTACACAAACGGTGCGCGCAGACACGAGAGCTTGGAGCCATGAGCGTGAGCCAGCCGTGGCCCCAGAGCAGCAGAGTGGAGCGGGCGCCGCAGTGCGCCCCACTTGACAGGCCTGAGCTCTGCCCTGCTCCAGGCGAGCAAGGCATGTGGGCTTCATGTTTAAACGTAATTGTTGGAAACCAAATCAGCTTTATTGATAGAGGACTGCTTTTAAGTTTATGGAGTGGGTGCTGGGCCTGATGTGGGCTAGTGACTTAGCAATTGGCAATTGTCTTTCAGGACTTAATGTATCTCCAGTTTGTGTGTCAAGTATTTTTAAAATGCATAATCAGAGGACTTTTTTTTTTTTTTTCCTTATCTCTATTTGCCGACTCCAGGAAAACTAGGGTTTGGCTTCAGTGTTGATGCAAAACACAGAAGGCTTCAGTGACTGAGGAAGTCTGTATGTCGGGGGAGTGTGTTTGTTTGATATTTTTGTTTGTTTTTATTTGTTTTCTTTTGACCCTTCTTGACTGCTAGATATTCAGTTGTGGATTCTATGGACTATATCCAAAAAGAAAGGAAGCTTTTGAATTTAGTTAGAGTTTCTTGGGATTGTTGATCAGTTTGAGTTGTAGGTATGTATTCTTAAGTATCTCATGCATTCAATGAGTGTTTAAAATTTTATTACCATGACTATATTCTGTGGTCAATTCCACAGCAGTTTTAACAAAACCCTTTTTTTCCGATGCTATTCTTCCTACCAAAGCATCATAAAAGCAGAATGGACAGTATATTTTTCCCAGTCACTAGTATATAACTCTGTACTGTTCAATAAAGGGCAGCATATATTTCCTTGCTCTTTTTCAGTAGAAACCAAATGATCTCAGCAATTTTATTTATATATATATACATATATATATAAAAATGGCTCATATCTCTCATATGTAAACTGTATATCTCCGCCAGTACTTACCTTGTACTTTTGATGACTACAATGACTACCTTGTTTAAAAAAAAGAACAGATGCAGTTAAAAAAAACTAAACTGTCAGTATGGCTGGCCATCTGCAAAACCTGTCCTTTGTGAGATTGTTTATACAATATTAAAAGTTGATTGTAGGCTATAGGGCATAGGTGGGAGATGGCGGTTTAGTTTTAAAAAAACTATATGATGAAAGAATATCTTTATCATTAAGTAACCTATTATTGTAAAAGTAAGCGTATTATTTTATAATATTAGAAGTTTTCTTAATAGAAGAAAATATATTAATTAGTGCATACGTGTATGTATTTTGCAGGACTTATTTAAAGGAGGGACTTGGTAGAGGAACTAGGAATAGGATTGCTTTCCCAAAAAAGTCCAGTAATTTTCCCTTTCTGATTCTTCACAGAATATGGTTCAGCTCCTGTCTGTAGGTGCTGTCTGGCTTAATATGTAAGGTAAAAGTGGGTTGTGTGCCAGAAAGATTTGCTAAAACCTTTAGCAAATCAGTCAGGGAGTTCAGTGAGTGTCACACTTGCCAGTGTGTGATGAGGCAACTTACTTGTTATTTACCATATAAATTCAGCTGTGTTTTGCCTGCTGAGTGTAGCACATATGCTTCTTTGTTGGAAGTGTTCAGAAGAGTGGGTGGCTGAAACATTTGAGCTATCTATATTATAAGGGATAGAGGGATGAGGTCCGATTGCTACTTAACATTTTGAAACTCATGCCAACTTTAAAAGAATACATCTGAGGTAAGCATTACACAGAAATTTATTTAACTTTAAAGTTGACTGACTAAAATGCTATTTTGTTTTTTCTTATTTTCAGCTTGAGCAAAATAAATAATACTAACTGGTTTTATTTATACAGTCAATTTTGAATATTTTTAGTTTAAGAAGTTTCAATTAATTTAATTCATTTCGTACTGAAGATACGGCATGAGAATACTTGCTGGCCAGGAGAATACAATAAGGAAACATTTCTGTTAAAATCCTTCAAGTATTTTATTTTTCAAGGAAAGCAATTTTGGCAGTAAGCAAAAGAAGAAACTGATCAGTGTATTCTAGCAAAATGTTTTGAGCTCAGCCTCTGTGTAGTTCATTCGGATATCCCTGAACTGTCGTCCCCGGTGGAATCATTTCTGAGAGCAGTATCATATTAGAGCATAGAAGAGAGCTTGGGCATGTGCACTCAGAGTTTCTGGAAGTACAGTACAAAGACACAAGCATTGCTCTTTTCTCTGTGTGTGTGTGCCAGTTTGTGTTTTAATAGTTTACTCGTGGATTTTTAACTAGCTTTCAATTGCTATTTGGCCTGGTTACATGAAGTTGCCATTATACTGCTATGCCTTATGCTTCGAGCTATTGTAAGCCCCTGCTGTATTAGGGAGTGTGTGGCAGGTCTTTTTCTAGGTAGAGCTGAAGGTCCATATAGAGCCACGTCAGGAACTGGAGTTCGGTGTAAAAGCTTTCAGTGAACTGAAAAGTTTTTTTCTTAATGCATAGTGTAATTGCTACCTTTGTACAACAGCTACTGTAAAATAAGAGGAACTACAGACTATGGACTAGAGAGGGGAAAAAAAGTAAGAAGTATTGCAGAGCAGTGCTGCCTATGCAGAAGCGTGCGAGTGTGATGGAGAGTGGCCCACAAGGAGGCTTAGAGACGCACAGTGCATGTTGCAGTTTGCCTTACATGGAACTGTATGAAGAGGAACCAAGAGGTATCGGCCACACAAGCAGCCTGTCAACCAGGGTGCCTCTTTGGAGAGCTTGAGATGAAATATAGATGAGAAAGAATTTGAGTTCCTCTGTTTCTTCCCTTCCTTTGTAGAATCACATAGTGTAGGATTTCTTAGTGACAGGATAGTCAGTGGTGATGCTTCAGCTTTAGCTGAAGTTATCTTTTTGAAATGGAAAAGGGCACAAGAGGTACTTCAGAGGGAAGTACTACACACTTTTGAGTTGTGTATTTCATATCTAGTGAATACACATCTTGAATTCTTCGTCCTTAATCTTCAGTGGAACTTTTAAACACCGTGTTTTTTTATTATAAAAAGTTAACATACTTGTTCTCTTAAAAGGGCTACCGATCAGGTCGTGCTGTATTAATGTGCATCTTGCCGCTCATATAGGGAATACAAACTGCAAATAAGTGTTAGCAATTATGAGGTATATTAAGTTAATATTTTACCCCTTCTGTCTCCCTTCTCTCAGAATTGGATTTACAGTCATGGAGGAACATCAACAGCATTTGCACTGTGTAAACTGCGTCAGCCGTCGCTGTATGACCAGACCAGAGCCTGGCACCTCCTGTGATTTGATTGGATGTCCTTTGGTGTGTGGAGCTGTTTTTCACTCGTGCAAAGCCGAGGAGCATCGCATTTTATGTCCACTTGAAAGAGTGCCTTGTTTGAACAGTGGCTTTGGGTGTCCCTTCATAGTAGCCCGAAATAAAATTGCTGATCATCTAGAAGTTTGTCCTGCGAGCGTGGTATGTTGTACTATGGAGTGGAATAGATGGCCAGTCAGTTATGCAGACCGAAAATCTTACGAAAATCTGAGTAAAGATGTTGATGAAGTGGAGCAGCTAGATATGGCTTTAGCTCTTCAAGACCAACGCATGTTACTAGAATCACTTAAAGTAGCAACCATGATGTCAAAAGCAGCCGATCAGATATCTGAATCCAGAGAGCAAACCCCTGTCAGATCAAGCACCCCCGATGCAGTGCATTCAAACGGCCTCATGCCTGTGGATGAAGATTCTTATGGTGCCCTTTATCAGGCTACTGTAGAAACAACAAGGAGCTTGGCTGCTGCCCTGGATATCCTGAACAGTGCTACACGGGACATCAGTATGTTAAGTTCCAGGCTCTGCATTTCACCGTACGAACGGAGAGAAGACACAGAGAGCAAAGAACAAGCTTCTAATGGAATTATCCAGGATACAAAGTCAGACCATGATCCCGATGAAGATAACATAGGAGCAGTTGGTGGAGTCAACTTTGATAGCCTGAGTCAAAACTCACAAATGGAGGAAAATGGTTCTAGTGATAATTGTTATGATTTAGTGCAAAAACATGACTTAAACCTCAGTAATTCTTCACTTTTGTGTAATGGCTTTCATGTAGAAAATGAAAGTTCAAAGGTGTTGGACCAGAATGAAGATCTTGGTGTGTCTAAATCGGAACCATCCAGTGTAGCAAATGGTGAATGTACCTTGTCTCCTGAGGGTGAAATGTTACAGCCTTGCAATCCTTTTCCTGCAGCAATACAGCCTAAAGAAGTAATGCCATCTGATCACTTAGTTAATGGCAGTGTTACTCATGTAGTACCACATCATGCTAATGAAGAAGAAATGTTAGAGAGGCAGGTGGAGCAAGAAAGATTAAGAAATGTAGATGCCTTTTCGCTTTTACGGCATCGATCCTACAAATTCCTTGTTAATCACTATTGGTCTGCACCAAAAGAAGACAAAGCTGTTGATACATCAGATTTGGAGATAACTGAAGATCCCATGGGTCTTCAAGGGATTGATCTAATCACAGCAGCCTTGCTGTTTTGTCTAGGAGACTCTCCCGGAGGCAGGGGGATATCAGAAAGTCGCAGTGTCGATGTGTATCACGTTGATTTTGGGACCCAAACATTTTCTCTGCCATCCGCTATATTGGCCACAAACACAATGGTGGGGGAAATAGCTTCAGCTTCTGCGTGTGATCATGCCAACCCACAGCTCTCAAATCCAAGTCCATTCCAGACCCTTGGGCTGGATTTGGTTTTGGAATATGTGGCTAGATACCAAACAAAACAGCGTTCAATGTTTACATTTGTTTGTGGACAGTTGTTTAGGAGGAATGAGTTTTCTTCACATTTTAAGAATGTGCATGGTGACATTCATGCTGGCCTTAATGGCTGGATGGAGCAGAGGTGTCCGCTGGCGTATTATGGGTGCACATATTCTCAACGTAGGTTTTGCCCTTCAACACAAGGGGCAAAAATTATTCATGATCGCCACCTACGGTCATTTGGAGTTCAGCCCTGCATATCCACAGTATTAGTAGAACCAGCAAAAAGCTGCTTAATTGGACTACACAACGACCATCTGAGTAGTCTGCCTTTTGAGGTTCTGCAGCATATTGCTAGTTTTCTAGATGGCTTCAGCTTATGCCAGCTCTCAAGAGTGTCACGTTTAATGAGAGATGTGTGTGGAAGCTTGCTTCAAGCACGAGGAATGGTAATTCTGCTCTGGGAGAAGAGGAGGTACCCGGATGGAAGTTCTTCTTGGCAAATAAAAGAAAAGGTAAGCCGTTTCTTTCTCCTTTGAAGATGAAAGGGAAAGGCTATTAAGCTGTCTGTGTCTCTGCTGTTTCCCTGAGCATTATTATTTTGCGTGGTCACCACTGGTTTTATGTAATACTACCAATTGAGGAAACAGGCTGTTTCATAGAAGAGCATTTAGTAAAGAACATTCACTGATCGTTTCAGTTGCTACTGGTATATTCATTTTTTTCCACGCTTCCAAAAGCAGGAGTTGAGTAGGAGTCTGTCCAGATTTTTTTACTTGATGTAAAAATAATGTTTTAAAATCTTGGAGAAATTGGAAGTTTATCTAGCAAAATGCATGTCATCGTTTTCTTTGAGACTAATATTCCCCAAAGCAGGAAAGTTACTTATAAAGTTTGCATTTCTTGCTTTTATACTGTTTAAAGCAGTTTTCTTTCTCTTTTTGTTTCTATGATCTGTTAAGATCCCTTGTCATGATATTGTGCCTTAGTCAAGTATGTAAATCTTAACCCTTTTGGTGGTGACTTCTGTGGAGCAAGTTTTTCATCATTACCTGCCCCCCACCCTGAAGTGCCAAGGTAACTGCAGCAGTAATTTGGAATTGCAGAAATTTATCACTTCAGAAATGGACTTCCCCTATGTTTAATGGTCTTGTGGCACTTTGTCATTTAACTGTTCATCAGATCTAATTTGTAGACACAGAAAGAGTGCCTGCCATCAACATGGAATAGGAATCAGCCTGCAAGGGACTGTGCAGAAAATAGCATTGTATGTTTCTTTGTTATTTTGAATCTCTGCAAAAGTTCTAGCAGACTTCCAAAAGTGTCTGAAGGTGATAGCAAACATTTAGTTCCCTGATTCTGCACCTTTATGAGTATGTTTGAGCCTAAGTCTACCTTGTTTCCTAGGTCTGGCGATTCAGCACAGCCTTCTGCACCGTGAAGGAGTGGAAGTTTGCGGACATCGTCAGCATGGCTGACCACCTGAAGAAGTGTAGCTATAATGCTGTGGAGAGGAGAGAGGAGGCGGTTCCACTGCCCTGTATGTGTGTGACACGAGAACTCACTAAAGAGGGACGGTCCCTGCGCTCTGTTTTGAAACCTGTACTTTAAACATTGAAGCCACTCCAGTTGCACATCCACTCAAGCACCTGATATAACCTCGGTAATACTATGTGACACTTTATTAATGTACTAAAGATACTTTCTAGCTAAATCTACTCCGTCACTGTGTATATAAGGTTTGAAGTGACATTTATTTTTTATAATACTGTTTAGCTGGAAAGTAATGACAGTTGCCTTAACGTTTGAAAAATTCGGAACTTGCTGGACAGGGTAGTTTTATCTAACTTATATAATTTAAAAACAAAACCCTAAGGTGTGTTTTCTGATTCACTGGTGCCCATGTTTTCGTTGACTGATAGCATTTCAAAAGTGGCCTCTTAATGGTGTGCACATTTATACAGAAAACATTGAGTTGCAGTGGGACAAGATCCTGACCAAAAGTGCTCTCTGTATTTGGTCTTTTTTTTTTTTTTTTTTTTTTTTAAATATATGCCTTTCCCCAAACTCTTTAAGCTGATGTGGAAATACTAGGTCTAACAGCACGTGAATAAACATGTCTGCAGCCTTGCATCCCTAAACGTAATTTTGAAATAGCTACCAGGTAAAAAATAATTCCTGTATGATTGTATGGTTTTCTTGCAGCAACCTTTGCCATATAACTTTAAAGTATTGAGGTTTTCTGCCTGCTTTATAAGAAAACAAATATTATGAGAAATAAGGTTCTGTGGTGTGTTTTGAAGAACAGTTAATTTTTCAGGTACTGAGAGGACTTTGTCATTTAATATGATGTTAATAAAAAGAATGCTAGAAATTAATCCTGCTGTCCTGATATTTCTCATCCTTCCCCTGTTTCCCAGATCCAAAAGTGGAGTGCACTCCACTTTGACTCAAAAGTCTGAAAGAAAGTTTACCATTTTTTCTTTCTCTGTGAGAGTGAAGCAAGGCAGAGGAGTTCAGGAAAAAAAGTTTGAATTAAAGAAAGCTTCACTATTTAATTATAGAGATCTAGTTGGCAGAATTAACCCAGGCTCAAAAACACATTTTCTGACCAAGCTGAAAATTAAATACTTAGTTCTGTTGCTTTGAACTGGGACTCTCAATTATACAAAATATTTATTTTTGTAGTCCTAGGAGACTAAGCAATAACTTCTTTCTTTCCTCAGATCTATCAATGTTTGATGTTACAATGTTTCTTATTACAAAGAAGTGTGAAAACAATCCAATTACTTATTTTGTCCAGTAATAATTTTTACAGAAAATTAAAAATTCAAGGTCATCTTAATTATACGGTGTTTATCTTGTCTAAAATTGTGAGTTTTCAGTGTGTTCTAGGTAGAATTGTGGTATGTGTCACTCCATAATAACAAGGTGATAAAGGGTGTAAATTTAAGCCATTGTAATGACATTCATACTCTGTGGATCTGATATGTCTCAATTTTGTTCTCTAGTTAGAATTAATGTCTTTGAAGTCATGTTACTGCTTGAGCAAACTCTTCTTGACCTGAAAACATTTGGTTCACCAATTTTTCACTTGAAAGATTTATGTGATAGTATTGTCCTTGAAATTGTTGGGCAATTTTGCATACCTTTCTGAATGCCTTTTTGAATTAAGTACTTGACAGAGGGACTAATGCTAATTATGCTTCTGTGAAAAATGAACAAGATTTAGACAGTATTAGGGGTTTCAGAGTTTGTATAAGCAAAATTACTGCTTTGCTTATTATGTTTGGCAGCCTTTTTTGCTAAAGTGATGAAAAGCTAAGGAGCTTGTGAATTGGTGTATGATGAGGCTTAGGTAGAGCTTTTTGTGTTTCTGTTTAATTATGAGTTAGAATCAGCAGTTTCATGTTTCTTAGTCTTTATTTTGCTTTATCTTTATCCTTTTTCAAAAGCCCTACCGTAGACGACTTCTTCAAAGCAGACCCTTTCCCACAGTATTTCTCAACATCAAAACCTTTACTCTTTGAAACCAGAATGTTTTTATTTAGTTTTATAAAAACGTATGTGTTCTGATTCAGTATTTTTATGTTTATTAAATATATCTATAATAATGTAGGATTTTTATTTGATGGTAAAATATCTAAAATCATGAAGGCAGTAAATACTAGTTATATTTTACTCATTAAAATATGCATTTAGAAAAAAAGGTCTTGTTCAAGAAACTATACAAGCTGCTTGTAGGGAATGAAGTCCTCTCCACAGCTGATTTGTTTCCTTAATAAGATGCAATCTATGTATGTCTCATGCTTTGATAATTTATTTTTTTCTGTAATCTTAAGGAAAAAGTGAAATAGGAATAAAACCATCTTAAAATATCAGAAGAAATCTTAATACCCTTGTAGGGAAAAGAAAAAACAAACAGCATTTTTAGATATTGTTGTGAATTTAAATGAGCTTTGCTGCTTAAAGGAATAGTGCTTGCAGCCATTCAAAGACTTGCTTAGCATTAACTGCTTAAAACAGGCATTTAATCTTGGCATGAGTCAGGCAGTATTTCACAACAGAGATCAAAGTAATACAGGTGCTTTGTGTTCCATAGCTATTCTGTTATATGTAACAGTTGACCAAATATTTAGGGATGATGTACCATGCTCATATGCTACATCTAATTCTGTGTCTGTTCAGACAGGAGACCTTTTTGTGCCATTTCTGGATTTAGGTGTAAGCCTCTGTTAGGGAAATTGTTGTTTTAAAGCATCACTTTCTACAAAAATCTCTGTTTTTTATAATGATTGGCAGAAGAAACAATTTGAGGCAGCTGTGGTATGCTATTACTCTTCTACACGGATACCATCTTTAGTTTTCCTGTTGCTGAAAATGAATCAGGCAGGGAATCTGGTGTACTGTGTGGGTGTAGCTACTCTATAAATGCAACTGCTAAATTAAGCTATCTCACTATGCATGTTTTTGAAAAGCATTTTGATTCTAATGCTTTTTTATTGTACTCAATCATACATACTCTTTATCATACTCTTGATTTTTAAATCTTCACTGAATGATTTCAAGGGGTTTTACTGGTGTACTGTTTGAGTATCACTTGTTAGCAGTAATAAAGACGTTTTTCAGAGGGCGAAGGAAGGTAGTACTGTAGACATCGTAACACATTTTTCTTTTTTTCTCCTCAAGTTCAGAAATTGCTTACTCTGTGGATGTTGTTGTACATAGGCTCTACAAATAATTTATAGAGTTACTGTGATTTTGTTCTAGTTAAAATTAAATGGTAGAACTATGTTACTGAAGTAATTCACATGAATAAATGAAAGATTGAGACAGGCAGATGATCAGGTGATTCTGGATTTGTCCCTAACTGTGTAAGGATATCATGAGGATAAATGCAAGTATACTGTTTTCTTCTGTTTACCTCTATATAGCTGCTGTAAGGAAGTGAAATGTTCAGTGAACTCCCGTTAAAATTCCAGAGCACGTCTAGGCACGTGAAGTGCTGTACAGCTTAGAAACTTAAGCTAAGGTTTGCTTAGAAAGAGCTTACGTTTCTTTGGGATATTAATGTACTTAGACATCATAAGGAAAAAATATGAATTTAGTTAGTACTTTAAAGAATTGTAGTCAGAGAG
Source organism: Crypturellus soui (assembly GCA_032275445.1). Lineage (NCBI taxonomy): Eukaryota > Metazoa > Chordata > Aves > Tinamiformes > Tinamidae > Crypturellus > Crypturellus soui. The sequence continues at coordinate 434,006 of JAUBNY010000281.1, forward strand.
GCTGGTTTGTTCTAGAGTCTTCACATATCTTGCTCTTGTTTCTTCTTGTAAGTAGGTTATGTTCATGTTAAATATCAAGAGCATCCAGTTATCTTAACTGGCTTTCTCTTAGAGCTCAGTACTTCAGCAAATGGATTTTCTATTCAGCAACTGTTTGGTTCATTTAGGGGTTAGTGTTAGTGGGTCATTAGGGGCTGGTCCTGTTAGTGTTCATTTAGGGGCTGCTCCTGTTTAATATCTTTATCAGAAATCTGGATGAGGGGATTGAGAGCATTCTCTGCAAATTTGCAGGCAACACCAAGCTGGGAGGAAGAGTTGGTCTGTTTAAGGGTAGGAAGACTCTGTAGAGGGATCTGGACAGGCTGGGTCAATCAGTGCAGACCAACTGTATGAGGTTCAACAAGGCCAAGTGCCGGCTCCTGCAGTTGGGGCACACAAGCCCATGCAGCGCTACAGGCCTGGGACAGAGCAGCTGGAGAGCTGCGCAGCAGGAAAGGACCTGGGGGTGTTGGTTGATCTCTGGCTGAACACGAACCAGCAGCATGCCCAGGGGGCCAACATGGCCAAGGGCCTCCTGGCTGGTATCCTGATACCAGGATAACAGCACAGCCAGCAGCACCAGGGAAGGGATTGTGTCCCTGTGCTCGACGCTGGGGAGGCTGCATCTCGAATACTGTGTTCAGGTTTGGGCTCTTCACTACAAGAAGAACGTGGAACATGTCTAGAGAAGGGCAACAAAGCTGGCGAAGAGCCTGGAGCAAAGACTTATGAGGAGCGACTGCGGGAGCTGGGGTTGTTTAGTGTGGAGGAGGCTCAGGGGAGACCTTGTCGCTCTCCACAGCTACCCGAAAGGAGGTTGTAGTGAGACAGGGGTCGATCTCTTCTCCACAGTAACTGCAGATAGGACAAGACGAAACGGCCTCAAGTTGCATGAAGGTTCAAGTAGAGGTTCAGATTAGACATTAGGAAGAATTTCTGCACAGAAGGTGTTGAAGCACTGGAGCAGGCTGCTCAGGGTGATGCTGGAGTCACCATCCCTGTCAGTGTTCAAGAAATATGTAGGTGAGGCTCTTAAGAGACATGGTTTAGTGGGCACGGTGATGAGGGGCTTCTAGTTTGCCTCAATCTTGAAGGTCTTTTCCGACCATAATAATTCGATTATTCTCTGATTTTCACCCGACAGCAAAAAATGCTACCAAAAGTCATCTCTTGGACTTATTTAAGCTTTGTTGTAAGCATTTGGTAGTTTGTGACATGTCATTTCATGCATAAAGATTTTAGGCAAGAAATTCTGTATGTAATGGAACTTGAGAGAGAACATACCTAGTTATGGAGCTTGAATCCTACCAAAAGTAAGAGGTGCCCAAGGCTGTGACGTGGGCTAATTCTCATCCCTATCAGTTTGCACAGCTTCTCTATTTTTGCAGTCTTCTTGTTTTCCTTCTCCTTTCAGTGCTTCTGCAGAGTTTGCTGTTCATTTTGGAAAGTTTTTGTTTGTTTGTTTGTTTGTTTTGTTGTTTTTTGCTTGTGCTCTATGTCGTGTTCACAAAGTCTTTGAGCTAAGGACAGAAAGCAAGTTCTGCCCAAGTTCTGAGTCACTCAACAGAAGGTGGATGCTTTCTGTGCGCTGTACTAACTGCTTGAAGTGGTTTAGAGAAAATCTTGCATTATCTCATCAGCCAGGGAAATAAAATGTGAAATCTGTGTGTTCGTGCTCATGCAAGACTGTGGGAGAAAAGACTTCTAAGAATCGTATTTAAACAGTGACAGAGCCCTGTAACAGCCTGCCCAGAGAGGTTGTGCAGTCTCCTACTCTGGAGATCTTCAAAACCTGCTTGAATGCCTCCCTGTGCCCTGTGCTCTAGGGGACCCTGCGTATGCAGGGGGGTTGGACTAGATGACCTCTAGAGGTCTCTTCCAACCTTAAGCATTCTTTCTTCATATGCCAAAGGTGTGGCTAATGATATAACCAAAAACTTGCTTAGTAATAACAGTCAATTCCCCAAATCTGTTTGGTTTTTAGTCAGACTTTTTATGACATTTTTTATTTCCGTTATTGTAATTCTTGTAAACATATTTGAAGGGCAGCGGCTCTAATTATCCATGGTAGGTATGAAATTGCCATTTCAAATCATAGCTGTGCAGTTTCTTTACTGTAGCTATTAGCATGGAAGGCTCCATTTTTGAGACTTGAACATTGCAACTGTTGTTAAAACTGAAAACAGTTGAGTCACAGTGTAAATCAGAACATAAACTAGAACAAACATATGGCCGCCATTATAGTGCTGAGTGTCCCTGGTAGTGGGGAAGGTAGAAGCATCTTGGCATATTTGCACCTACCTACTGTTCCTAACTTAAGAAGACAAATACTTGTAACTTCTTGTATCCTTTTGATTTACTTCTAAGATGAGCAGTTAGTTGCACAACAAATTGGTTTGACTGACATAGCAGCTTATCTAGACTGCCCTTGGTCCTTTTCGTGTTGAACCTTCTTTGCAACAGTAGCATTCAGTTCTGAGCTTTGTGGCTGCATCACCCCTGTCTTGCAGGCCCTCCAGACTTTTCCCATTGTAGGGTTCTTTAGCCACAATCCAAAGTACCTGGGTCCCTTTACATTTTGATATTCAGAAGGAGTAAAATAGATATTCATTGATTAATTTTCAGTCTATATGTACTGGCAGATTTTGAATAATGTCATAATCCTTTATATTGTAGGTCATGCAGGAGTCTCTGCCAGCATGATGAAGAAAAGAACTTCCCACAAGTAAGTTAAATTTTTGCTGAAGTATAGGTCTTAATAACTGAAAGTACTGTTCTAGAAATGTATTTTTATTGTTCTTTTTTTTTTCTTTTTGCTATTTAAGAGCAAGTGGAGCTGTATGCAGCTAGTACCTGTGTATAGTCAGAATTAAAATCTTTTGGGAAGGCAGTTAAAAGATCATTTCACTGCTAGAGGTCTGAACTTTATTTTGAATATTACTCTGGGGGAAATTTATCCTGTGAAAACAATTCTTTACTTTGCAGAAATTAGAGAGATGGGATTTAAAGCCAGAAAGTGGGCATATATAGTAATACCATTCCACAACCTCTGCTATCTAGAACAGGTCTGACATTGTCAACAGATCAATATAAAATTATTCATGTCAAGTATGCCTTCTGAAAATCCAGTTTGGATTTAATGTTAGAAATATTTAATTTTTGATTCACTAAAATTCTTATTTTTTTAGATTGTTAACTCTTTTTTTAATACAGAAGTGCCTCAGTATGCTCTATAAGTAAGGTTCTGTTTGTTTGCAAGGGATACCTGCTTATCTTATACAGTCATAACATGCATTATTTTTCATATTTCAAAAAGTAGCAGATAAATGTTGAAGAGTATGTGAGAAAAAAATGTAATAATTCATTTTAGTGTCTAACAGCTATTGCTTCTGACTGTCTGGTGCAAGAACTCTATAACAAGCTGAGGAATGTGAAACATGTTTAAAAAGCTCATGGTTCTAGTTCTAAGTATCAACAGCTGTAGCAGTGGTATAGAACATGCAGCAACCTAAAATAATTTGTTTGGCAGGTGCATCTTCGACAATTAATATATTTGCATAGACACGGCAGTTTTACATCAGTAAAACTACCCTCCTCCCCCCCCCAACTCTTCCTACAAAACAGATTCTCTTTTTTTGTCTAAAGACAGGTAGAGCTGATTAAATTTTAATATCTCTTGTTCTTTTTCAAACGCTCAGAGAAAGGAGTTTATGATGGGAAGACCATCAGAGGTGGGTTGCCTTTTGTACTTGAGGATGGCTAGATTTGTCTTTATTGTTGTTGATAAAGACTTTTTAAATACATGAATAGGTTGTATTTTTTGTTAGCATAAAGGCCTACATGGGTCGTAATAATTTGTCATCCTGCATGACGTGATTCTGGGGCATCTAATTTAAGCACTCAGTTCTTCTGTTAAGTCTAACTTCATTGATTTAAGAAGTGCTTTGTGAAGGTTTTGTTTCTGTATCGCACCAAGGTAACTTCATTTCACAGAAAATAGGAGACTAGGATAGAGCTGTTTGGTACTTGCTTTTTGATATGTGCAGGTAACATTAGTGATGTAGATGTGGTTGTAGTAAACAAGTGGGCTATAAATAACTATGTAAAAACATACTGTCAATACTTGGAGCTGCTACAGCCTTCTGCAAGTTAGTAGCACATACTTTGTTATTGTTTTAGTTATTAAGATTTGTACGGTAATCATTTAAAGAAAAGAGGTACAAGCCTAATGGGTCTTTGAAGGCCTTAGGCGAGATTTTAAACTGGGTTCAGAAGGTTTGAGAGTGATGGAGAACTAACAAGGTGGAAGAGGGCATAGTCCAGGAACAGAAGATGTGATCCAGCGAGCCATGTGAATTAGTCTTCCAAGCATTCTTCAGCTAAAGCAATAGTTAAGGATTGGGTCTTTGGAAGGGTTTCCCATGGGGATAGCTCATCTACAAAAAAGCAGTTCTCCTGAATGTTCTGTCAGTGCCCGGTGATGCTCTCTATGAACATATGAACATGACACCACTGGTGTTAAACCAGTCAGTCTCTTGGCTCTATTTCTTTTCACATCAAGGAAAGAACGTAAGTATAAGTTAAAAGGCGCATTGTAAGTGTGAACTAATCCTTTCCTCCTGTGTTGTTTAGGTTTCTTGTAGCTGGCAGTTCAAGAACTTTGAGGCAGAGGTTGTACCTAGAATTTGACTATAAAAGAATTTAACGCTTTTGAGTTTCTGATCCCACTTTAACTTGTAATCCTGCCTCTTCAGTGTCCTAAGAAAACAGATTTCAGAACTGAATAATGACTTTTCAGGGAGCACAGAAAGTGCTTTAAAACTTCTGCCTCAAGTTATATGCCTCATAGTTTGAAGGTTGTAAAAAGTAGTGAATACTCTGCTTTCCATCCAGCTACTAGTGATAGTTTGTAGTAACAGCACACTTCAGTAAGTTTTGGGACTGCTTTTAATAACTTTACTGCTCAGTAAGATGAGAAACTGAAATTTTACTGAGCATTGCTTTTGTACACCGTAATATTTTATAGATTTCTGCTTTGGCCTTCTAAGTTGTGCCTTTTTTGCATGGCTGAGTATAGGGGTTTTTTTTCTGTCCTGTTTTCCTTCGTTTTAGTATGTGATGTTTTTCTCAAATGAGATAAGTAGGAAGAAAAATAGAATACCTGAATGGATAATTTAATTTGATTCTCCTTTTGAGGATAGTTTGCCTTTTAAGCACAGCCTTGTAATAATAGTTTGCTGCTATCAGTCCTAAGCAATTTTACACTGCTCTGATTTTTCTAGTGATGCTTACCAAGAAAAAGTTTGTATAAGTGCTGTTTAAGTACAGCTTTAAAGAAGAAGACTTTTTCATATAGCAGGGCTTTGTTTACCAACTCAATGCCTTCAAGATTAGGAAGAGGTTCTGAAATTTACTGGGATCAAAAGACCACTTGATGGTGAGGGCATAATTGATCATCAAGAGCTATTTACAGGAATTATTATTTATGGATTTTCTTGGCTCAGTAGGTTCTGTGTATCTAGGGAAGTCTATTGCATCAATCTATAAGATGAAATGGGTGAAATTTAAAGCTAATTCTGATAAAAGGAAAATAGCTTGTGTTTTTGTTCTAGTGATAGCATCTCAGAAGGCTGTGTACATTCAGGGTTATTCTGTATGTCACAGAAAAAACATGCTGTTGAGACAGAGATTTAATTTGGTTACTGTTGCCAGATACAGAAGTATTTTGGTAGCTTTAGTTCTTTGAATTGAAAACTTATGTGTTCTTTCTTATCACAGTTTTCCTTTGCTAATTTCTTAGCTTGCAAATCCTGTATATTCGAATATGAAGCAAAAGAGAAAAGCTGTTCAGGAGCAAAGCGTTCAGACCAAGAGAAACCTGAATTGCTAAACCTTGCTGGTGCTTGACTTGTAGCTACATTTATGACTTTTGCTCACTGCAAGGCAATTTAAAAAACAATTACGAGTTTCTATGATGATCTTTAAAATGGCTGTGTAGTTTTTCACTAAATCGTTTTTATTTTAAACAGTGGCAAATATTATGCTTTACCTGTAGAAAGTAAAATTGGTCATGAGCTTGAATAAAATAACTTTCTCTGTGCCCAAGATCTTTCATCATGTTTCTTCATATTAAATATCAGAGATTGTTCTAATTTAAGGGAGGGGGGAAAACAAGTTAGGATGAGAGTAAAAACTAGATCACCTTTTGAGATGTACAAAATTTGAAATTGCTGAAGTTTCTTTGTAAGATTAGAAGCAACTCTGGAAAGTGCCTTTCAAATGGAGGAGGTTCACATTCCTATAATAATCTGTGTTATCAAGGATCAGAATATACAATGCTTGTGAAACTGCAGGCTGATTTTGTTGAAAAGATCACATCATGGCAAAAGTGAAAGTTGACAGAAAGTGCTGTGGAGCTTCCTACTAGGATCCACCTTCATGGAGAATGAGAATCTGAAGGGGGGCAGTCTTTACACCTTGTTTTTCATATTTGGATTAAATCTTCCGCATTATTGTATGGTACTTTCATTATGCTGTAAGACTGTTCATGAAATTTCACTGGTGTTGCTTGTCTCTTCTGGGACTCTGTCATGCCTGAGCTGTTCTGCCCTGAAAGCTCTCCTCATTCCTGGAGACATTTTGTTTGGTCACTCTCGATAATCTAAGTATAAATGCTGCTTCCTGCGGTTGATGATAATGGATAACTCTGCAACTGAAGACTTTTTTTTAACGTTGCTTTTAAGCTTGCCGGTGTTGTGCGTACTTAGCTGCAGTTAAAATGAAGCGTGCTACGAGTGGAAATCCCAAAATTTTATTTTGGAACTAGTTACGTTTGTGTGAATGTTAATCAGGCTCTAAATATAGTTTTAGGAATGGTTGTAAATTTGGAACATGTGAAAAAATGTATCACGGGCATATCTTGCCCAGCACTACTCTGTCCTAATAGTCATGTGTCTGTTTGTATACAAAAGTGTCGACTCCTGTTCTTAGTAACAGGGTAGAATAAAACCTGTGTAACACTGTTTGAGTGGCTTTAAACTGGCAGATAGCTTTCAGGACAGCTCAGAAGAGCAGCAGATGTTCACCAGAGAGAATCTTTCAGAGTAAATTGAATAAAGAAAGCATAAAATACTGAGGAGGGGGAAAAGAGTGTCTTTAATCTACTTTCTGTTTTAAGGAGTATTCCTCCTATTGCTTTTCCATTAACGTGAGAGGAGTGTTGTTGCTATCATTATTGTTAAAAAGTCAAAGATACCTGTAAATGAAGAGGGAAGCTAAGTTTCTTGCAGGTGAGAACACAA
>JAUBNY010000281.1:457101-475949 GCA_032275445.1 Crypturellus soui
TCGGCGGGCGCCGCGGCCCCTGGGCGTGCGGCGAGCGGCGGCGCCGTCACCGCGCGTGCGCGGCGCGGGCCGCCGTGGCCGTTGGGCGAGCGCGGAGCGGACTGCGGTCGTGGCTCCGTAGCGGCTCGTGGAAACTCCCTCCTCTTCCTTTTCTCTTTCTCCACAGAGTGTCAGAGTGGCCCTTTAGGGCTGGTAAGCTGTGAGTTTTACCCTGAGACTTGCCAGAGTGTTGGAACAGAGATGTTAGACCTCTAGGCTGTTGGAGCTCTCGGTGTCTTTGGGCGACCTCAGTTGTTTCTCCCACTCTGTGCCCTTAAACTTCAGTCGGTTTCCGGGATTTGTTTTAGGATACTTAAGTATCCTAAGTGACTGGGATACTTAAGTATCTTGTGACTGGGAAAGGGATCAGGCTTGGTGAAGGCAGGACAGGTCAGAGAATTCCCTTAAAAAATCTGAAGGGGTTTTCTGATCCGTGTGCAGAGAACAGTTGCATTTCACCCGTTATAAAGATGCATGTAATAGTTTTTTCATCACATAGATTAAAACATGGACATTGTTATAGTTGTATTTTTATTTCTACAATGATAATGGGATATATGTATATTAACTTTTGTGAGCACATTATTTACCCTATGAAGCCCACACTAGGAATTGTTAACATTGGCAGAGTATGCTGTTTGTTTTAGCTGCTAAATAAAACAATGTTTTTCTTTTGCAGAAATGCAGGAAAAGTGAATTTATGAAATAAAAATCTTTGAATCTTTCCAAGGAAGCAGAATTGAGCCTTTTTTGGAGGAACCAAGTTCTACATAAAATTTTGGTGATAGCAGTACATGAAGAGGCTTTCAACACACAGAATATAGTAATTTAAAAGTTCCAACCCTTAAAGAGTCTGCAACTGTGATGTTATGGTTACCATGAAGTTTGGAAATAATGGTGTTTGGTCATTTCTGGGGATGCTCTTAATGATGTCGTTTACTGAACAATAAACTAAATTTATTACTGTTCTGGTCACAGTGCTATTGGATACAGTTTTAACATGTGTGTAGTTTTATTCTTGCCTTGGTGAATGTTCAGCAGTTTGAGCCCAGTGCTTGACTAGAAAGCTAGAAAACAAAGTGGAATATCCACCAACTACAGATGATACTGCTTATATCTGTCATTTTAATGGTCTTTTTCATGTAGATCAGGAAATTGTTGTATGCAAAAACACAACTGCTTTTCTTTAAAAGAAAAGAAAAAAATGTTTGTGGAAAGTAAATGCTATGTGTTGGGTGTTTACTGTCCTATGTGGTTAGATTGAAAATGTGGTTGGGAGATGTTTAACAGTTATGAAAACATCTACAATTTTGAAGTACGTGGTCATGAAGGCTAGTGGAAAGTGCAAAATGTTACTTGCTGCACACTTGAGTTGAGGCAGGCATATTCAACTGGAGCAAGTCCTGACTAATTATGGGTGTGAGGTATTTACGCTGTTGGATGTGAGATGACATCGATCATGATGACATTGTACTTAAGAAAATTACTATTTTTTAAGTATACTTTAAGGGAGATTTTGACCAGTAAGGTATGTTATTTTTATATTCAGCATTTAAAAAAATATAAATTTAGTTAATCCTCAAAGCATTCCAGTGGAATGGCAAAACTGGAACTGGGAAATGAGACTGTGTTGCTGCTTTGGGCTAGAAAAGTCAAACTCAGGGTCCAGGATTCCCTGGCTTTTGAGTTCCACCAGCTGGTCTGGTAACAAGAATACTTCACACCAAGGTCTGGCCTGCAGGAGATTTCCTGACCTGTTGCCTGAGTCTTGTAGGAATTAGTCTGCTTCTCCGAAAGGATAAGATGGAAGAGAAAATCTTGTACCTCTGAATGAGCAAGTTTTTACATTTGCTTTTGCAGACTCTGTGATCGTGATCAGCATCTAGTGGCTGCCACTTAAAGATCTTGGACCACAACATTTATAGGAACAACATCACTGAGGCAGAAGAGCCCAGGTAGTGCTCTTCATTCCTCTCTTCAGGAATGTTTCACATACCCAGTGTGAGCTCAGCTCAAAAGTCCGTTCTAGTGGATTTTGAGCCTCTGGAAAATGGTGATAATGCTAAGCTTCAGGATTTAGGAATGTTGCACCTATTACAAAATATAATGAAATGTATCTGCTTATTTTGTTGGTTTTTTGTTTGTTTCTGTTTGTTTTTGTTTTTTTTTTGTTTGTATCCTCTGTGTCTTTGTAGTCTGCTTCCTCAGAAATGGATTTTCTTTCAAGTTTATAAGGTACAAATGTACGGTGACTACTGTCAAAACTAAATAAATACAGGGATAAATTATGTTTGAACTCACTCTTCTGAATTTTTGCTTGGACATTAATCTAGACTTTTTTTCGTTTGTATGCATGATGTAATAAGTATGTATGTAATGCACTGTAGATGCTGTACAAGACATTGCATAAAGGAACAGAGGATACTAAAGATGTGCCTGAAACTCTGCATTTTGAAATGGTAGAATACAGTGCAAGTGACAAGTTACAAGAAAGCTGCAGCTGAAAATTTCTGAGGAGCAAGAAGTGCACTGCAAAGCAAATTTAAGGTGTTATTTTAAAATGATTATCTACTTTTATATAAGCTCATGTTCCTGTCACTTAACTTGGTTTGGTGCAGTTGGTGCTTGTCAGATGATGCAGCGGTGCCTGCTGAAGCTGAGGAGCACGGTCAGCTTCCCTGCTAGTAATTTGCACATGTGAGCATAGCCTTATTCCTTAAGAAAATAATATTAATGACGAATTTGGTGGGGAGAATAGGAGAGAAAAGGAATTGTACCTTGTCCGTGCTCATATGTCACTTATTTGCTATGGTTCCTTGGGGACCCAAAACAAACAACAGTTCTACTTAAAATGGCCCCATTACACAGCCTGTGGGTTAGTTTGGTTTAGTACATCCTTGCATCTTTCTGCTCATGTGAGATTACCAGTTATAATTCAGGCCTTCTGCTGGATAATGTGCACTTCTGAAGATAATTCAAAAAGGCTGGTAAATTTATGCGATAATACAATTCATAATACTGTGATATAATTAGTGGGAATATTAGCAGAAGTAAATTTGTTTGCGACTTTCAAGCATCTTAAGCACTAATTGGATGAAAACACGGGGGATACCAAAACTTTCAGCTGTAGTAATAATTGATGCAAACACAGCACATTCTGCTGTACGGTTCTAGATTTCCTCTGTAGTTTAAATGCAGTTGCCCAGGATTGGCAGCTTTCTGCTTCTCTTTCGACTATGAGGGGGAAAATAAAAAAGTGGCCATATGACAGAGGACTACTTCATTTTAGTCAAGAAGGGTGTTTTGTGTGTTTCTTTTTTTCCACATTAAATGAATTGGCTTATGTGCTTGCTCTTTTCAGCAGCATATATGTCCTATACCTTTTTTTACATGCAAACTGGGAAAGAAATGGCTAGGAGCTCTGACTGTTGTCGTTCTACAAATGAGTAGTGAGAGTCCCTGCTTCTTGTGCTTACAAAGCCACACAGCCACTCTGCAGGAGCTCTTGGATGTGATGGACATGCTGGAGCTTCTTTGGAAAGCCTGCACATGTGTGTCCCTGATTTTTGTGTTCATTTCTAGCTGTGAGTTGAGGCCCCCCACCACATCTTAAGCCCTGCTATTTGAATTGCACAAATATGTCCCTCAGCTAGCCAGCCTACAGGTTTTTGTGGCCCGGTGACTCTAGCCTCTCTAAACTTTGTCTTTGGCTGTTCACTGTCTCCACGAGGTGCTTCCACAAACCATTTTTACACATGACTTCCTTTATTGTGAACAATTAAGCAGATAAAAAGTTAGAAGAAAATGGAAATTTGGAAACCATCTTTTGATGGTCAATTGAGTATCCTTTGTCCTCTTTGAGCAAGAGGGTGCCCACAGTTCCTCCCTCCTCTTTATTCTTTGCCATTCTTTTTGCGACTTGTTTCCCGGAGGAGCTCCATCCTGGATCCGTCCCCTCAGTGTTCGGTGCTGGGTGGGTCAAGTTAGTGGTTCTGCGGCAGGGCCCACATTGTCACAGTACGTCTCATGTCACAGTGTCACGGCAGGTGGGTCTGGCGGGATGTTCCGGGAAGCAGCAGAACTCTTTCACTGCAGCTGTTCTTGGTCAGGGAAAGACATTCTGCTTTTAACAAGTATTTATTTAATTCTAATGTGGCATTATGTCTGTGATGTATCTGCCTTCTGAGAGGCCTAAATTGTTGCACTTCCTGGCCTCACCTCTGTAGAGCCGCACTGGCACAATTTCTTTCTTTAAGGGTGAAGATATTTTAAAAGCAGTGTGGGAAGTTAACACCCTGGTGCCATTTGAATAGAGAAAATAAAACTGAATAGAAAAAATACTGTGGGCTGAGCTATAACAGGAAAGGCAGTGTGAAAATTCTTTGAGGGTGATTTTAAAGAAGTTCAGCTGGATGCATTATGATATTTCTGTCATTATGATGCACCTCTTATGCCTTTCCCAAAGCTAATGTACTGATCCCCAAATTAGATAGCAGAGCTGTTAATAAAAAAAGGACAGAAAAAAAGGAGAGGATCTGTGTGTTCCTGTTTAGTCCTTTTAACTGCGATCCCTGGTAATATTCCCACTAGGTGTCACCATTTTACTTGTGGAAAGTTGCTGTTTATGAAGCTCTTGCAACCACTTAAAAATTTCATCAATATTTAGTGTAATCTGTTTCACTTCTGAAGATAGATGTTGCTTGCTTCCTCAGTGCCAATCTTCTTTTTATGTAGGTAATGTTTAGGTGGAAGCATGAAGTGTAATTGCATGTTGATATTTGAATAATTGTGTATAATACACATTTTGGTAGTGCAAGCCTGTTGCTTCATGGAAAATGCTGGATGCCTTAATATCTTTCAGACGCCATGAAACTTTTGATTATAAATAGAAAGAAATCACTTTGGAATCTGCCACCCAGTAAGTCCTTAGTGAATGCAGAGAAACTGCATTTACAAGTATCATAGCTCCTGCTGCGCTGCTCTTCAAACCCCTCAAGTTATATACTTAACATGGATGATGGCATGATTGGGAACAAGTTTTTCATTACTTCCTACCCATATGCCAGCATTAACCAACTTACCGAGCAGACTGCTGGAGATCTGTAAAACTGAAGAGGTGCCTGTGAAACTGCAAAATTAGAAGAATAAAAATAAGCATATGCACATTAATTTCCTTTGATTTTGATCGTTATGTGTCATCCTCTCCAGCAGGAATAATCAGGAGCCGTATCTAACTGCTGTGAGAGCATGATTAAGACATTTGTGCTTCTAATGATAACATTAAAATAAATGTGTTGTGTTTTTTTTTTTTTTAATGTAAACACTTTATTTATCATTATTCCCTTCCCCCACTTCACTCCCCCCAACTTCACTGCAGTTACTTCACCATTTCAGGTGATAGCAACATGCAGTGTGGACCAAAAATTTATTCTCAGTGGTGAGAGGCACTGAGCACTAGTAAATAAAGTAGCTGGGATGATTGGTTATTTTGCCATGGTTGGTGTTTTGCTGTAGTTTGTTTCCTGCCTGTAGTTTAGTAGCCTCCTCTGTGATGGTGGGAAGTAACCATCAGTAATATAAAATACAATGCTATAGAGAGACAATACTATATTTTTTATCATCTGTTTGTCTATCATCTGCATTTCCTTTATTCTTATCTTCACAATTTGTCTGAGAAGTATCTCTAGTTTTCATCATCTTAACTTCCTTTGAGTTGCTTTTCTCTGGCCTAATCTACATCATTAGATTGGACATTTAGCTAAAAATCCTCGGAAGAGAGGCAGCTCCCACTGAGAAACACCTGTACCACGACAGACCTAGAGAAAGAAATAAAACAGATGTTTTTGAAAGCTGCTTTTGCAAATCTTATTTTCTCATCTCTGATGGTTAAAAAAGGAAACAATTAAAAATCTTTTTTGAGTAACTTCATCAAATGATGAGTGGGGACTTTCCAGTAAATCTGGGATGATTTTAAAATATCTAGAAAAAGAACACTGCTAGGAATACACTAATAGACCAGAAGCTAAATGCACACTGGATTTGAATAGACATAAGAGTTACTTCCTTGATAATATATCATCTTGACAAAATGAGAAGTTGAAACAGTCACCTCGAAGACTGACAAAAATAAACTTGGTATATCTTCACCTGTATTGTTCAAATAGTCTCTTTTTTTCTTAGATGTCTGTTTTGGTCTGGCAAAGGTAAGGAAACATTTCAGAAAACCAAACCAACCACATGTAAGAAATTAGTGAACTAAGTGAAGAATTAAAAAATTTGTCAATTCAGCTACTGCTTTCTGATTGTGTGTGAAAGGCAGTTTAGAGACAACAGAGAAGTAGCATTAAAAAGTAATCATATTTTTACTAGGCGTATGTGTAGCTCATGACATACAGGACTCAAATAAGTCATTTGAACATATTTGTCAGAGGTGTGGAAGCGAAGTTCAACTCTTCAAGGACTTTGTTTGCTCAGACTTTAGAAAGAGGTAAGACTGTACTCTGGAGTTCTGTGACAGACTCAGCCTGCCAAAGTATCTGTCCTAGCTAAATTCCAGTGAGAGAAGTTCAACCTCCCGTACCTCTTATTTCTGATTGATCAATAGCAATTCATTCTTGGTTGGACTGGGACAGAGTCTATTTCAAGTCATCAGAGATTGAATTTCACTCTTAAGAGGCGGCAGGGAGACTTTCATGGCAGAATTTGGTGTAAATTTGAATATTGTAAGTATAATGGTGGAAGTTCAATTACAATGTCTAATGATAATGCCATGCCATAGCACAGAAAATAATTAGAAAAATTGGGCCCAAAATAGACCTTGAGGCTTTTTCGTATAGTGTAAGTAGTAAAGAGAAAAAAGGTAGCAAATAGCCTCATTTTTCAAATCCATCATTTAGGGATTTTTTTTTGTTTTGTATTTTTTACTGTTCTAATACAAGTAAAAGCAAACAAGCAAACCTTTTTTTAGTTCTTTACCTCCTGCTTACCCTCAAAATGTTTATATTTCTTAGGGGATTATTAAGCTTTTGTAGGCCAATTTCTAAATATGAACTCAGATATTTGTTTTTCTGTTAAACGACCTAATTCAATATTTCAAATGCAAGTATGTGCAATAGTTCTGCATACTTAAAGCCTGCTTCAACATGGATAAGGCCTGCTGAGTCCATGGGAAGTTGATGGCAAGGATTATAAGAATGAGTATGATTTGAAAGCAAAAAAATGCTTCCATCTGACTGCTCTGTTTGGATTTGTAGGTTGCCGCTGTAGCTACTGTGCGTATTCAGTGATTTAAGTAGCCCTGTGATTTTTCATAACTAACAATAATTTAAAAAGTGTACCGTGCCTCTGTTGGGCTTTGCAGGTTTGGAAGATGCAGGCCTGTGGCTTGGACTCTGGCTAAGGCAGGAATGCCGTGTAGAGCATCTCTGCAGCCCCTCAGCATGCACTGTGTCATGATGAGCTTAGAGCTGGCAAGATGTCGACTTAAACTTTATTTTTTTTTTGTCTCTGCAATACAGCTGTAATAAAGTAGTTACTGAAGGTTTTTCTTTGCATTCTGTTCCTGCATGTGGTTAGTTCAAATTTCAGATGGTCATCTTGTTCGTGCTTATCTTCTTCCAGTCCTTGATCACTGGATAACCTTTTTCTTGCTTGCTGTATCTGCATCTGTTTTTCCTTTGTTTTGTTCTTGTCTCAGTCTTTTGCCACTACCATTTTCAGTTGCATGGAGGTGTTTGGTCGTAAACTTGTTTGTTTGCTCAGCCCCCTCTCTTAGTCTGGCACTTTGATCATTCTTTGTTTGCATCAACCTGGGGGCCATGTGTGCAGTCGCGCAGATTTTGGGAGAACTCTGTGTGAAGTTTGAACTGTAAGCAGGGCTACTGGTTACTTTATTCTTGAGCAATTCCTTAGATCTGTAGACTCTGCTGAACAGCTATCATCAGCAGGAAGAGCAGAAAGGAGATTGCAAAAGCAAAGGGACTTTATAATTTAACCTATAGAAACTTATATTTAAATTTCCCTTTCAGAGATAAGCATTTTTTGCTGTGAAGAGTTACAAAAATGGAATTTAAACAAAATAGTTCTGAACCTCATTGAGGGGAAAGGAGTGCAACGCTGTCATTTAAAGCAGGATCTGTATCTTGTAAACTCTTCCAGGTTCCTTCTGTTCTTTAATCATGGATGTCACATGCCTCATTAACAAGATGTAAAGATGATCCAGAATTGTTCAGATTAATATTTTTATGGCTGAGTTTTACATATTTTCTGAGTTTTGTGTTTGTTTCCCTAATATTAATAATTAAACCAACATTTTTCCACTTGGAAAAAAATCAATAAAAAAATCAAGAAAAGTATTAATTTAAAAGAGGTCTAGGCTGTAAAACATGTCCTTCCTGCTGTGTATTGCCCTTTCTCAAAGTGCATCTGTGCTTGCTTCCTTTTCCCCAAAGATGAGTGAGTGAGTGGAAAATAGATTTAATTTTCTTTGCTTTACTACTGGCTGTAGGAGGGGAAATGCTGAAATGTTGAAGTACTGCTAAAACTCACAAATCTCTAAGGCTACACAACATTTTCTTGAGTATAGAAAAATAAAATTCAGTAAGGGCATGCTTAAAGCTGTTTCCCTCCTAGCAAATCCAAGTCTAGAGCACCCGACGCTGAATACAAGGGCTTCTCGTAGTCAAGTCTGCACGTATGGTACATGTGTAGGACTGGCAGGTGGTGCAGACTTTGGTGCTGGTAAAGATGAAGTGTGGACATGCAGTCCTGGGACCATAATGAGGCAGTCACTCCCTGTGCTATGTCCCTCAGGGATGTAGATGTACCCTGATGGACACGATTGCCCAACACAGCCAGGCCGGTATTCCCACCTGGCTGGTGAGACATTTTGGAGCTTCAAATGCAAGAACTGGACTGGAGGGGCAATGAGGAAATGATGGTCTTTAATTTGGTTATTTTGTATGCATTTTGTATTTTTGCCCAGCTCACTGTCATTCTAATGGAAGTTCCCATGCTCTAGTCATGCAGATTCAGAAAGGTATTTACCTTGTCTGCGACTGCGGGGTGAGCGTGAATCAGCACTGTATTCAGTGTACAGAGGGGTTCCGGAATGTTGGGGGTGCCACCCTGTCAGGTGCCTCTTTTGCAGTTCTGATATTTATTTTGTTCTTGGCACAAACTCCTGTTGCACTCCTGAGAAGTCCTGTGCCACCTCATCTGAATCCGGGAGTGATGAAAGCCCCAAGGAGCCTGGTCGGTCAGCAGAGATGATGCAGCTATGGCTGAGACCAAGACGGGCGTACTATGAGGCTGGCACAGCCTGCCCCGGACAAAGGAAAATCAGGACTTTATAAAGTTGAGGAGTAGAAAATGAAGTGTTATTCCATGAAGGATTTCTGCTCATCACCCAAATAGTGCCCATCTTCTTAACAGTGTGCATTCTGTGCAATGCATGGGCATAACCGAATGTATAGCAGAGTAAGTAATGGTAGTGGTGCTAATTGGTTTCTGCTCAAAGCATGGTTCATGATCAGTTAACTTGAATGAAAGCTGGTTTTGTTGTCTGATTTTTATTTTTGATTAAATAACCCTGGAATACATAACTTAAGAGACTAGAGCTTTGAACCTTTTTAGCGTAGCTGTAAATTATAGAGGAATTCTACGTTGCTCCTCCAGACTTGCCATGTGATTCTGTATATCTGAAACTGTTTCTTGCACTATCGTTTTATAGAATTCAAAAAATTACGTTTTTCCTGTGACAAAATGTGTTAGCAACAATAAGCACTTTTTTTTTTAATAATTCTTAACCTCTTTGTTAAATGCATTTTGTGTAGCAAACTTGTGGTAAGAAGTACTTGTGAAGGAAGCAGTATATTTTGGATGCTATCCTGGTAGTGCTGGGAGCCTGATAATTTTTGGTGATTCCCTTTCTTCATAACTCTTCCAGAAGAGTTATAAAATTCAGTGTCCTAAACAGTTCAATATCTTTTTTGTTTCCTGTGAGTTTTCTGAATTCATTTTTCATAGATATTGTAGCCCTCTTCTCTTCTTGTGAAATCATAATGTTGTATTTTTTTTATTTGCATATGCCCTGTTGCAGAGATGTCAATAACAGGTGTATTAATTCATAAATCTGTATATAATGTAAACAGGAGTAGAGGGTTGTGGTACTGTCATGGAAAATATACTATAAATGCAGGTTTCTACCACTCACCTGAGTATTAAAAGCAAAATGGGAACATACTTTTTGATTTTTTTATGTGACTGTGAGCCATAGCAGGAATGTGAAGTTGAGTGGTGCAGAAAAGTGAGCAGTGATAAATAGCAAGTGGAGAAAGATGTTTTTAAGGATGAAGTTTGAGAGGGAATGAATGAAGCAAATGCCTTGTGGCATTTTAGTCTTGACCCCAAATTCATGAGTGGTTGTGGATCCATTGCTGAAGGAAATGAACGGTGGTGAAAGGGAAAAGATTATCTATCAAGCAAGGAGGCTGATAGTGTTTGAAAAGGTGAAAGAAAAGAAAGGAGGAGAAAAGACATAAAAATTAAGGGCAAAAAGTAGAAAGAAAAGGAGGGTGAGAAATAAAATTGGTGAACGATAGAAGTACTTGTACCTCAAGAGTAATTTGTAAATGGGAAGGTCAGGGCACCATGATGGTGGCAGTTCCCAGGGCTGTTACCAACAGTAAGTGAAGAGAGAAGGGTGAAAGAGGCGGAAGCAGGAGCAAGAGCAGAGGAAGCAGCTGCTTGTGCTCACCACGAGAGGGACCAGCAGGAGAGATACCAGCGAGCGCAGAGATGGAGATGGTGTGAGAGTCTCCGTGGGGGGAACGTGACGGAGAAGCACCGAGAAGGGACACTAGAGCTGCTGAAGAAATCAGCTAATAACTGTGTTCTAAAATAGCTCATGGTTAGGGGTCACTCATTTCCGTGACGGTTATGAAACGTGTTTCATACGTGTGAAAAATGAGTTATGTCAAAGTCACTGAACTCAGTTAGCTCCTGAGCGTTGCTGCAGACATTTATCAGAGTGTGAAATGCGAAAGGCAAGATGTAAAATTTGTGGCTCTAAGGATTTTGCTGAATTTAGGAAGTCAGGCTGTCATGCAGGTAAATGCAGCTGGCCGATAATGCAGCAGATGTACTACCAAACAACTTCTCTCTATTTAAATTCAGACATACAGAACTATGCCATGCATTTTCATATAACTTAAAAACCTTTTTTAAACAGTTCTGTACTGACCAGTGAGAATATTTTAACTGAAATCAAGCTCTAAATTTCTAATTTTTTAAAATCTGGAATAATTCTTTGTGGAAATGCTGAAGAAATAACAGTGGAAAAATGACATCAGAAATACAAAATGAGTAAATCAGTGCCAAGTTCAGATTAGATGCTCCATCCTTACTGATACTACTAAAACTTTATTAAAGTCACTATTACTTCTTTAATAAAGACTTAGTCATTTATTTAACTTTACTCTTTATTTCTTGAAATAAAAAGGAGGGAGGTTAAGTAATAACTTAAAAAGAAGATGAATAGGATGTATAAAATCAGTGCTAATCATTATGATTTAAGATGTACTCTTGTACATAATGTCATAATCATTTTTACTTCATTTTTTACTATATTTGAAGATGTACACTGCTATCTTAAAATATTATTGTTTAAAAGAGGTAAGAAAAATATAATCAATTTCAAACATGAAATAAAAATATAACAATATGGTTTGAAGCTTCAGGATATATCCTGATCTTATTCATCTTATTTATCCAAAATACCTTTGCATAATGGTTCACCTACAAATGGTTCAGAGGCATAGTATAAATATTTACTTTTAATAAATATTTTAAATAATATTTAATATTTATGCCACATTTTATTCAAATATATGGAATAGTTAATTCATATTTAATAATATCATCAATAATTGTTAATAATATTTATTAAAAGAAATGTAATCTTTCACAATTAGTATAAAAAGTTCTGCACGTCACTTGGAAACAAGAAGATGGCTTGAGCTCTTACGTGTTAGTCTTGTTCTCTAACAGCTCCTAAAAGGCTCTTTAGCCAGTAAATTTCCCTAAATGTCATGCTTGGAAGCCAGGCATAGATTTACATGCAGGGTGAAATGGAAGCTATTCCTTCAGGCATAATTTTACTCAGAAATGTTCTAACATCATTAATAATGTATAAACGTAACAGGTTTACATTAAATCAAGCCGTAGACTAGGTCATTTCTAATCTGTACAATAATTCTACATGGCTATGAGTATTACCCTATTTAAAAATGTGTGTGGAGGGGAGGAAATGAATATGCATGAAAATAGCATTTTTTGAAACCAAAAACCCTTTTGATTACTGACATGACCCAGTTCAGTTCAGATTCCTTATTATGGCATGGTGTTTAAATTTGGCTGCCTTGTTTGCACTAATGCTCGCACTGTTGCTATACAGAGGATGTAAAGGTAGTGGATGTTAAATACCGTAAGACTGTGGGGAAAAAAAAAGTATTTTAGCGTAAGCCATTAGTGGTCCCCTAGGATTGCAGGTGTAATAGTCTCCTCGTACCTCCCTTTGGGTAACTTTTACTGTGTGTGAGGAGACTCTGCAGGCAGGACACATGCATCCCATGACTGCTAGCGCGTACAAGGGGCAGGTAGGACTGCTGTTCGCGCTCGCTGTCCCCACTAAGACACTCTAAGAGTCTTGGCTGCAACACACTTGGTAGTCAGGTGGAGGAGATCTGAAACAGAGCTTAGTTACTGCTGACTTACTGTTGTCCATCTGCCTGTTTATCTCCATTAGGATTTTATACCTTTCTGTGGTAGTATTCTTCCTCTTGCATCCTTCATCTGGTAACAATTCAGGCCTCAACACCACTACCTCTATTCGCAGTTCTGCCGTTCTTATCTTGCAGGGCTGTGTTCTGTGTGTTTTCCTGGGGTCTTTCTCAGAGCTTAGCATTTTCCTTGGGAGTCCAAGGTTGTGCAGCTGTGCTGGGTCAGAGCTAGGCTTGGATCTCAGAAAGATGAGAGCAGGAAGGCATGAAGCAGAAACGTGTAACCATAAGTTCAAATACCGTCACAGGGGGAATGAGGAACTTAAATGAAATTAATTATTCTTGAAATTGTAAGTGCTGCTGTTCATGGTTTGCGAATCTTGTACAGCTTTAATATGCCTTCAAAATAATTTGCAATATTTGTTTTTAGTGCTAAATGTTTATTTTGTGGCAGTGGGATCCTCTTCCAACTATTTCAGCCGTTGATGTGTTCTGAGAAATGCAGTCTAAACAGGTAGTGGCCACCATTTAAGGCAAGGGCCTTAAATAATAAGTTCACGTCTCCTGCAAATCTATCAAAGCCTTTCTGGAGTCACAGCCTGCAATCGTCTTTTCTTCTGTTCTAGGAAATGGGCCCCATCATGATCGAAGCAGTGTTTACGACCAGAGCAACGTAGTAGATGGAGTTTACTGCCTCCCGATATCACACTGGATTGAAGTCTCTGGACATACTGATGAGATGAAGCATACAACCGACTTCTATTTTAATATTGCAGGACATCAAGCTATCCATTACTCCAGGTAAAAGAAAGAAGTCCGAGTGTTCAGACAGAAAATCTGCATTGACATGATATCCATGGGTTTTGGCTCTGAATTGGGAGTAGGAGCATGTACAAAAGAGCCCTTTCAGAAAAGCTAACAAAAATTGAATGCCTCTTTGTAGTTAAACACCATTTTTGGCAGTAAAAAGGAGAGATTCTTAGTTCAATGATACCATTAGCTTGTGAAAAGCTGCGTTAAACAGCATCACCTCCAAAAATGCCTATCAGTAATTTATGGGTGAATTTTATGGGAGACTTATTTTCAAATGCTTGTCCACATACACACATAACTATGCATAAATATAATACACATATTCCCATGTATTTGGGATTGTTTTGTTGAGGAATAGCCTTTGGGGAAACAAAAAGAATGTATCCCAGAAAGCTAAGATGTGATGTTATTGCTTATGTGTGGTAGCAGCAACTGTTATTACTAATAGTTGTTTTAGGTGATTTGTTTCATAAATACAGTGCATGCAAGCCCTTTAAAAATGCTAAACCTCAGTCTTAAAAAGTCTATACTTCCTTAGGGTTCAGTGGAATCCAGTTTGATTCCCAGAGACAGCTGTCTGTTGTGTCTAAAAGATTCACAAGAACCTGTTTTTTTTTGTTTGTGTGTGTGATTATTGCTCCCTTTTGACGTACTGGGCTCAAGAAGTGCTGCTAGAGCCACTCCTGTTCTTGGAGGGAAAGGAGTGTACTTGGTTCTCTAAGAGCAGATGTCGACGTCGACTTCTGCTGCTTGTGCTGAAAGGAAGTACGAAGCGCCTCTTTGCTACCTCCCCAGTGAAGCATCCTGGCCTGCATTAGAGGCAGGGATGCTTAAAGGGAAGGTGATAAGCATCATTTGGTGCTGCACATAAAGCACAGATTGTGCTTACAGGCAGTGGTCTCAGCGGTGGTCATTAACAATATGGCACTTGGGGACTTTTTGCTTGTCCCCAGTGGTGGACATGGCTGCATCACAGCTGGCGATGCTGATAGGCCATGTGTAGCTCATACTGGTTAATGATCCCAACAGAATACCCATTTATTGCAGAAAGCAAATTCTCTCTTGCTTCCAGTGGGCTATAGCATTCCTTTGGGTGATTTCCTCTGCAGTGGTGTTTCAGCTACTTCATGCTCACAGACTTGGTTTCTCTTTCTCTACTCTCTGAACAGCCCGACAATGTAGAAGCAGAGTTATCTTCTTGTCGTCATTTGTGCTATGTGAAGGACAGATTTTCTGCTCTTGATATCTTTCAAAATATGGCAGATTCATAATCACTGTTAGGCCATATGACTTTATACCTTGTCCCTGGCATCTCTATCCTAGCTATTTAATGTGCCTGAAAGAGACTGTGCTTTTAGCTGTGTCTTAAGTATCCACTTCAAGTACTTTATCAGAGAAAAGATCTTGTTTACTCCAAAGCAGAATCATCAGTCTCAAATAATCTTCAGCTGAGATTGAGTTGGGAAAAAAAAAAAAACCAACTATCAGAGAATATGTAAGCACAAAAGGATAACCTATCTTTATTTTTAAGGCAGCAGTGATCTATTTAATACTCTTATCTGCATGAGTATATGTTTCCAAGATCAGGTAAAGAGCTGCAGATTCCATTTAATATTTGAGTATTGAGTATAATAATTGAGTATAATAATAATTGAGTATTGAGTATAATAATATACTAAGATTTTTTTTCTTTCCTGAATAAGGACCTCCTCTTCTTTTCCCTTTGTACGTATATATACCTTTTCTACAAGGCAACCTTAAAATTGTATGTGCATCTTCACTGGGTAATTCTTATCTTATTTCTTTAAGCTATATTAAGTGAACAGGCCTATAACAGTGCTGTTGCATAATTACTTTTAATACTTTGAAGATATGCAGGCTTTAATGACTTTTTGATTATTAACACTTGTGCAGATTCATCACTCCACTGATTATAATAAAACAGCCAAAGCCTCATGGCTATTTTGTTGTTGTTGTTTTTTTGTTTGTTTGGCAAAACAGCTGAAATAAGCTGATGAAAATGTCTTTATTTTGTATTGATTTAGAAGGCTACTGTGGAGAACGTCATTACCACAACAAAAAGATCAAAAAACAACCAGTCCTTGTGTCTTTAGAGTTAACAGTATGATCTAATCTATCACAACAATTAGAAACAGTTGCTCCTAGTTTTACTACTACCATATTTCTTCATTAAGTATATTTGTAAATTTTAAATGGGTTTTAGCACTGTGAGGAGAATCTACTTCCTCTTGGTGCCTAAAATCATTCTGAAGAATGGTAAAATTGACAGAAATGCTTTGAGGGATCAGATTTTTAATTTATTTAACTCATCAGTGATTTTTATTTAAATTTGTATCTAAACAGCTCCCTTTTGTTCATCATTCATGCTGTATTTTTTAAAGAAATATGTTTGAATTCATTTTTTTAAGTATGAAATGTAAGTCACTCTCAGCTACAGAGTCATGACCATCATCTCCACAGTATAACTTATTAATATTCACTTGTTTTGGACATGACACATATCACTGAAATTTCATTCAGGAAAAAAGTTACAGTCCCCTTCTCTTTCCTGTTAGATATTATAGCAATAAGATACCTTCAAATTGCAGGAGTGTTCATTTAAGACACAGTCATTTTCCAAAGAAAATAAGAGTTATTGCCTTCTTTTCTGGGAAGACTTCAGAAAATCTGTATATTTGGGTCACTTCAGCTCTGTTTCAGCTCCATCTGTGAAAGGTGGAATTTAGTAATCCTTGGGCGTTACAAGCTGTAATATTTATATAAAAACTTCGTCAATTCTCAGAAAAAAAAGCATTACATAAAGACAGAGGGGGATGATAACTGAAATTACAAAATCTTTACATAATGTATTTGAGACCTTGACCCTTTTTGACAGAATTAGGTACTGTAGGAAGGAATATCACTGAGAAGAAAGGACATTTTGCTAGAGGTTTCTATTTTCAGATCTAAATCCAATATTTACCATCCTGCTCAGACCTGAGAAAGATTCAGTTCCCATAGCTTTTGCCCACTCATTTGAGAATGATGTATGACCATCACCTTTTAATTTTAAGACATATATTTAAATGTCCTTTATCATGTCTAAATTTTAATAATCAATGTTTCAAATTTACAGCTTTCATAACTGTCATTTCATTCATTGTATATACTTTTTGTGAATCTATGTCCAAATTCTGATGAAAAAAAAATACTTTTGCCTTGAAAAGCAACATAGCTATGAGAAAATAAACTGGATCCTGAAAGAAATTTCCTCAGACTGGCCAGGGTGGAAATTTCCTCAGACTGACTGATAATTACCAGCCAGTCTGTAGTTGAAGTATTTTTCATGCTGGTTAACTTTCTTTTTGTTGTTTTTTAAAGTATATTCAGTTTTCAATGTAAAAGAATATAACAACGAAGTTGCTACATGAGAGTAACTCACTGATGTTGACGGTTTTTGAAAAAATGTTTTTATAGTGCAATTTACTGGCTAAACATTTCATGATAATAGAATGCTTAGGATCCCATACTAGATGTAATCCAAGAAATGGACTACTTGGCTAATGTGTTACTATCACCAGTTTTTACATCCCTGAGTTTTTCCGTAGGATAAAACAAAAGATGAACGAAAACAAATCCTTGTGCGCAACAGTACCAGGTAATTTGTTTGCTTCTTGATTGTTGGAAATCAAACTCAATTTATGATGTGGTCTTTTCGAGTGCTTTGAAGCAATTTCGCTACTCTCACTAGCAATTTCTCTACTCATTGCAGCATGCAGGCACTAGAAAGTCAGCATTCTCGTCCTCATGCCCTGGTACTGGTTTTGTTCATGACGATCTGTTTTTTCCAAGTTGTTCAAGCTGCGGGTTGGACTGTGTGGTCAGTGGGGAGCTCTGGGGCTATGCCTGTGTTAAGGAGTCCTGCAGCTCAAGAGGAGCTACTCTGCACATCAGAATATCTAAGGACTTGCTATGAAAAGTACTGTTTGCATTTCAGTGTGTTTTACTAGCTGTTCACAGGGACCAAAAGTTTGTTAGTGGCCAAGCTGGCATAGGGGCTCTCCTAGAAAGTGTCTTAGCTGAGCTTTATCTGAAAGTAATGTGTTTTGTTCATTCTTAAACTGCTCTGAAACGTGAAGCGAAATGTTGTAGCGATTAGGAGATGGACATCAAATTTGTACTTCTGATATGTACTAAAATGCTGATGTAGAAACTACATACGGGAGTGAGGAATAATCCAGGGTATTATCCAGCTGCTTATTCCTTACCCTTTGAGGCACTAAAGCTTACCTCTTGTCTGTATTAATTCTCCTGTGAAGAAAAAGAGTGCTTACTTGATTGACATGCATTTTTAATTGGGATAGAAAACAAGAATATGGTTATGTATATTTTACCTGGGACTTGCTGGGGAGGTGTGTAATTTCTGCTAACTTAATTGAAAACAACAGTGGCTGTTTGAATATTGAAACAACATTGGGATTGAGTGTGTTTTTTTAAGACATCTATGCATTTTTCTTCTACATTGGTTGCTGATCCAAACTAAATATTTCCCTTTCATGAATTCTCCACATTGAGCCCTCTCAAAGAATGGCCATCCTGCAGTGCTAAGCTGAAGGTAAATCCATTCAGATGAAGGAAAGGAAAAGATAAATTCCACAGCCAACAATATGCTTTCCTCTGATTGTCATCAGTTTTTGAACTCCAATTAGTAGTTCTACCTGCAGAAACTCCTGTCTTAAGTCTGGCCACTCTCAGCAGGCTGTCGGGTACTCTGCAGTGTCTGAGGGACACCAAATGCTATCTGGACGTTTGGATGACACTGTGGAAGTAATGGCTGACTCGTGATAGATTATCTCTGTAAATAAGGTAAAATGGAGGAGGAAGGATTTTGGCAGTCAGTGTCACTGAAAACTGTAGCAAACTTGTATGTGCTATCAATATTTTCATGTCGGCTAAATTCAAATAGCAGACAACATTAATGTTCACCAGCTTTTCCAAGCATTTTTTCCTCTTTCTATAGAGTTACAATGTATATGGTCGGCCTTATTGATAAGTTAATTTTGATCTGCTATTTTATAGTCTAAATAGCATAACATTTTAGAAATGTTTTAATATGCAATTTTACATTGTTTGAAATTATACCACGGGACTCTGTTCTATGACGACCAGCTAGTGGGGACTGATGGGGGCCATCTGAGCAAGAGGGGCACACGTCTC
>JAUBNY010000281.1:481873-511234 GCA_032275445.1 Crypturellus soui
CCACGTGCTCTGGGTGTCCCTGCTGGAGCAGGGGGTTGGACTAGATGATCTCTAGAGGTCCCTTCCAACCTCAACCACCCTGTGATTCTGTGATTCTCTGTGATACTGTGAAATGTTAGTATTCTATTTTCCAAGAGTAAATAAACATCACCAAATATTCTATTTTCCAAGAGTAAATAAACATCACCAAATTGTTCCTAAGTTTTCCTGTGAATAATTTTCTTTCTACAGGAGAAAAATAGAACTGTGTCTGTCTTTTGGGGAACATGGTAAGAGGCAATAATGACAAACTCTCTTTTTCCTCTTTTCATGCCTTTACTTTGGAAAATTTAATTTCAGGGAGTCAGATACTTAATCCCTGCTGTTGTTCAGAAGTTTAATGTATGTCCTCTTGTGACCTGTGATAAAAATTGAGTCAAATTTCAGAGAGGTTGCCAAGTTATAAGAAATGTGGATTTCATCTTTATTGGCTTAAAAGATGCAATAGTTTGCAGGATAAAATGGAATGTCCTTTTTCTTTGATATGGAAAAAGCAGATAATATCAAAGATGATTTTAAGTATGCAAAGAAAGGAGAAAATGCAAGGAGAAATACAGAAGGAATATAAATATAGTTTTAATACGGAGACAAAACATAATTTCATGTATAGCCATCTGTATATATATTGCATAATATACAACATATATTCTTATGTATTAAGTAATCGAGTGAAGAGTAGCAGCAGTAGGATAGATGATAGCAATCACACCCAAAGTCCAGTCACAAGGAGTGGGATAGCAACAAGTCTCCATGACTGCTGCCTTTCAGTGTGGGGACTGGACAAGGAGGTTGTGAAAAGGTCTGTGGGTTCCGGAGGTTCTGGAGACTTTTTTTTTAGTTTGTCTAGCTTCTCTGGTTCTGCTGTTCAGAACTCTGAGAACAACTATCCCAGGCCTCCGTTTTCCCAAGGTGCAAGTTCAGTGAGTAGGGTATGCATTTTCATTAATAAAATAATTTCTTTAGTGTTACTTATTTCTGTAGGTCAGCTCATAGCTTGAAGGGCTGGCCTGGTGCAGATCATTCCTAAACACAGCTTTGACTCTATACACGTCACTGCAGAAGATTGAATTGCTGATCTTCCTGTCATACTGACTTCCTTCTGGTGACTTGAAAGGAGGAAAAAGCTTCTTGTATTTACTTATGGTCTAGGTAAGAAGCCTATCCAGTACTGAGTAATGTTTTACACAGTTAAAAAGTCATGTTTCAACAGAGAATATAAACACATTTCTGAAAACTTCAGTAACAGTGGATAACTTTTAATATCTTTATTAAAATGTGTATGATTCCTATTTCTAAACAGGTAAAATGATGCCCTTAGGAAAAATGAGAAATCTGAAAAAAATGGCAGTCTAAAAGAGTAGACAACCTATGGTAATTATTGTTAATCAGATCTCTCATAAAAGCTGGAACACTGCTAGCTCCTAAAATTTTAGTCAAATCATTTTTTGCCTTATGACATTCAAGACTTCTTCAGAAATTCAGAATATGCTTCAATTTTATATTAAGAAGACTTAAAAATTTCCTCTGGGGTCTCTCAGCAACTCTATTACTCTCTCAGCCATTTCTGACTGTAAAATAGGACGATGTGCTCCAGGGAGCAGGAGGAGGAGCAGCCTGCTTCCAGCAGCCAGGACTGGGGCATCCTACAGTGTCCGTCACACTGCCCTCTTCCACTTGTTTGGGAACCAGAGGGGAGAAAATAGAACTAATTTTCTCTTTCATGGATTATGGTGATGATCTACCATGTCTTTGTGAACTAGTTTAATTACTGGAAGTGGGATAGTCATTTTAGGAGGGTACTTGGCAGCAGTACTGAACTAACTGCTATTCTCATAGCACTCATCATGCTGTGAAAAGATGCCCAGCTGCTCGCTGTTGCCTCTCAATCTGTATTGCCCAGAATCTGCAGACCTGGGATTTGGAATTAATCTCATGCTCTGCTGTTCAGCTGACTTTAAGTACTCAAGATCTTCCTTATGACATGGTGAGCAGAGCCACGTAGGTGCACATAGGCAAGCAGTACATGGTGATGAACATGTTACTTCTGACTGTCTCTGTCTTCCAGTTCTGAAGAAATCACAGTATTCTCTACATGTGTTTATGCTGTCATTTAGCTTACAAGCCCTCCTTTCAACAAATTGATTTCATTTTCATGAAGATATTTCACATTTTCGTGAAGATGTGTTTATTTCTGAAGTGTTGCGAAGCATTTCCAGTGGATTTGAAAAGTAGCATTTTGAAAAGTAAGTTCACAGCTTATTACTTTCAGTCTAGATTTCACAGTTATTTTCTGATGAGATTTCTAAGCAGGCCACTCATAAGTAAACTCTGAATGATGACATTTTCATCAATGATTCCTGAAATATCTCAAATACTAATTAAAGTTCATCCTGAGTGGTTTAAGACAATTTTGTTAAGATGCTTTAATTTAAAGTTGCCAGCAGTGGCATCATTCCTACTGCTGAGCATTAATGTTAGAAATTCTCATTCCTAATGCCAAGAGATTCGTGGCTCATTACTACCTGGCTTAGCTTAGCAGCTTGTTGTTCTTGCGTTTCTGAGTATTTGTTCTAATTCAAAACAAATAGGAATATTGGCAACTTAACAGAGACATGTGCAGGAAGTAACCACTGGCAACCAATGCATGAGACAAGGCTCTTTAATTAGGGTGCTTAAATATTAATCTCCACAAGCCAACTGAGAAGTCATTTCCAGAACTCGATTCTGAGATTGTTCAGTACAACTCTTGGAACTTTATTCTCTTCTCAGGCTTTATTTTCACTAATGATACATCATTCGATTCAGATAATGTTTATTCAAATGAAAGTACAAGAAGAGTCAAGCCCTCAAAGGCAAATCCTGCTTTCTGCAACATACACGTGCTTCTTAGGAATCAGTAGAAACTTTACACATATGTTTGATTGTGAAATATGTCTCAATTTTATAAGGTTAGATCTGGAACGACAGATCTAGTCTTACAAGGCATCGGTTTGTATATAAGTGATTATTTTCCTACCTTGACTGTAAAAATATAAGGTGCAATATGTAACAGAATATTTCACTTTGAATATGTAAAGAATGTATTTTAACTTCTACAAATTAGATTTGGTCATGTATGTACAGTCTTTTATAACCAAGTTAATTATGGTAGATCATTTCTAAAATAGACAAAAAAAAAATAGATTATAGGATTTTATGAGATACAAATTCATTGACATCGAGCTTTATAATAGAGTTGAAGGAGAGGATGGAAAAGTTGCATTTTTTTCTGTTTTTTGTTTGTTTGTTTGTTTGTTTGTTTATTTTAATACATATAGAATGAAGTGTACTGCAGGTATAATGAGACCAATTCCATTGATTTCAGTGGAGCATGTCCGTTTATCCTAGAGAAAAAATTAGATATCATTTGAGCTATTATTTTTGGCAGAAGAGCAGAGGTGATTTAGAATCCCTTTTGCACTTCCATTTCCCAAGGTGGGCAAGTCTGGGGCATGTTCTTATTCTGGCATGGAGTTTAACTTTATCAGTCTGGTTTGTTTCATACCATCAATATCTGGCCTTTGAGGTAAATGCGTAATCCCTGTTAATTGGGATGTATTAGGAGATATCCTACAAAAAAAAGAATCCACATGCTTTCTTGTTAGGAGAACTTTACAACCTCTTGGGATCATAGGAACAGGAAGAATTGTAAATTTGACTTTGCAAACCCATTTAAAATAGCAAATGATAGAATATCCTTTTTGTTTGTTATTTTCTGTGTTAGGATTCCCTAACAAAATATGTCTTCATCAAAAACTACTGTGGGAAGCTAACTTTGAATGAAAGTTTCCTCCAGGGGTTGTATAGCTATCATGACTCCAGAGTAAGAAAATTGGCTTTCAAGGAATTCTGTGCTACTAGAGCTTGACTTCTTCTGGTATCTGAGATATACAGCATAGTTAAATGAAGACTAGGAAAGAGGATATATTGCTATTTATAAAATATATTTCAGGAATTAGTACAAAGGAGGAAGATTTATTTAAATTGAACCTTCTGTAAGATCAAATGGTTATTAATTGGTTATGAATGAATTTACAATGTAAATTAGAACAAGGTTTCTGACATCAAAGAATGATGTCTGGATTCTGGCATGACCTTTATAATAGGGCGGTGAGGAGAAGGAACCGTTAATTATTGCAAGGTGGAGCTTGATAAATTAATGAGAGTAGTGATTCCAGAGATGGAAATTAAAGTTTATGATTATAGTATCATAGATCATAGGCTAGAAGAGACATCAAAAAAGGCACCCAATCCATTTTCTTGCTCTGAATTAGTTTCAGTTGCATCTAAATCATTCCAAATTTATCCAGCATGATTTTAAATATGATCTCATCTCAGTTATGTAACCCTGTTACTCTTTCATTCTCTTATCTCACTATTCTTACAATTGAAAAACTTCACTATTGTTAACCTAGCTAAGTCTAGCTGCGATGCAAGTTCATTTCTTGTCCTCTCCACGGCAGGTATAGAAGACAAAATAGTATCCTTCCCCTTTTTTGCCACCTCCTTAAGTTTGGAAAGTGTTAGCATTTTTCTTCTCAGTATTTTCCTTTTGATATTAACTCCCTGTTCTTTCAGTCTTTTCTCTGAAAGCATGCCCTCTGGTGCTCTAATGGCTTTGCTACTCCCATTTGCACCCTATAATTTTCCTTTTCCTTCCTGAAGTACCCATTAGACTTATTCCTCCAATTGACAGCTTACCAGTGCTGGATAAAATAGAAACATCATTTTATGGATCTTGAGAATAGTGCTACTGCTTAATTACCCTACTAACATTGTCATTTTTACAGTAGGATGATGCTTTTTATTTAAAATTAACTATAAGTCTATCTTTTTATTAGGTCTGGTACCTAAGGAGTTGTCTTCCATTCTGTCTTTGTGTGGTTGACTGTTCTTGTGAGGTGTTTTATATTTCCTTTTTCTCTCCCAAAGTAGCTGATATTCTTGCTTTCTCTACTTGCAGCCATCACTGTGGGTGCTTAAGAATTTGAATGAGACTGAGTTGCTGTTCCATAGTGATGGATTTGAAACACCACTTGGTCTTGCTGATCATTCTTATGGCTGTGCTTTTCTGTTAGTCTGGTTGCTTCCTTGTCTCACCTTGTGGGTGAAGTGGGACAAAGAGCAGCCCTTTTGTGCCACCAACCTAATGCTACAGAAGTATCCTAAATCAGTAGAACCTGAAGGCACTATACAAATGAAATCGCTTCATTTTTGGGTATCTGTATAACCCTACACTGAGATAACTCAAATCTCAGTGTTATAGGTGTTATTCTTGCTTCTTGTTTCAGTTTAATGCATTGTCAACTTAAGGTCAAATCTTAATAGCTTGTTCGCCCATCATATATCAGCAAATGAGGTATTTTGATAAGTAAATTTGTGAACACTGCATATATAAGATATTATTAAGCATAGCACTCAGAATTCAAGGGCTTCAGAAACTTTTTGTATTGCTAAGCTGACAAAAGTGTTGTTCTAGAATGATAGAAGCAGGTGCTTCTTCTTAGTTGCCAAGTCTGCTCCCATGTGAGAGGCTAGATAAGTAGTCCAAATTACATCTAAGAAGAAAATTTGCCAGAGCTTAATTACTTTTCATCACAGTGCCAAGTGAGAAGGGAAAAAAAATGGAACTACATTGTAGTCTATTTAATTCTCCTCTTTTAAAACCCTGAGGTAGAATTCTTAACTTAAAAATAAACCGTACTCTTTCAGTGATAAAATAGAACAAATTTATACTCCTACATTTGGCATTTAACTAAAGTTTTTTTTTTTTCAAAACATAAGTAGTTTTTACAGGATTTGCAGCTATGTCGTTTCAGCAGGGTATACTTTTATCATTAATCAGTGCTTTTCTCTGGTGACTTCTGCTAAGGTTATGACCATTTAATCTATCTTGAGTGATAAGAGTGATGTTATTAAGCCTGACTATTAGATCTTGGTGTTCTGCGAGTTAGACCACAGTATCATCAAACCTGGCTCTCCTAATCAGGCCGACGGTGTTTGTCCACGTGCTGGGCATCAGGCTGGATTCAGTCAATCCTACTGAGGTCCAGCCTCTCATCACAAAGCCTCAGTCTTCTGCAAGGAGACTTTATCAGTAAATCAGCAGGAAAAGGGATTAAAACCACAGTCGTTTACCCACAATGTGCAATGTAATACTAATGTCATAACCCCTCAGTTCTTACAAGCTTTATTTAAAGAGAATGTAATGCAACCAGAATTCCAGTACAAGATCCAACTGGAGATTAATTCGTTTTGATACCTGCCTCTATCTCTATTTTAGAGGAAGCTGCAAGAATCAAAAATAAAAGGAGAGAATAGAGTTTCCATCTTTTTTTCCCAAACTTTGGAAGTGTTTTATAGTAGAAGCCATATTAAAGCTTGGGTGCTTTGCCACTTTTTGTAGTGATATGGAGCACTCCCATTGTGCATGTAATCTTTCAGTCCATTGGGAAATGTAGTTAAGTTTTTGGCCTTGTTGATATTTTTAGACATTGACTTCCATAGGTTATGGAGTGTATTAAAAAGTTTTCTTACTAGTCTCATATCTGTTCTACAGTTTCATTGGATAGCTCAATAGTTTGAAAGGATAGATGGGGTCACTTCATTTACCTTTCTCACATTCTTTATCATTAAGCAGTCATCCAAATCCCTCCTAAATGTGCATCATTCTTAGTCTGTCCTCTTTTGGAGGTATTTTCATAGCTAATATAATATATTTTGAATGCTTTCATTTTTGCTGTATCTTTTTTGATATAGTAAAATAGTTAATAGAAAATTCAAAGTTTGAGTGCATGGAAGGAGATCATTGGTTTTTGGAAGGCTGTTATAAATTTTCTATTATTTTCAGTCCATTTCTTTCTATAGGCTAATATTACCGCTTACTTTGACCTCTCAGTAAAGCAATACTTTCATCGAGCATCATTGCAGTTACGCACCATTTCCCTTTTTCACTGCAGTTAACTTAAAACCAAATCATGTGTGTGAGAGGTTCATATTATTTATTCCAAGATATGCATTTGTCAAATGTGAATCTCATTTCTACCATGCTGCATGTTCTTCTAGTTACTTTTGATATCATTAGGAGTAGGGGCCAAAGAATCTTAGATAGTTCTGAGTTTCAGGTAACTTTTGGTCTCTCCTTTAGTTGTCTAGTTTCTTTTGAGAGATCTTAACTTCAAGACAGAATTCTGTGTTGAATATAGGTCAGCAGTGCTATACTCTAAAAGCAAAAGCCAAGGACTGTAAATAGGCATATAGCCAGTAGGGCCCAAGAACTGGGTAATCTTGGCTTCTGCTCAGCAATGGTATGTCTTCACCTCTCAACTGTGTTGGACATAACATCTTAGAGAAGGGCAAACAAGAAGGATCAAGTGCTATGAATATATGACAAGCAAAGGAAGATTGAAGTAATTTGGTTCATCTGGCATGAAGAAGACAAGGCTGAAGGAGCTGATGGAGTTTCCTATATTCTCAATCAATAGTTTTGGATGTCTCTTTTGTGTCAAATGAAAGATGGGGAAAGAGACATAGAAATTCTTTGCTGACATCAGCCACCTGTCTTTATTTCTCATCAGACACTCAGTCTATTTGCTAAGATGTCCCTGCTTGTGCAGGGGGGTTGGACTAGATGATCTCTAAAGGTCCCTTGCAACCTTTATGATTGTATGATTCTTTTCTGGTTTAAATTTAGTTAAAACTAAAACAATCTTTCACTGCAAGAGTTTGATTCAGGCAGATCAACATTTTCCATCAAAAATCCACCTTATCAGAAAATTCTGAACCAATTCCTATTCTAGTGTCATCAGTTGAAGAAACAGGAATGCACTGCAGTTTGAAGTAGTCTCCACTAGACACAGTGCTGAATTGCACTCAGGCCTAAAAGTCCGTTCTGGCTGCTTGCATGTACTCTCATCACGGTAATAAGTAGTTCAAGAAACTGCAGTTCAAGAAACACTGCCTATGTGTGTAGGCAACACAAAACACCAGGGGTAAATCAGCCTGAATTATACACCTTGCTCTTCTGAGAATGCAAAATAGATTTTGCTGCATGTTACATGTAGCTATAGTTGCATTCTATGCCTTTAGGAAATAAAAGCCCAAAGGGAGGACACAGCCTTTTTAATTATTGTATTGTTTCAGCCGTTTTCTCTGTTTCTCTGTTTTGTTATATGTATATATATATTAATACTCATCTTTCTGTCATCAGAGACTTTGTGGGATCAATGGAAGACTGTTGTGCAGCCAATTGTAGTGAATGGCAAGCTTTGACATGAAGATATGTGTTAAGCTTGATGAATCTATAACTTTTCATTTAAAATAATAGGATGGACCTTGGTCAAAAATATTATCAATATGAACAAATAGAGTGGTTGATGGATCACTCTGTTGCCAATAACCAGTGAAAAAATACCTTAGTTTGGCAAAGTAAGTATTCTTCCTTGATTAAAGTTGACAATTTAAGAAATAAATAGACTTCTGAAATATTCTGTCTGATTGATAGATGTTCTAATGAAATGTGTTGCCCAAAGGCTTCAATGCAACTCATTTTTGTAAGAACTGTTACTGCTTAGAAGGGATGGCTGGTTTTAGGAGAGTTTTTAAGATGACTACTCCCACTACACTGAGATCAAACTAGCCTTGAAGCAGTACCTGAGTCATCCCTGTTTACAGCTCAGCATTTTAAGGAAAAATGAAATTGGTGTCAGTTTGCCTTAAGCCATTATGATCAAAAGTAATAGAGTAGCTGCTTACAAGGCAGTGCAGGCATCTGTGTCTGAGTGGTCCAGGAGATAGCCACATGCCTCTGAGGTGGGTCACCCTTGCAGTGAATCAGATCCCTTAGGCTACAGTTTTGTACTGTATGTGGATGTCTAAGATTGAAATGTAGAGTGCATCATTATTTGAGAATATATTTCTCCTAGTTAAAAAAAAAAGAGAGAATCTGACCCATAAAAAAGAATCAGTGCTAATCTTGCATTGCCTCAGACTCATTGTCTTCTTATGGATGGGAAGACTATTTGCATATGCATTGATTAAATGGGATGAATTTGTTATTTCAGGTACATTCATAGTGAGTTGTTATAATTTAATCTAGGCTGTGCAGGGTCCTAGGGGAAGTAGCCAAGTGTGATATATATCTGTGTCATTAAAAATAATTTAGGTTGTGATGACAGCTGGAAAATAACCGTACAAGTGATTTCAGTGTTACATATTTATTTGTAGCTAGTGATAAATCATTGTTGGTTTTCTCAGTTTACAAGCCAAAAGGCAGATTCTTAACATTTCAGTCTTCAGTCTGGGATCTGAAAGTCAAGTGAATAAAGTAGATACCCGTGTAGGTAAATATTTAGTCCTTGCTTTCATGAATCTGAGCATCAGTTGCTCATTTAATCCCCAGATGGCCCCTTGAGGTAGGTAAATATTACATCCAGGCTACTGATGGGTAACTGAAGCACAGGACTGAAAGTAACTTTGTGGAACTTAGCTTTAAAGAAAGGATTTTTAGAAAGGATACAAGATTCAATGTTCCTAGTTAGCAGAATATTTATGATGTTATTCTAGGTGATTTTTTTTCATTGCTGCCATGACCGAGTTGACTACAGGCCTTCTAAGACCAAGCATGGTTTACTGCCCTTGCTAACACAGGATGTTGACATATACAATGAGGAAGTGCTTTTTTTTATGCTAAAACAGATTTCTGGGTAAAATTTTGTTGAAATATCACCCTATTCCCCTATATTTGAGGAATTAAGTGCTGAAAAG
The DNA here is from genome assembly GCA_032275445.1 of Crypturellus soui. Classification (NCBI taxonomy): domain Eukaryota; kingdom Metazoa; phylum Chordata; class Aves; order Tinamiformes; family Tinamidae; genus Crypturellus; species Crypturellus soui. The sequence goes on from JAUBNY010000281.1 coordinate 491,717, forward strand.
ATTATAGGCTTACCAATCACATAATTTTTGAATGTTCTTTAAGGATCACTTAATTTACTGCTAGAAAAACAAAACAAAACAAATCCCATAAGAGCTGGAAAACAGCAATGGTTGGACAGCTCAAAGCAGTATTATGTGACTCTTTTCCCTGCCAAATTCTGTCCTTGCCAAAATATAGATACCCGGTGAAATACAGTAGTGTCTTAAGAAGCAAGGCCACATTGGAAAAAGAAAACTAAAAATCACATTTTTAAATTAAGAAAGAGCTGAAAAACCCAAATTAACCATTTTCTAGCTTTATTTAGTATATATGATTCCTGGCTCTTAGCACAATAAAACCCACGGTAGGGTTATCAAAATCAACATTAAAAATATAGCTACCAAACTGTTCATCAATTTCTGCACTTTAATTGACATTGATCCCTTTCTTCTAATGTAAGTTAAAATAAAGGTATGAACCAGAAAAAAAGCCAAAGGAAATATAGGTACAATACAGTAAAGTTATCAATCACCTTGTAAATAAACAGTTAAACCTAGTCCAGCAATATTAAGACTTGGGAGTTATTACAGATGGGCAAGGAATTAATATGAAGATAAAAATCAAAACAGCATTTCGATCCTGTCAAATCCCAAAGTCTAGGAGCTGATCAGAAATGCAATTCACAAGAGTTTTCTGTCCTAAATACAGGCAAATTAATAAAAAAAAATAACAGAATAAGTAAATGGTGTATAATGCAATGATCTTGTAGATAGTGCAGCCTTTTGTAGATAGTGCAGTGCTTTCGCCCTCTACATAATCTTTGTACACAGAGTTGTAGGATGTTGCTTCATTTATAACCTGGAGTACTACCTAGAATACTTTTTCTCTCAGGAGTGCAACTGATGCACTTCCTACTCAGTTGGTAGAACATACATTTCTGCTCTTCTGTCACGGTATTAGTGTACTAGATGTTTCCCAAAACTTCAAGAGAGTTACATATGTATGAGTCTTCAAGAAACCCTTTGAAGAAAAGATACTAATGTTCTTGTTGCATCATTGCGAGGCATCAGCGATGCTGTCGTTTTTCTTTCATGGATTGAGTGCTCTGGGCAATGCTCACCTCTGACCACTCAAGAGAGTCTGAAGAACGCTTTAATGCAACAGATTGGAGTGATAGACGGAGCCTGACAGTTTTCTTTTTTTCCAGATTAGGATCTGATTTACTGTAGGACTAGCAAATAGGAAGTGGAGCAATACCAGAGCTGCTGCAGTGAGTCTTTGCTGCTCACTGAAAGCCCTCTCATCAGAGGGAATCTTCTTGTTGGTTATGCTAGGTTCAGGACAATTTTGTACACTTGTGGTAATATACCAGGACATGATGCAGAATGCTTAAACTAAATCAAATCTCTTCTAATGACCTCACATTCATAACTACATGGTTGAAATGATCATTTAAAAATATATCTAATCCCTGGATAATCCATTCACTGAGATTATCACAATTTAATTCATTTTGTGATAGACAGTTTGGGATCTGGCTACACTACACCGTGATCAAGCTCTTTGCCTCACTAAAACAGATGTATTAAAGGCCAAAGACAATGTTTGTGTAGCTGATACTTCATTCATTATGGACATAGCTGAAATACAGTGAATATTGGTAATTGGTAACTCCTGGAGTAAATTTTTCTTTATGGCAGTCTTTCAGTAGTAATGTAACAGGATTTAATCATTGTCAATTGCAGAGCTTAATTAACTGTTAGTAAGCACTTATTACTGTGATAGTCCTATCAAGCGGAATTAAGAGCTGTTTATGTGAGCAACTGCTACTCAATAAAAATAAAAATTCCTCCATTTGCCACTGTGATTAAAATTGGAAAAAATACAGGAAATACACAGTAGACTTATTTTATTTCTGAAGATCTTGCTTTCACTGTTGTTTGGGTTCACTTTATTTTTGCAGTGAATAATGTTGTAGTTGTATGTAGACTTGTGTGTGCATGTTTTGTTTAGTTGGTAGACTGCATGTTCAAAATAGATGTTTATGCATACAAAATACAAATTAGGTAGTCCACTAATAATTTGTGCATATAAATTATCCATTTTAGATATCACCATCTTAGTTTCGCGTGCAGATTAAATATACATAAATATATTTGAAAAAATGCTCTTAATATTTCAGTTAATTTTTATGCCAAAGTCTGCTAAGATATACGATTGTTTCAATGATTATTAGTTGTGGGCAAAACACTGAGGTCGTGGAGGTTTGATTTGGATAGGTACAAGTATGAATGCTATTCCATTTCACAGTTATCAAAAATTCTTGTTCTTCAGGCCTTGAGGAAGTAGACATATGTTGTAATTCTTTGGTTTCCACTAAACTCCTCCGTTTTTGTATTTTCTCAGAGAAGACTGGTTTAAGCTTAAGCTGTTTTTTTCCTTCTGCCTGCTTTTCCCATTCTCATGCTAACTACAGATTTAGAATAATTCAATGCATTTGATTTATTACTGAAGTAATTTGATTGCATGTATCAATTAGGTCTCTTTTTGTGCAAATTGCATAAATCTTCAAAGATTTCTAATTCTAATCTGTGATGTTAGTAAGTTCCTAGTGCAAGATTAATGATGGATGCCTTGGAGATGTGTGCTACTAATTATGCTCTGAACTTTTTCTCAGACTACCTGGCTCTTTGTGGTAGGTTAGAAATTTGATTCTCAGCATTAAACATTACCAAACAAACTGTAATGAAATAAGGAGCTGTTTATTGTATGACTGAGAAGAGTGTGGTTAACAGTGTTCATGTGATGATGATAAGCAGGTTTTGAGCTGGAATGCCACTTAATTCATCAGTTTCTCTGTTAAAATATTTTAATCAAAACTACAATGTTTTCTCAATGCTAGAATTCTGCCAAACATCTGGCTGGGAAGTTGCCCTCGGCAGGTGGAGCATGTGACTGTCAAGCTAAAACACGAGCTGGGTATTACAGCTATAATGAACTTCCAGACCGAATGGGATATTGTGCAGAATTCCTGGGGTTGCAACCGCTACCCAGAACCCATGAGCCCTGAAATCCTCATGAGACTATATAAAGAGGAAGGTCTTGCCTATGTCTGGATGCCAACCCCAGACATGAGCACCGAAGGTAATGCTGAGACCAGTCTTGCAGCTAAACAAACAGTAGAAAAGCCTTTGAATTACTAATTTGTTTTCTTCTTGGCTGCTTTTTTGTGTGTGTGAATTTTGTGTAAAAATGTAGCAAGAGCACAAGGTGTGATTTTTGAGTGTTGTCTGTAACAAATTATGTACTCCTTGTTGTAGGTGGAGAGGTCATCCTAGTACTTCCTAGCTGGCAGTAAATGTGTATTTGAGTTTAAAGCCATCTGACATTGATAGCTGCTTGACTGTTTTTGATTTCAACTTGAATTCAGCCTGTATAATGAAAATATGCTGTGTAGGTGGAAGACTACAAGCTTGCACAACAAAACAGCTTGGTGTCCTTGCTGCCTTAAAATGGAGAGACAGCCCTGTATATCTTTCTCTGTCATTCCCTTCCCTCTAAAAAACATTTTTCCTTCTCTGTGATTTCCCAGATGATTGAATTGCTATATGGTCATTTATATAATGGCTTGCAGTTAATTTAAGATACACATGGCACATTATTTTATAACATAAATTACAATGTTTTTAATCTGTTGGCTCAGCTAAAAACCTTACAAAATCTTGTTTTCAACACAGAGGTCAGAAAATAAGCATATTTTTGTGTGACTAGCTTATCAACCGGCTAGAATACTTCCAATAGGGGAAATGCTGTTACCACAAATAGCAGTGATAGGACAGGGAAGACAGGAAGCCTTAAAACAGGGACTTGAAAGGGTTCATCTGCACATGAGGAAGAGTCAGGCTTTGAGGTTTGCATTTTCAATTCCCAGGATTGTAGGGAGAAGGAGATCTGGAAACATGGTGTATTTATCACTCTAGAAGTGAAAGCCCATTGTGTGTTGTTTAACCATATTCTTGATAGATAATTGAGTAGCAACAGTGTTCATTTCCAGAGGACTCTCTCTGCCCCCCTCATTATTGCTGAAGTGTTGTCCTCCATAATCAGGTTTTGGAAGTGGCAGTACCAAGGTAGCTTCACAGACCTCTAGTGCTTAAAGCATTTAAGTTTTGACTTTCTAACCTTAGTGCTATATAAGATGTGCTGTTTGATATAATCTGCTGGTTTACCTCTGTCCTGTGAAAATTATTATTACCGCACACAATTATTGTTAATCATAACGTATTTCCAGAGAAGATTTGGCCATTTATATGGATTTTGTGTCACCTGGACTTATGATGCAAGAAGAAGCAAATATTAGGGTGGAAGGTTGTTAAGAAAAGGTAAAAACCCTCAGACTTTTAAAAGATATTAGAGATTCTGGCTATTCAATGCTTAAGATGTTTTAAAACCAAACCCTTTAAAAGTATGGGAATACACATATTCAAAATTACAGTCTCCTTTGAAAATTTTGTCTGTAGCTTACTTAGGAAGCTATTCGCCAGAGAGCCTACCTAGAACTGCATAGTTCGTATTGCCTTATTTCTAGTGTTAGAAAAGAAACCAGCTTTAATGATTTTTTTTGCCTGCCTTTGGGCGTAGCAGTGCATAAGGCTATACAGATATAATCTCAAATATATACAACATAAATGTAAGTGAATGTGTCTTACTTTAATCTTAGGAAGAATACAGATGTTGCCCCAAGCTGTGTGCCTCTTGCATGGGCTGCTTGAGAACGGTCACACTGTCTACGTTCACTGCAACGCCGGTGTTGGCAGGTCCACCGCTGCTGTCTGCGCCTGGCTCAAGTACGTGATGGGATGGAGCCTGCGCAAGGTGCAGTACTTCGTGGCTTCCAGGAGGGCGGCTGTCTACATAGATGAGGAAGCTCTGATTCGTGCTGAAGATGATTTCTACCAGAAATTTGGATCTCTTCATTCATCATGCAAACTTCAAACCTAGAAAAGTGGATGAGGAGAACAAAAGTGAAGAAGGATCCTTATATGTCAACCACAAGGATTTGTAATTTATGATTCTGTCTCTTCTCTTCAGAACACAGGCTTGTCTTAAATGTCCTGAGAATTTAACTAAAAAATGCCTCTGAGTGTTTTATTATTTGCCCTTTTGAAGCTGATATGGTTCATGCTTTCAAGCTTTTTGCTGCAAGTATGAGAGATGGAGACTGTATAACGGGGAAAGAAAGATTCTCATTTAATTGTTTGCCTGTAGAAACTAAGTTTTTGTGGTAGACGCTAAATAAGAGAAGATTTTGATATAAAATAATGAAAGTTGGCAATATTGCAGTGATAAGAAAGCGAAGGCTTTCTCCAAAACACAGTTGCAAAGATTGACTGGTTCAACGTTCAGGTTAGGAGAGAGCTGATAGTCAAAGCTACTCAGGTATTGAAGGCAGAGTGTGCATTATTCAAGTGTTTTGTGCTGATTTTATAAATAAATTGTATTAATGGGAAAGATCAGAAGGAAATGGATTTTTGAATTCTATTTTTTAAACATAAAACTAATTTTTATGCAGCATTTTCTCTCTTGTTTACTGTAGAGTTCATGTTAAATATTATAAGTATATTCTTTAACAACTTTGAAGTTATGCTTCATGTTAAATATTATAAGTATATTCTTTAACAACTTAGAAGTTATGCTTCATGTTAAATATTATAAGTATATTCTTTAACAACTTTGAAGTTATGCTGGAATATGGCATGAAGAGAGGAAACAGTTCTGTTTATGCAGACTTATTGCAAGACAGAACTGTTTATTGCATTATCCGAGATTGTGAGGTCTCTAAATAGAAGATACATTTTTCTCTTCTGATCTATGCAGTGCTGTACAATGGGATCTCTAGGTGCTATGTCAATCTGTATGGTAACCCCTAACTTAAAAAGGAACAAACAGAATGGAGAGGAAGAACCGGTTCCTGAGCTTTTAGATACACCGCTTGTTATAATACCAAGAACTAAGCTGAAATTCTGAACCAAAACCTCTGTTTTGTTGACCTAGATGAATCTTTTCACTATAGTAAGAGTCTCTCATTCTTGGGCAAACAGCGTGTTGACATTCACAGATGTTAGATTTACCTTAGTGAAGCTAATGCTAGGCTGGCTCCATGGTGAATGGAATAAACATGCTCTGTAGGAGCAAAAGTGCAGCTGTATAGAGGGGGTTCTCGGGAGCCTCAGCTGGCTAATGTTGGTTTTATAGATGATCTCCAGCATTTAACAGTGCTGTTCAGTCCCTTAGCTAAACTAAGCAATGGCACCAACGGCTTCCAGCCCTGCTCGGTTAAAACCAATTTACTGCAGCTCAGGGCTGAGAGCGGGCGAAGAGAAAGCATTCCCCCAAAAACAGGGGCATAAACATTAAGCAAATGGTTTCTGTAGGTTTATTCTTAAGTGAATTTGGGGGGATCAGACAACTTGTCCCTGTAAAGATTTGGTCAGTGCCAGACCAGTTCAGTTGATATATATTATCTGAACACTTAATGGAGAAACCGTTTCATATGAACTGCTTATGGAGAATATCCAGCATTATACAATACAATGTTTTATTTATCTTGCACTTTAATTATCTTCCAAAGGAAAAATGTATTTTAAGTGTGTGGATTTGATCACAGATTTGTTTCTGTTTTATGCTTTGAAATAGTGCTGCCTGTTTAAGAAGTGGATGAAGTAAGGTCACAATTAAATAAAAACGTTATGACAGTTACAGCAGTCTGTGTTGTCTTATGTCTCGATTTCACAAATAGGAAGGAGTGCCGTGATTGACGCTTGTATCAATCAAGGCCGGACAAGGCAGTTACCACAATAACTGTCTTATTTTTTGTCTTCTATGCTGGTCAATTTTGACAGGTTGTTGCCAAGGCAATCTTGGAAAACACGGCACGGCCAAGATATGTGGGTATAAAATGGACCTGGCACCTCTGATCTCTCCGAAGACCAGAAGAAAGATTTGTTTCTCCTAGGTGTACATGTGTCTCCTAGGTGTACATCTTCTTCAGCATGATGCTCCAAAAGGCCACGTCAGACCTCGATGAAGAACACGGTATTTACATCTGATATCGTGCCGATTGAAGCCTATTCAACCTAAGGTGTCTGAAGGCCCACACTAAGACCCGAAATCACCTTGTCTGCGAGCTGCTTTTTACTGATGATGCCGCCCTCATTGCTCATACAGAAGCAGCACTGCAGCGCTTAACATCCTGTTTTGCAGAGGCTGCTGAGCTTTTGGGACTGGAAGTCAGTTTGAAGAAGACAGAAGTTCTCTACCAACCTGCACCTCAGGAAGTCTTCCATCATCCTCACATCACCATAGGCAAATCAGAGCTTAAGTCAGCCCAAAAGTTCAGCTATCTGGGGAGCATCATTTCTTCGGATGGTAAGATTGACAATGAGATAGACAACAGGTTAGCAAAGGCATACAGAGCTTTTGGAAAACTTCATAAAAGAGTCTGGTGCAATAAACACCTGAAGAGAAGTACAAAGATTGGTGTCTGTAGAGCCACTGTACTGTCTACTCTTTATATGGGTCTGAATCATGGGTCACCTACCGCCACCCCCTGCGGCTCCTCGAGCGCTTCCATCAGCGCTGCCTCCGTACGATCCTAAACATCCACTGGACTGAGTATGTGACTGCTGTGGCTGTCCTCGAGCAGGCAGGGTCGCCAGTACTGAGGCGGTGCTGCTGCGAACGCAGCTGCGCTGGGCAGGACACGTGCCCGGGAGGGAAGATCACTGTCTCCCGGAGGTTGTGCTCTGGGTGAACCCGCCACCGGCTGCCGCAAGAGAGGAGGCCAGGAGGAGACACAAGGACTCCCTGAAACACTGCCTCAGCCTGGGCCATACTGGCTGCCATCAGGGGTCCACCCCGGCCTCGAGTCGGGAGACACGGAGACCCACCATCCGTAGCGCTGCTGCTTCCCTTGAGAACAGGCGCAGAATCCGTCTCGAAGAGAACAGACAACGCAGAATAACCGTGCCTCACCAGGGCTGCCTCAGGAGACCTTCCGCTGCGCCTGTTGCAGCCGGGCCTGCCCTTCCCGCATCGGCGTTTTTAACCATCAGTGCGCGTGCAGCAAACGTGGGTAAAGCCCTTCCCCTATCTTCATTCGTGAAGCCTGGCCATGATGATGACATGCAAACCGGAGGGAAGGTGTCCCCACTGCTCTCTGCCTGCTGGGCCCTTGGGAGCTGATTTCCCAGGAAAGCCCGAGTTCATTTTGATTGGATTTAAAGGAAAAATGGTAAGCTTGTGCTGCAGCGTGCCTCAAAACCCAGCGCTGGCATGAGGAGGATGGCCTAAGAAGAAGGGAGAGCTCACATACAAATAAATCTTGAGATTTATTTGAAGCTCCAAGTTTAAAACATTTGTGAGAGCATCCCTGGTTGTGCCTTCTGTTAGTTGCTAGTAGTGCACCAGTAATGCAACTAGTAACTAGATGCGCTAGTAATATAGTAATAATACTGGGACAAGTACTTCTTCTTTTGTTTCTTATATTGTAGTTGTTCCCCGACTCTGTATTCCCTTTTCAGGGCTTTGGGGACAGAGTGCCCAGGAACATCTACCCTGTGTAACATGGCATGGCTAAGGAAGTGTGCGACTAGGTAAGCACAGCTGTGCCATAACAGCTATTCCCTAATTCCGATCTCACTGGCGACACAGGCACATAGGGTTGTTACCGTGCTGTTTATTGCCATTTCAGTTCCCTGTCTGCTAGGCTGCTGCGGGCTTTATTAGCTGGTAAAATGCATGAAACAAGCTCGCCAGCAACACATTAGCAAAGAATGCAGAGACTTCCCATGGCTTGTGATCGCTCTGTATCTATTTGTCCTGGATGTGTTTTTCTTGTTGCCGTCTTTCTGCCTTCCTCATTGGAGGCCACCCTAGTAACATTCATTCAAAGCCCTCTCTGTTGAGTACAATTAGAAAGCACCAGGAATTTAAATGATAAAGAAATTACTGCAAGAGTCTAGGCAATAGAAAGCACAGCCATATAGAAATGTTCCATTTTTCCAACTGTATAATAATTACATGATAAGTCTGCATCTAAAGCCTATCTATTAGAATTCTAATTTGTAATATTCTCTTAGGCTTCTTGGGTCATTAACTATATCCACATACTATACTATTTATGCAGTTTTGGGGAAAGGATGAGGTCATTTCTGTGGTTTATATCCTTGTATATTTCCCTGCTAGTCTAGTCATAAAAATGCTAAGATATTTAGAGCAGAATAAGGTCTATAGAGAGAATTAGAAACAGATGAACAGTAGCAGTTATTTTAAAGTGTACCCAAGAAGCCAAATTAATATGCACGCTCACTAAGCAGAATGAAATGCAAATATTTTGATAACTTATCATTGAAAAGTATCCATTTAGAGGAAATTGTTTTCTCTTAGTATAGTAGTAGTCCCTACCTATTATAGCAGGTTTTTATCTTTGTTAAACTGAAGAAGACAGTAAAATTTGCTAATCTATAATTCCAGGCACTTAGGCTATCTCAAAATGATTATTAGGCCAAAAAAATAAAATACATTCTTTCCCAGAACTATACGTGAGATGGAGTGAAGCACTCAACTCTTATCCATAATTTTGTTGCAAACATCCCTGTATGGGATGGGTTGCGATTTGAGCAATGTTTTCATGAATATTTTTCCTTTTGATGTCAGGAAGCGGCTTAATGAGAATCACCTGAGTGAGCTTGTTAGGTAGGATGTACAGTTTAGTAGGAGGAGTAAAGAAGACTAGGTTGGCAGCCAGGATTGGTGAATAATTTGAGGGACCACAAGCAAAGCTAAAGTGAAAAGCTAAGCTATAGGTTATGCAGGAACAGGTAGTGAAACTCCTGTTTAAAATAAGAGTCTTTCTGGCAAAAAGTCAGACTTACTCTATTATGTACTGCAATGGACTTTTTCAGTTCTATTTTATGCACTGCATGCTGACTTTACTGGGCTGCAAATGATAAGAAAATGTTGATTTGCAGTAGTCAAAGAAATATGCCATAAATTCATGATCTTGCCTCTTTATTGTTCCTTATTAAATTGCAGTGAGAGGTTTCTTGGTATACTTAAAAAAAAGAAAGCAAATTTAATGTGATTCATTAAAAAATACACTGGGACTGTGCAATGGAAAATTGTGATGAAATCTTTAGTAGTGTAATAAGTACCAAGAAAACCCATATTTGGCAAGCAAATCCTAATGTCTTACAGGATAATAGGCACGAGGCTGCCATTAGCTAATATGGAATTGGATTAATGTAACAGAGGGAATGACTTAGATGACTGTAACAATAAATGTTTACATACTCAGAGTTAAATCAATGTCTCTATAGTTTTTCTTTAAAAATATTCCAATATAAAAATTTATGTTTTATTTTCTACACGTATAAAACTTAAAGCAAAAAGGGCTATTCTCTTTCGAACAGTAGAGGTATAAAGGAATTAATCCTTTTTCTCATGGCAAATGACACAACAGTGACATCACCAGCAGCAAGATCATATTACTTCATAAGTTCCTAAATTAGCAAAGGGATGTATTTTTTTCAAGGGCAATGACATTTCTACATACTAGCATAATTGCTTAGTTCTGACATAAGCAACTAAAATACATGTTGGACCTTCAGTTATGCTAGTTGCATAATTGTTGCTAGATAATTGTTGCATAATTGTTGTTAGATATTTTTCCCTCTTTCTCAGACCTTTAACCCCAGGATGCTTCATTCCAGTCTTGATTTAGTTTAGGAAGGGTTCGTAGGTAAAAGCAGTCATATTTGTAAAGATAATCTAGTGAGTGTTTTATTAACCCTTTTTACATATCAAAACTTGTCTCGGTATAAAGATATAAGGGGTGTGATACCCAGGAAAATGAGAAGAGTGGGTGACATTATAAACCAGAGTACTGTATTACTCAACCTTTTTGTGCTTAAATATATTTTCTTAACTAAGAGATTTGAATTTACAGAGACTGCAGAGTAATGCCTGTGATTTGATAATTACTTTAATGCTGATGTTGTTATATTTACATCAAGGAAAATGGAAGGCCTGTTTATTCATGAGCTGGTAAAATACTACATATCTCAATTTTGATTTAGATGATGTGAGGAAAAAGCATTAAAAAAGCTGCCAAGGAAATTTTTCCAATGCTGAGCAGGTTTCTGTGGTCTTTACCTAATGCCATTGTAACAAAATTTGTTTTCTGGTAATGCAGGTTCAGCAGGGAAATAATTAGTAGTCAGGCTGCCCTCCAAGAGAAGCAGCCATGTTGGAACTGGGCAGCCAGCCCAAAGTCACTGCAACAAATCAAAGGCCGAGAATGAATCCAGTCTGAAAATTCAATAAAATATATAAACATAGAGATTAAGGGATGAGTATAAGGTTCGTATTTGAAAAAAAAAAATAAAGGAAGAAATATATAAATAAATGATATTATCACAGCTAATGCCAAAGGGAAGGGTATTCTGGAATGAGACCACAAACACCACAACTCACTTGAAAAGATAATCAATAGGTTAGATTAAAGTATGGCTGTTATTTAAAGTTCACTAACTGATTAAAGGGGTGCCACCAAACTATTTAGTTTAATAATATAAAGAAAGAAATATGGCTGGGTAAATTCTTAGAAAGTTGGGCCAGTTTTATAGCCTCTTTTGGGTAATGAACTATTGGCGTGAACTTACTTAGCAGGAGGTGCACAAAAATGGCCATCGATACACTGTGGCCTAGCAGTCAAATAAGTCCCTTGCATGTAGGATGTGCTTTGAAATAGGATCAATGAGGCTTTCTTTTAGAAGAAGCAATGGGATGGACAGCTCTTAAAATGTGCTTCAGTGACAGCCCCAAATGGAAGTCTAGACAAACATATGTCTCAGTGGAGTCTTTGCTCTCAGGCAGAGATGTAAGATGTAGATTGCTGCAAAAGCATAGCTTCTTGGCACCTTTTCGTTTTTCTAAGCAAAACCTGTGCTTAAAGGCAGAGCCCCAGAAGAGACAAACGTTAGTTGTGAGTAGCTCTGACACCACTTGGGTAGTCAGCAAATGCTGTTATTCAGAGCAGCACCAAGCTCTGCAGAGCTGGCCTGATTCGGAGGAACGATGCTCTGTGGGTGTCCATGGTGCTGCAGTAGGAGAGTTAAACTCCATCTTGCAAAACCTTCAGAGGGCCCAGGAGGAGGAGTGGGATCCGGCCTGGAAAATACTAGGCAGGTCCTGCACCCAGTTCTGTCACTGTCTCTGCAGGTGAAGTGGATTTCCTCTCTCTTTACCTGAGTTATTCTGTCTCTTCAAATGATTCTTGCGACACGTAAATCAGTCAACAGTCAGCTGCTGACTGCATGGGACAACAGTTATTCTTGGTGTCTCCCCACCACGATGACTATGTGGGTGGCGGTGAGAACTCCTGCAGTTACTATCTGAAGGACGTTGCAACTCTGGGTTAATATGGTCAAAATGATTAGCTTAAATTTCACAAGGAATTACTTGTCTCTGCTCCTCACTTTCTTGGAGTGTTTTGCAGTGTGATGCCAGGCACAGACAACATATGGTCTAGTTCTAAGAACTGTGATTCTGATCTGACATTCTTCTGAAATAGGATATCTTATTCACTTGGATATAAGGATTTGTGACCAGATGCCATCATCTTCGGCCAGTTTTCCTCGATTTTTCCTTTCTTCCTTTCTTTTTGGGTTTTTTTTTTTTTTTGGTGCTATGTATGGCAATTTGTCCTCAAGGATCTCAGTGGGTTGTCCAAAGATTAAAGAAAGCAATCATAACTGGGTATCCTCAGTGCCAATGAACATAAAATTGATGTGCTTTTACTTTGGTTTATTTATTTAATTAGATGCTCAGCTATGAGCAGCGAAAATGGATAATATTGCTCTGAGTTGTTGTCATCTTTCTAAATGTTGTCACCCTTCCTAAATGTTAGGAAAAAAAAAAGACTTTAATGAAGAGTTTAATCAAAACAAAACCATTAAAACTTTTAATAGGTGCTATATTTTGTGTACAGTATAATAAATGTGCTTTTCTGTAGTGTTTCATGTGGAAAGGACTACAAAACATCCTGAAATGTGGGAACTAAATAACTGCTAGAGCACTAGCGAAAGATTCAGAAGCGGAATGGGAGAAAACACGACTTGAAGGAAGAAGCAATGCAGTGAGTTAGCAGAGAGCCAGCTCAGCTAAGAAAATGCTGCAATGAGGCACAAAAAAAAAATCCCATGAAGGAAATGATCATCAAAAGCACAACAAAATCCACAGGAACGACAGGCTTGGCAAGCTGCTTAACAAAATTAGCCAAGATCATTATTTCTGAGAGGGCAAAAAGAATGATTAGGTCTCTCTTGATGACTGGAAACATGACTTGAGTACACTTTGGAAAATGCTGAGCTGTGCTTTTCATATATTTCTGCCAATGGAACTGAAATCAGTACATTTATTCTAGTTGGGAACATGATGCTTATTTTGTTTTACTGAATAGCAATAATGTTATGACTTTCAGTGGTACAGGCTACAAAGGTGCATATCAGAAATTGCTATCAATGCTACAAGTATATCTGTGGTAATTTCTGTGCTTTTAATGACCATCATACATGTTTATTGGCGTATTATTGAACTTAAAATAGTTATCTTCTCATTACCTAAATACTGTCTTTTATTCTAGATGAAAAGTTACGCTTGGAAAGCAAGGAAAATAGCTGGTTTGAAGTTGCCTCTGTAATTGTCATGTCTTTGTGCTGCCATAAAGATCTATAGTTCATGGTCTTAAGTTTTTTGTGTTAAAAATTCTTTTAAATGAACATAAGTAAGAGATACAATAGTTACGAGAATGTTTACGTGCTATTAATCTACTTTTCATATGGGAAAGCAGGAGAAAAAATGCATTGGAGGAAGTTATTAAATTCAAACAGAAGACACGTGGACAAACTTTGTTCCCTTTTCTAGCAGTAGATCCAGGCAGCTGATCTGCTGCTGCTTCTCCCTCATACAGAAGGGCTCTTCTTGAGGGACACACTTTAGATAGAAGCTGATCTAAACAAAGCCCTGAGCATTTGTGGAAATTTAGCTGCAAGAATAGTCACAGGGCTTTCAAGTTCAAGATTTTACACTTAATGCCTGAGCACTTGGCTGCATTCTGCAACTGGACTTTTGATGAGACAAGTTCTAAATTGGTGCATTCCTGCAACCACCATGCCCCATACCATGAGTTGGAAGCTTTAGAAAAGTGCAAGGACACTTGTTCATTACACGAGTCTGTGATTTAAACAAGCTGTGTAAGATAATGGAGTCACTTAATTTGTTGAGGGAATGGGTGATGACAGGTATTGGAACTTGGTTTTCCCACTGCCTTTACAATACGGTATCTGAAAGCTGTCTTGTGAATACCAGCAGAGTTGTCTAAGTTCCTACACCTGTCTGAAAAAGGAAAAAAAAGGAAGAAAGAAATAAAAAAAGAAGAGAAGCATTTTCAGATTGGGAGAATGAATCTGGATGTATCTAATACATAATAGCAGGATTGCAGCATCTTGGGGAAAACCTGCTGATTTTAGCAATCTCTGTTATGTTATGCATGACTGTGATTTTCTGTGACTTGTACACATTTCCTCTTGTTTTACTTTTCTGCTTGCTTTCTGCTCCTATTTCTCCTACTGTTTGAAAAAAAACTCAAATACTACAAAAAGTCTGAGCGAAATTCTCTGCCTTGTGACCTTTTTATCTCTATGGGCTTCCTTACCCTATCTCAGTAACAGCTTGTTCCAGACTTGCAAAATACCAGAGCTGCTTCACTACCGCAGCTCATGTTTTTTGACTCTTCTTTTGAGTCCCAAAATGCCACAGGGAGAAGCACAAAACTGCAATGATTCTGCATGGCTCTGGATCACCTCTGGTAGATGTGCAAAAAGCTTCATAGACAGTCATGCTCGTTACGTGGTTGTCTATGTCCCAAAGAGTCCAAAAGTTGTTTTGGTATGATTTTTCTATCAGTCTTCCTAGACATAATTTGAAATAATAATTTTTCCTCCCTTCTCATTACCAGTCAGCCAATTTCCTAATGGGTTTCCCCCTCCTTCAGTGAAGAGAACAAGTCCAGGAGAAGACTCAGCTGCTTGCAACAGCTGTGAATGGTCTTTTGGTCTCTTCAGCACACAAGAAGCAGTACCAAATTTTGAGGTGTGCCACAGAGCCCTTTGCATCTACATAGTAAATATCAGAGCTGCAGAATTTCCTATGAATTGATCTGTGGTCGTTTTTACTTTTATTCGATATGTAGCTCCTGCATTGCCTATTTTGGGGCACAGATGTACTGAAGTTGACAACTGATTAACTGTTTATTTTTTCATTTAGATAAGGGTCCATAATACAACTCCTTCATCCGGTGTTCGTGACAGTTGCTAGAGACTAGGCCAACACAGTGCCTGATCTGTGCGCCAAGCACAACTTCATTCAGTTGCTTACAAGTGGTTGTAAGGTGTAAGTAAATACCTGACCCTGAGAGAATAGAGCTCCCAGGTGTCCTGATGTTTGATTTCATAAAATGCAGATTTTTAACCGTTAACCAACACACATGCTTCCTGAGACAAACAATCTTTTTATCAGAAATGTGTGGTCACTGCTGAGAGGTATATCTAAATGCTGCAAATTAAAAGACTGCACTAGGTTTGTCCTGCGCTCTGATTTCCAGCATTGGAGGGGGAGGGAGGAGAGCAAAAGAACCTGTTCTTGATGCTCTAGCTCTGACAGGGAAGTGGGCTGGGATGGCCAAGTGCTGAATGAGAAAAGTAAATGAGAACTGACCACCAGCAGCTCCTTTGCTTTTATATTTCTAATGTGAGGCTAATAATGTTGTTTCCCCCCTAGTTCCCACCTACACAGAACAGTTTACTTCTTCAAGAGCAGCAGCACCAGGTCATAGGAAGGGTTCATCCAGCCCAAACTCCTGTCTCCAAGAGTGGCTGCAAGCAGGCGCTAAGGAAAGGGCTGGAAGAGGGCAAGTGTAGATCTGTACCACTCTTCTTCCACCTTCTGACCATTTATCGGTTCAGAGGATTTCCAGAGCACGTTGTGGTTTCTCTGTTTAGTAACCTGCGCTGTGCCTCTCTTCAAGCGCCCTGTCTCCTCTGGATGTAAGCTTCATGCAGGCATGGTGGCCTCTGGCAACACGCTCTGCAAAACTGCTACACACCGGAGGAAGAACCACATGTTTTTGTTTGTTTTGAGTTTTGTTTAATCTGCCCTAGTTTGTGTACCAGAGAGACAGAATGCAGCTAATCCCTTCTGTACCTTCTCCATAAGGGAAGCATATGCTTAGGTATGTGCTTGCATAACGTAAAGTGCTTGATGAAGCCAATGGGGATAAAAAAAGCCTCAGTGCATGTCTAAATGTAAAATCGTCTACAAGCACTTGGCTGAATATGAGGTCTCTAGCATCAGTGCCACGTTTACTTTTTCTATTTGAAAGTGGAAATAAATGTTATGAACTTTTATTTGGGTACAGATATTTAAAAGATTGCTTCTAAAACCCTGCTTTCTTTAAGAGAAAATTTCCCCCTTCATCTTTGTTTATTTATGTCTCTCTCGAAACACCTTCTAGCATATTACAATATCAATATAATGTGTATGCGGTTCCCACAAACAATTCATTCTTCTAAGGCTTGCTTAGCTCCAATTTCCACTCATTCACAGCCCCTGGTCAGAGGCCACCAGCACAGAGATGGAAGTTATCATCTCTACTCAGCTGACAGTTCACAGAGGTTTGAAGATGAAAAAATCCTGCTGATAGTGAATGGTGCTTGTGAGTGATTGAAGAGACAAGTGAAAGCAGTCACAGCATTAGTGTTGTACAGCTCCTATGATGTATTTTTTGTGGATTGTTATCTATCTATTTCTATATATATTAATGCTGATAAGTAAATGCATACTTAAAATACCTGAAGAAGAGTGTCCTCTTGTATATGTCCTAGTGTGTTTCTGATTAAAGCCTCCCAAATTCCTTGTCCCAGACCCTTCTTCTCCCCATCTTTATTTCTGGGTATGTGACCTGCAGCACTTGAAATTCCAGAACTACAAAGCATATAGCAAGAAAGTTCTTATAAGCTTCTTTTCATTACCACAGAAAAACTCACTCAATCCATGGAAGTTTTAGGAACCAGACAAGGCTATAGAAGCTTGTGCATACTGAACAAGGAGTCGCCTAGAGATACTTAATAGAAAAACACAAGGTCGGGGGCAAATTCAGTTCCCCACTGTAGCTTGGAGAGCTTCAGATGAGCACCTCTCCCTGCTTGGGGTATGGCCTGTAGCCTTGTCCCCAGGGCAGAGCCCTTAACTTTGTGACTAAGTGGCTGGCTCACACTTTTCATGTGGATGGCGGGAAGGTGCTGATGGCTGTAAGTGTTCATATTCACTGTGACTGTCCAGGACTTAAAACATTTGCCTAGAAAAGGGGAACCTAGGCTCAGTTGACTGCTTGTGCCAAAATGGCTCAAGATCACATTTCCCAGGTTGTGACCCCGCACACTGAGCTGCAGAGTGCATGAAGACACCTCATTTTAAAGAACCCTCGCAGTTCAGAAGCATCCTGGGAAGCAGCGGGCACAATATCCATCTCCTTCTCTACCACAAGTGTCCTGGTCTCCAGATTAGTCTGTCTGCATTTCCATCGAGCTATTCCTCTCTTTGGCTGAATGAAACTTTGAATCTTTTTTGCATACATGCATACAGTTCTGCATGAAGTTTAGGGGGAAAAGAACTTTGTCTCACCATACTGCAGGGTATTCTATAGCTTACTGATAAAGGGACTTGCAGATTTAGTGTTTATTTCCAAAGCAAAGGTTCTTATGAGTAGGCTATTATGTAAAAGATACTGTTATCATCCCTGCTTCTTCATCTGAAGTGAGAGAAGTGGTGGTATGTAATTGTATTATCCTCTAAGATTACTCCTGTTAGTAAGTGACATTTGTGCTACAAAATCTAGTCTCTATAAAGTGTCTGTGAGACACGTTGTAAATCCAGTCCCTGGTCACCCTGTGCCACATGCTCTGGGTGTCTCTGCTGGAGCAGGGGGGCTGGAGCCCTAGGTGATCTCTAGGGAGATCTCTTTCAATTTCAGCCATCCTATGATTCTGTGATTCTGTGTTGGCACCACTGGCTCCTGAGAACCTACACGTATAGGTTCTCAACCTAGCCCCTCTGAGAAAAAAAAGAAATGTGCACGGGCAGTCTTGCAAACATTTGCGAAGGAAAAAACAGTAGAGGGAAGAAAAGGTAAATCTTAAAGAAGGGAGAAGGGGAGATATGACTGAGTACTATTTCAACGAGTAGGAAATAGTTGCTTTCTTCCTGCTCTCAGTCCTTCATTAAGACATTCAAAAACTGTTAGCAAAAGATGTAGTTCATAATGGAGAAAGATTATATGTTTGTAATGAAAAGAGTTTGTTTCTTCTATTGCTTTTTTTTTCTTTATTTCCCACAAATGGCTACATCCTTTAAAAAGAGGAAAGTAATGTTAGCCCTAGAGTAGTCATAGAAAACTCTAGTATAGTGGTAGGATTCTGAAAATTATAGCTCAAGGCAGGAAAGAAAGTGAGAAAAAGACACCCGCCAACAGCCATTCAGGTGCTGTTCATCTACTTCCCTCGAACAGCCTGTACCACAGTTGGGAAAATTCTGAACAAGGCTACAGACCCTCAGGAGATGTGTCCATGAGAAACAGGACGTACAAAATTGTGACCTAAAAATGTATGTCAAGGTGAGTGATGATTTTTTGGTGGTGGTGGAAGTTTGTTCCACATTTGCAATCTGGCTTCTGGGAGACCTCCATCTTCCACAAGCAAGACATGCCCTTATGGTGGAAAATGCCTTGTGCCAGGGGAACAGATTTGACATCAGCCTCCCAGCGGAGACCGACACCTCATCCCAGAGCTATAAATGATCTTTAAATACCCGGGGCCCAAGCTGGTGAGCGCCTGCAGCACTGGCATTTTAGGCACTGGCAGACAGGATTCCTCGCATGGTTCATCTGCCCTGTGGAGAGAGCGAGGGGGAAAAAAATCGAGGAAAGTCAGTGTACAGAATCCATTACTCTTCGTGACATGCTGCTGGATCAGTCTGCAGGGATTAGCGTTAAGGAGAATTTATAGAAATGTCAGCTGGTACAGCCTGGCACAGAAAGGGAGACAGATTAAGGCTTAAAAAAAGTACCAGCCTCCTTACATGAGTAAGTCTGAGACTGTAGCAAAATGTGTTTCGGATATGGCAAAGAAATCCTGGTCAACCTCTGCCCCGCATGTTTTGGAGGACGATGCAGAACCTCAACCTTTTTCCTGTCCACGAAGTCAATCTGTTAGGTGTCTGGGTGGATGGGCCAAGAGAAACCCCAAGGAGAGCTTGCTATTTGACTTTGTAAGAGTAAGATAGCTGGAGAAAATAGCTTGGAAAAGAAAAGGAGAGGCATGGAAAGTGAGGCAGAGTGCACAAGGAGAAGAAAATTTTGCAAA
>JAUBNY010000281.1:533469-547388 GCA_032275445.1 Crypturellus soui
AAAACAAACAAACAAAAAAACTTTCAGGACAAGTGAGTTTCTGCTAAATACTTCTGCTATAAGCTTGTCAGGAGGAATTGACTGCTGTAGATGTGGAGGTACTTGTCAATGACAACCCTAGTGGATGATGTACCATGTAAGACAGCGAGGAAGAGATTTTGCTAGAGAACGAAAGAGAGGAAGAGATTTTGCTAGAATTCATCAGGCAAGGTATTTTCGGGGTAGGGACATGCCATCAGGAATTGGCATCAGGATGGCATCTGGAATGGCATCAGAAGTTCTAAAACTGTATGAAGCAACAAAAATTCTGTCCAGGTAAACATAGAATGAGGCAACTGGTAGGAGAAGATGAAGAAAGAAATAATAATGAAAAAGGCAAAATAAATGTAGAGTATGTTTTTACTGCATAAATTCACCCAGAAAATACATACTTTACCTGGTTGCATGTTTTTGCTTTTTGTGCCCCCCCTTTTTTTTTGTGATTTTCACAGAACTAGCGGGATTTGAACAAGGTAAAGAACAGCAAGAAGACCATTAGGAGACACATATTTAGTAGTTTCTGTAAAAATGAATCAATTATTAAGTAACTTTCCATTTCCTTTTCCTTCTAGAGCTGCTCTAACAGCATACAACTGCAGTTGAATAACAGGCTAATACTCAGTTGGATCATTTCTGATTTTGTCTTTCTGATTTTCTGGTTTTGTCTTGTTTTCTCCTTCTCTTCCTATTGTAAAGAGGTTCCATTTATAAATCATGACATTTGATTTGGCATGGCTCACAAATCCTACATTATGTGCCAGATCTTGCTTCTGTGGTTTCCCATTTCCTCCCTTCCCTTGCTCATTTGAAAGTGTTACCCTCCTTGAGTTTCACCCTCTTCTCCTGAGCAGTAGCTTTAATTTCATTCCATTTTGTATACTTCTTTTGCCTTTGCTGTCAGTGAATCAATCATGATCAAAAATTTCATTTATTCCTTTAGGGATCACAAGTACATGATCTTTAATCTATATGTTATACCATCTTTAGAATTAGAAGTCACACTTCTTTACTTGATTGCTATCGCAGTATATGTCCGAGAGGCATTTAGCTGTTTGCTTTTGTATCCCTTACAGGACCTAACTCAGATCAAGGTTTGGCAGTTCGTTTTTTATATCCTTGTAGGTTTTGACCTGTGAAATGTAGCTTTATTTTCTGATCTGTCCTTTTCCCACCTGTTTTGTGGAAATTTTTTGCTTATTAATAAACCTCTTAAGGTGAATATTTATTTAGGTAAGTATGGTAAGTATGGAACTCTTTCTATAAGTTTTTCTTCTGAGAGTAAAGGTTTCTGTACTTTTAGCTCTTCAGACAGTAAAAACTCCTGTCTCCTTTTACAGTCAACTTACTGTATCATCTCAGTCCAACTCATTATACTAATCAGCTTCTTTATGCTTGTCTAAATTTGCTTTTCTGAAACCCATATCCTTAGCTGAAGACCTACTCATATTTATTCTTTGAATTTAAATTTGCCTGAATCAATTTGTGACCATCCTGCAGTTATTTTCTATTATTCTATTCTATTACCTGTCTCTTATTTAATCTACTTTTTACTTGCTAAAATCACACTGCATAACATCTCACTGGTTCTTTCTAGCTGTAATGAAGAAACGTGTTGGCTAATATATCTGTGAATACCTTGTCATTACTCATATTGATAGCATTTGTTCTCCAGATAGCATTCTGGAAATTCAGCCTTCCCATAATGGTATGCCAGTAGTATTTCTCTTTGTAATAAAGTTTGAGCTCTCTGTCTTAGTCAGGCCACTATGAAAGTGCAGCCACTCAACTTACCTAAAAATTAACCAAAACCCACCAAGCACCTGTCCTTGGTTGATGAATCACTGAGTCCCCAATACACTAAACTCAATAGAAATACTTGTTCCACTTCCAGTGGTCTTACCTACATCTTATCCTGTAATATCTAATGTTGTATAGCCCAACCATCCCTATAAACAGAATTATAAGACATTGCTTCCTAAGAAAACGATAAAGTGTTTGCTTCCAGGAAGAGAGTAGCAGAAGGAAAATTGATGGGAAAAAGAAATTAAAACAACATAGTGTCTGGGAAGAGGAGATGCCTGTCAGACTTAGCAGCAGCATCCCTATCTGTCTTTGCTAGCACCCACTGGTGCTAATCTTCTTCCTTTGCAACATGCTTCTGTGAGTGATTGAATGTGATGAATTTTGCAATGTTACAATTACAAAAACACACGTGCTAAACTCTGCTGTGCTTTCAGTGTTCAGTGCTGAACACTGCGTTTTCAGTGTTCAGTAGCTATCATCAGAACTGACGTTATAAGTGTTGTCCACCACAGACGTAAACAGACTTACAGGGACAGCCCTGTTAACAAGCTTCTAAATGGCATGGATTGAATGTCACTCACCAGCTCAGAAGCTTTTTCTTCTTCACTTCCGTATATTCTGCACATGTAGCTAGAGCAAGAGGGAGGAACAGGGACCTCTCCAAGGATCTGAGACTTACTGGTGAGTCTTGAATGCATCTTCAGTTTCCAGTTGTGGTTAAGGCCATATTTGTGAATAATAAGATATAATTGGATTTTAAGAGGTCTGTTCTCCAGGATATATTGCCACCATATTCAAATGCACCTCAAATCATGGCCTGAACCCTTTGCAGTCATGGGGCATCTTTCCTTTAATTCTCCCAGATGTTATCTCAAATGCTACAATAGCTGACTGAAAATAAAGACTAGGGAAAACATGGTAAGTGAGAAACAAGATGCAGTACAGTATGTACCCAGTACTGCAAGAAAAGCGGAACTTCAAAAATTTGTAATAGTAACAGATTTACAAGGCAGGCATACTTGATTTTGTCAATAAAAAGTTCAGGAGAAACAAATGATGTTCAAAATAGTATCAGAATTTTGTTTCAGCAGCTCCTATGGCTCTGAGTAGTTTCAGTCTGTATTATGAGATCGTATTCTCTCCACTTAATATGTTCTTTAAAAGTAGGAGGAGATCCCCAAAGAATACATAGATACACTGGACAGAGACGCTCTGTGAAGAAGCTTTACTAAAGTGTACCCTAGAGTAGTGTACTCTACTAGAGTACACTTGAAATAGTGGGATAACCTGTGGAATTAAGTCACAGGTCAAATAAGAACATTTGCCAGCTAATCTATCTAACTACATGTTTTACTGAATGGAATTAACCATTTTTTTCCAGATTCTGCTTGCCAGAAATGAGTAGCCAAACTGGATGACTGGGAAAAGAGGGAGATATTTCTCTCAGGGATTCCTTTACTCAGAAGATCACATAGAGAGGACTTCGTTTAGGGGATACAAGCCATATAGCACCCTGAGCTATAGGTTCTACTTACAGTCTCCTCTTTGGAATCAAGGCGACTGCTCTGTGTTTAAAGTCAGTAAGACTAGTTTTCTACTCGGTTACTTTGAATCATTTTTTACGTCCTTCTTTTCACTTTAATTATGGGTTTGTGCAATTTTCAACAGCGTTCCTATAAATGTGGACTTCCTTTTTGAGGAGCAAAGAAGCAGAAACCACCCTGGGCTGAAGTCTGCTTTGGACTGAAGCTGCTGACTAGAGAGGCCTGCTCAGTACAGTGGGAGAAACGCTGCTATATGTAAGTGGTGAGAAGTAAAACGTGTACTTTTGCTACAGATCTGCTGAGTGAACTTGGGCCAATCATGGCAGATCTGTGTCCATGTCTCAGAGCGGGTGCACCCTCTTTTGAAAACTATCTGGACTTGCACTACACTCTAGGGTGTTGTCATGGTTAGGGAGTTGTTCATTTCTTATGGTTTAAAACCTTTTTTTAACACGAAAAAACAAGAAGAAAATGACATAATTCTCTCTGGAGCCATGAAGCTAGAATTTTACCTGATGCAAGAGGGGTTTTTGTTATTTGATCTCATAAAGTTACTCATGAAAGGAAAGAAATGCACTGTGTCAATTCATCTCAGCTCAAAGGACTTACCCATTACTTTTACCCATTACTTCATTCATTTGAAAGTGGTAGAAGATATTCAAGCTGCAAACATTTGGAGCCAGATGAGGGGCTGGGATTTTAGCAGAGTCATATAGGATGTGCCCTCTGAATGTGGGACAGAGATAAGAGCCTGATGCGGGCAGGAGAACGAGGCAGTTTGTTCATTTTATGCAGCCAGGATGTCATCAGCATAATCTTTTATAGGCATTTTGCAACATCTAGTCCATGATCAGGAAAGCTTAAAATTACAGTCTTTGTATGAAGGCCTTCTTGTCTATCTTTGCTGTAATCACTGTGATCCTACCTGCAATTTATTTTTACCTTGCAATTTTTACTATGAGAGCATACTTGCCAAAGGAAGAAAATGTGCCTGATGTTATTGTGAAGGAACTGTCTGGCAACAGTATTATTGTTATTTTACAATAACTGGAATTATATTCCCATTACAAATAGAAAGGAAATGAGGACTCATTATGATTCACATGAAAATCTTTTTCCTCTTGATCTTAGTAGGGCCAAATTATTTTACCTCCAGTTTTCACAAAGTTTGGCCAAGTACAACCTCTTCAGCTGCAGTTTTGAAATGGAGTTGAGCTGCCAAAGCCCTTATGAAGAGCACTCCCTTCCTGTATAATACTCTATAGGTAATACCCTATATGAAACATCATACTCTCCTCATCTGTGACATTTTAGATATATTGGCAAGGGCTTTCAGCAAAAAGAGGAGTTGGAGGAGTCGCTGTGTTGTGGCCTTTACCACTTTGAGTTCCCAGTGCTTTGAAGATGATCCCAGGTAAAAAGCATTTGATTCTGTCAAGGTTAAATTTCAAAAAGGACAAAGTGAGAGCTGAAATTAATTATATAGAGCGGTGCCCATCTGCTTCTGGACACCTGCTTGAAATCTCTCGTGCTGACTTCAGGTCAGTTAACCCCCTACTGGAGCTGAGTGAGCTGTGCAAAGGCTGGAGGCTGCAAAATGGTCAGTGCTGCTATGGAGGCTGCGCTGACGGAGGGCAGAGGGGAATTAAAGCATATGCTGCAAATAGCTGCAATAGCAGAAAAAGAGGACTCCTCATTCATCAGCTTTTTTCAGCTGTCTTGTAGAGTACACAAAACATCACAACAAATTTATAGTTTTTCATAAGGCTACGGGTTGGTTTAAAGTGCTATTTGTTGTTTTTGTAATGGATATCTAACTTTGTTCATGTCCCGGCTTCAGCATAAACACTTACATTTAAATCCACAGAGAGTGTTATCAGCCTTTGTCTGATTTTACACCTGTATTTTTCTTTCTAATTCCTACTCAAGTGACAGTTCCAGTGCAGTGTCTCTAATAAGAGCATCACTGAACTATGGTGCAGGTTAAGCAGGACCACTGCCTTGTCCAGGGCTTTCTGCATCTCCATTTACTTTTGCAAAAGAAGAAACCTGGGGGACAATTCTGGATTCCCATGACTTAGCTCTACTGCTTTCATGCCATTTTGAAATGTACTTCTGATTTTTTTTTTTTTAATGGCAAATTTATCTTCCCCCAAATGGAATTTTATTCGGGAAAGATCCT
The DNA here is from genome assembly GCA_032275445.1 of Crypturellus soui. Taxonomy (NCBI): domain Eukaryota; kingdom Metazoa; phylum Chordata; class Aves; order Tinamiformes; family Tinamidae; genus Crypturellus; species Crypturellus soui. The sequence continues at coordinate 539,038 of JAUBNY010000281.1, forward strand.
AGCCAATGATGACTAAAGCCCTATATGTTCAGAACTTGGTTTTCATGCTCATGGTCCAGTCTTGCTCCTGAATCACTTTAGACTTCCTTGATTCCCCAGGTAGGCTCATTTCATACTATTTTTCTTACAGCAGGAGAGAGAGGCAGCTCCCCAAATAATGATTCTAAAATGGAAAATGGAATTTTGTAGCACAGTTACCACATGAAGCTACTTAGTGCAAGAGAGCTGCAGTGACATCTTGTGATCAGGGACATGCTATGGACATTTGGAGCATACTACTCACTCCTGAATGACTTTTGGTTGAAAGACAGCAAAAGACATTAGCTAGTGCCTGCCACCTCCTGGGCCAGCAGGTGCCTTTCCAAGCATTGCAAAGCAACTAATGGAAGAAAACAGCGTGAGAAAATCTCGCTTAAAATGTCATTAACATATTGGTGCAGAAATGCCAAAGCCCGAATAAAATGCAGGGAGAAAATGTAGACTGTACATTAATGGAAAGGACAATAGGTATTTTCTAGCCAGATCACCTCGTGATGCTTAATTAAGAGAGGTACTTTCCTGAGGGAGGAAGACGTGGGAGCCAAAGAGCTGCCAAGCACACAACCAAACACTGATGCATTATCCGCAGAAGGGGTAAAATGCACCTGTACCTGAAGGCCCTATACCAAAGCTCATTCCTTTACAAGTCAGACAAATAGCAGACAACACGCTTCATTGAAGCTATTCAATAGTTGAAATCAAAGCTAATTTAAATAATTGCTTGTAGCATGCACTACTCCTGTGGTGACTTTCATGAAAATATTCCGGCAGATCAGCTTCTCATAATGCCTTGATCTGTACATCCAGCCCTAAGTACGTTAACTGTTCGCAGGTTTCAAAAGTGGGATAATACAAAGACAATCCGCACAGAGACTGGGGAATGATCTATACAATCCTTAAGGTCTTTTTCATCACTAATGGCAAGGTTATCCATATCCTAAATGCACTGAGACATAGGGAAACTGTCTGCTTTCACAGAAAGCAACCAGCAAACAGCAACCAGTATTGGCAAATCCTGCTTAAGGCAAATTGGTAAAAACAGCAAAAAGCCAACATGAGTGACAGCATTTATGCATCGTAGGCTTGCATAAGTTCAGCTAACTCCATCTTGCACAGAAAGAGGCAGCTTGATCACTTCAGTGTCTCTGTGTGTCAATCAGATTATCAGCTTTCCACTGATACACTAAGCCTGACCCAGAAATTTACCTTTTCTTCCCATTAGTCTCTGATTCAATGCTCTATATACGATATATATGCTTCTGTATAATCTTCATGTTAGGTATACCTTAAAGTGAAATAATTAACAATATGCCTTGGTTAAACAAGCTTGTTTCAGCAATTGTAACCCAGTCACTGATATCTGACTGTTCAGATGGTGTGAACCCAGGATTTTCTTGCCTCTTGCATTTCACCTTCCCCAACTTTAGAAGCTTCTTAAATATTTCCTTCTTAATATTCTTCCTTCTTTCTTCTTAAATATTTCACATATTTTAATTCTATGCAGAAAACAATACCTAGCGAATGATACTTTGTCAGAAAAAAACATGGTAGCCATCTAATATTCAGAGATGTCAATCCAGATTTCTTCAATTTTTTTTCCCCAAAAGACAGATTCTGACTTACATGTATCCCAAGAGAAAGGTTTTAAAGAGAAAGGTAGGAAGATCTGAGCCTGAACAGTTCTGCTGGCTGGGGCAGAGGCAGTAGGAGATTCAAAACATCAGGCAATTCCCAGACAAGCTCAGCCACGGGACCTGTTTATGCTTTGTCACATAATTCATTAGCCTGGACCACAAATCTTGTACTGTTTTTATGTGAGACCCATTTCAACACAGAGCTATTTCTCATTGCATTCCATACTACCACGTGCATTGCTATAAATAGTCAGGCTGCTGTTGACCAAACAGTGGAGTGCTTTGATACCTTCTCCAAAGATAGCGACTGCCTTACCAAACAGGACTTCAGCTATCATGTGGTTTCTCAGAAATTCTCACTAGAGGCTTTTAAACATTTTTTAGGTCCTAACTGAAAAAAAAGAGTCCTATTTGGAAGAAAAAAAATAAAAATGAACACTTCTAGGCCCTTTTTGAAATCCACGGGTTTTATACATATATGGGACTTTAGCTATGAATTCATGAAATTTCCCGACCTGAGGGCTGGCTGAAGGACATGTCTCACTAATGACATGTGGATTTTAATAGCTTGGCCATGTGAACAGTTTTCAGTTTTATCTGAAACATTCCCTTGCTTTTCTTTCATGTTTCTCTCTTTGTAAAGTTTTCTTTGACATTGGGGCTCTGCATATTCTCTCCTCCACCACCAGTGTATTTTACACAGTAGAAATGGCCCTTAAGTTTTCAGTTTTGACCAGGTCACTCATGGTTTGACAGCTGTAATGTCAAAAGGAAATATCCGTGTTTCATGAGCAGAAAATGAGCGAAGGAATCATACTCTAAGAAGTGTTAGCTGAAACTAAAAAGTGAGCCAACCACAAAATTGCCTAAGGTTTGTATCACAATATTTGCTTCTCAGAAAAAAAAAAAAGATGCAAAAAGTCTCCATTTTCTTCAGCTTCTGGCATTCCTCAGATCTTATTCACATTGTACTTTAGTCACAACACTAAATCTGAGTTTCCAATAATACCTGTAAGATATTAACAATATAGAAATTAGAGGAATTACTGAACATAATTTTTAAAAAAAGTTTTCCTCAATGTTTGATTGATCATCATGATAACTGGAAACATGTTTAGACTGAGAAGGAAGCTTATTAAAGCTTTGTTGCTTTCAGGAGAGTTTTAATGCAAGATGTGCCAGGTCATCTGTTGTGCCAGGTAGTCTGTTGTTACGAGGAGTGCGGGATACCTTCTCTTTCTAGGAAATGAAAGCCGCTAAACAGTCAGGTAAAGAAAAAGCAGGGAGGCAATAGCTATTGTAAAGGAGGGTTCCTCCTACCACTCTTAGTCATTTTAGCATGAACAAAATAACATCATCACTTCCAGTTTGAGAAGCTTTGAAGTTTAACCCTCTTAAAGGAAACGACTCTTTGCTATAACTCTCCTATTTCAGATGAGTACCTTCCAAGAGAAACAGCGATTATTATTCCTACATAATCAGGGATGTAGTGCAGACAGAGGCACACATAAACCTGAGCCGACCCTTCGGCTCAGTTTGCATATTCCACCAGAATACATCCCTGCAGGACCACGGAACTTATCACCAGCTGCCAATATTCATCAAAAGAAAAAGGCCTCTCATCAGGTTTTTTGAAGCATTTCTGAGCTGTACTTGCATAAATGGCTTTGAGTGTCTTTGTAGCTGTATCACACCTTGTTCTGATTGGGAGTAACTGTCCTCTTACAGTGGCAATTGCTTTCCCCATTGCTTTGAGGCTTCTGCTGGTCACCTGGAGAGAGCAAGGATTGCTTTGATGTTGGTTCTTGCGCATGAGAGTGCAGAAGGAAGGTGGTTTGATTTCCTATAGCCCCCCACTCTACTACTTGCTTCTGAGTTTTGCTTATGAATCTCAAATTTCATGAGGTTAATCTTGGTGCCAGGAATGGTAACTGTGGGACATGTACACTGCAGAGCTGTGCTCTCTTATATAGTCACGAGGGACTGCAGAGAGCTGGTCTTATGTTCTTAAATCCTATCTTTGAACAACCTGAAACCATGATATTGTTTAATACTTGCCATTTTAATAACCACTTTTTCACCCCTAATCTGTCAAATAAGAGTTTTCAAATCTGAGCTATGCTGTTATAGCCTTGGCTCTTACTGCCACATGAAAGATGCACCTCTGAAAATAATGATTTTTTTCTTCTTTACACACACAAACACACAAAGCTGGATTTCAGCTTTTAAGAAGCTTGCTGACAACATAAAAACTTCTAAAAGGATAAAACATTAGGATGATAATCACATATGTATGGAAACAAAAATCTAGTGATTTTGCACCACCTCTTGTTTATAAGATGGAATTCAGCTTTACCACTGTTACAGGTTCAGGGATTTTCCAGTTCCTTTTGGGGTTGGCTGGAGGCAATAAGTAAGGATGGAGAGTTGCATATTATTTTGATTTGTGGTAAACCAGCCCTTCAGGGTAGGACTGTGTGTCTGTCTTTTGTCTTCTCTTGGAGTTTTGGGGGACTAGTTATTGGGGTGGGATGAGTGAATGGCAGATATGGAAGCAGCTCCGAAACAGGCATGCACCCCACTCCCGGGATCATTTACCACCTGTGAAACAAAGGTAAGAGAAAAATCCATTCTACAGTAGCAGTGTATAAAACATTCAGTCACTGCAGAACCTCTCCTAGTTCAGATATAAAGGGAAAAAACCCTCAGGATTTATATATGTTACTATAATACGTACAGGTCCATTGTGATCCACATCTGTATAAATACGAAGAATGGGCCATTCTGGGTATTTCTAAGTAATACCAAATAAATATCAAATATCGAAACAGAATATTTGCTGAATTTGTGTGCAGAAAAATCGCAAATATGAATAGGCAGAATTTATCAAATTTATTTGCTATTTGACCATAGCACTGAGAAAAAAAAATCTTAAGAGCCTGTGTAATGTAAACAGCTATGCAAATCTGTTCTTTTTTGTATATGTTACAATGAAAACAGCTTTACTGGTTTACAAATTTTCAAACTGCAGCCCTATCCCTTTGACTCCAGCTGTGCAGACCTGAAATCATTTTTCTTTACTTTAAAACAGAAAACGCCTGAGGAAAAAAAGGATCATGGTGCTTGCTTCTCTTGTAAAGCACTGAGAAAATCTGGCAAAAGCAGAGAACTGCTAACAAAGTTTATGCTATCCATTTCATTCTTACTGCAGTAATCTTTCCTCCACTAAATTCACCAAGGTTCTTTTATCAGTTATAAAATAACATGTTCTCCTCTGTGATAACAGTCATGGATTTTTTTTTTTTTTTGGCCTTAAACAGACCATTATGATCATCTAGTCTAACCTCCTTCATAACGCAAGCCATGAAATTTCACCTGCTGATTCCACTGCCTAATAATCTGTCAGAGCAGATAAATCCTGGGTAGGGTTTATTTCTTTATTGACTGGCAAATCCCTCCTGCTCTAACAGAGACATTCAAAGAGATCTCACCCTGGCCTGCCACTTAAGTCCGTGTTGATAAAATTAGATCAGGGTGTCCAAAGGAATTATTTTCTTTCATTCTGAAGCACTGGGTGACATTTTGCTTTTATTCATTTACTGGCTGTGTTGAATGCCGGTCACGTCCCTGTTTCAGTGCCCCTTGTTGCTCAGGGAATTGGAGACTGAATTCACATGATACCACAGCCTGCCACCTGTGTAGTTGCTCAGAGTCCTTTCCTCTAACATAGCCCAAGCTGACAAACAAGCCAGAGGTTCAAATCCAGGGCTGATCTCTGCAGAGACCCTGAGAACAAGTGCCGAGGTCACTTTGCCCCTAGCCTAAACCACACTCTGCCAGTTCTGATAAATTAGTTGAAGGGGATTGAGGAAAACCAATAGATCAGGTAGGAACCTTCTTTAAGGAATTTGAATCCTACTGTGCTTTCCTTTTGTACCTACTGTGTTTTACTCTCCTTTAAAGCAGTAAACAACCAAGGCAGCTGATGACCCATTGCAAAAGTACAAAAGGTTCCCTTGAAGGTAAAAGCATATTCAACAGAATATTAGATTTTCCACTTCATGCACCCTTTGGTTCCTGCCAGATTTTTGTGGTCTCTGTTCACTTATAATCCAGAAGAATGCCTTTGGTACTCCAAGAACTTTCACTATTTATTTTATCTTTGATCAATAATCAAAAAGTAACACTCAAAAAATACATCAAGAGCTTCTGAGTCAGCAGAGTTGACAAATTTTAGGGGTAATCAAATTGAAAGGGCCTTGATGCAATGAAATGACAAAGTAGCTCTTCACAGTTCTTCCCTGCAGCAATCGTGCTGCAGCCGCCTCTCAGACAGGTGACTGGAAGGAAGGTTTGCCATACCCCTCCACTAGCAATTGGCTTTCTGTTGTCTTATCTGAATTCTGGGTTTGGAAGAATCTTTCAGTTCTTCAGCAGTCACTACCAAGAAATGACACAGTTCCTTGCTAAATATTCAAGGCATGTAGCCTTGAAGGAAGGATGTAATCAATGGTCATCTGATAAACATATATCCTCACTGGTGGCTGTGTTGGACACATCAACAATATCTGACATCTTCCCTAGGAGATAATTCTCCAGCACTACTTCCTTTGTGTTATTCCACACCCTTTGGTAAATATATTCAAATTTCTCATTTAAAGATTAAAAAATCCTGAGATGACAAAGCTGTGAATATGAAAAGGAATTACTTTAAAGGGTGACCTGATTTTAGTTAAGACTGGAGAAGATCCAGTCCAGCTGGATCGAGGGGGGTGTCTACTAATGCAGTTGTATCAGGTGACTCTAGAGCAGATTTATCCACACCAGACAATACTACCAGGGAAATTCAGTCTTTTTTTTTTTCAATCTATTTGCTTTATGCACACTTTATTTCCCAAAGGAAAAAGGATTAGCCAGAGATCTGTCTTAAAATGGAGGCTTTAATGCAGTGTCTTAGCAAAATGCTACAAACTGTGGGAGAGCTGGGCTCTCCCAGTGGGCTCCCAGTGGTGCTGGTGGCCTCTCCAGTTTCTCAAATCAGTGAGAGTTCTCACAGTTCTACCATATGAGACAGCAAGCATCACACCAACCTTCCTTATTGGTGTGTATCAGGACAAGTGGGATAAAATTTCCTTTCCTTCAATACAGTCCAGATTTCCCTTTTGCCCGCCTTCCTCTGTGGTGCCGGAGGCTGCAGACAGATGCTGGATCAGGCACAGCCCTCCTGTGGCCTATGCTAGGGGTTTGGAAAGCATGTCTCACTCCCGTACACGATTGCTTAGGCTGATGGTCAGAAACGCAGTGTAATTCCCAGGAAAGGTTGACAAAGGAATCTTTTTCCCTTCCTCGGTGAAGAGGGCACTATTTGCTTTCTGGGAACATCCCTCACTAATCAATTCTCTGCCAGTGCAGCCTCCTCAGGCACTGACTCGTATTCTGCCTGCAACATGCAGTTTAATCTCCTCAAAAGATGCAAACTCCTGAAATTCTTTAGTTTTTCTAAAGCCTTTGGATTGAATATAAGATACCAGCATGAAACTTAATGGCCTATGATATTTAGGAAGCCTGACTAGACGATCAAATGATTCCTTCTGGCTTTAAACTCCCAAAACTCTTGGATCCTCGCTCTGTCTCACATAAAATACAATTTAGAATAAAAATAATCTGATCATTCAACACATATTTTCCTAGCAAGGGAAAATTCCATCGTTGCAGCAAAATAAACGAAAGAGGAATTTTACTGACATCCCTGTGATTTGGCAGCATGCTCCTTAACCTGAAATTGCATCTCATATGGTGGATGGAAACTGTTTCTCTGCACTGACTCTGTGCTCCAGGCGCATAACACGAGTGATATGTGGGGTCTTCATATGAATAAAAACAGAATGGAGCGCCTTCTGCTGAGAAGAAAAACAAACCTGAATAATACTGCAATTTCCCTGCCAAAATGAATACAGAGATTGAGTGATGTGAAAGTTTCAGAGAGAATGTGAGGATTAAATGAAGCCTTTCGAGTAACAACTACAGCAATAAAAGTGTTGTTTTAGAAGTTATTAGAGAGGACAGCCAAGCTAGAAGCAGTAAGGAAATCTGGGCATGTTTAAGACAGGAGGAACCTAAAGCAAGATGCCAACAGTCTTTGGATATCTAGGTGCAAGTTGGTGACCATGCTTGACCCAGACCAACCCAAACTGTCTGCTTTGTTTTTTTTTTCCTTTTTTGTCCCAGAAGGATTAAAACAGCAGGGATGAACAGACACTGCCATTTCAGCTACAAGCCATCATTTCCCCTACCTGCTCCTTCTGCTTTTGCAGACTGATGCACAAGGCAGAGCTATGTATGATAAATCTGTATATCCTCTCAAGGTGGATTCTCCTGTAAACCAGGGTCCCCGAATGCCTGACACACTAACTTTTCAAGAAGAACTTCAAGAAGAATTGCAGTGGAAAAAGTAGTCCAGTGTAGTCTCCATCTGTGATGGAGTTTATTAAATAAGTTATTGCTCTTGCTTACTAATGACATGAGGAAGTTTGTAAAGCAATGAATTTGCACGATAATGTTTTGAATAACTGACCTGAGTTTTTTGCTTGAGTCACTCTTCTAGCCAGCTTTGTTAATATGGTGATGTGTATTCTGAATTTCCTTGAATTTTCTTTTTTCTTTGTATGAGTTTTCCTT